>QNUK01000084.1:838525-1438525 GCA_013621035.1 Clarias magur | reverse complement strand
TTGTCTAGCAGTGTACATTTATTGTCCCCTCAAAATAACAAAAAATACTGCCAATAATAGCTGAACTCCTGGCAACAAAAGTGAGGACACCCCTAAGTGAAAATGTACAAATTGAGCACAATTAGTCATTTTCCTTCCCCTTTGTCATGTGACTCATTAGTGTTACACTGTCTCAGGTGTCACCAGATAGCAGGTGAGTTAAATTTGGTATAAAAGCTCTTCCACTTTCTCAACCTGGCCACTGAAAGTTCAAAATGGCACCGCATGGCAAACAACTCTCAGAAGACCTGAAAAAACTAATTGTTGCTTTACATAAAGATGGACTAGGCTATAAGAAGATAGTCAACACTCTGCAACTGTGCTGCAGCACAGTGGCCACGACCATCCAGCGCTTTAAGAGTACAAGTTCTTCTCAGAACAGGCCTTGCCATGGTCGGCCAAAGAAGCTGAGTGCATGTTCTCAGCGTCAAATCCAAAGATTGGCTTTGGAAAACAGACGGATGAGTGCGTCCAGCATTGCTGCAGAGATTGAAGGGATGGGAGGTCAGTCTGTCAGTGCTCAGACCGTACGACGCACACTGCATCAAATTGCTCTGCATGGTTATCGTCCTAGAAGGAAGCCTCTTCTAAAGATGATGCACAAGAAAGCTCGCAAACAATTTGCTGCAGACATGCAAACTAAGAACCAGGATTACTGAAACATGTCCTGTGATCTGATGAGACCAAGATAAACCTATTTGGTTCAGATGGTGTCAAGCGTGTGTGGCGGCAACCAGGTGAGGAGTACAAAGACAAGTGTGTCTTGCCTACCGTCAAACATGGTGATGGGAGTGTCATGATCTGGGGCTGCATGAGTGCTGCTGGCATTGGGGAGCTACAGTTCATTGAGGGAAACATGAATTCTAACATGTACTGCGACATACTGAAGCAGAGCATGATCCCCTCCCTCCGGAAACTGGGCCGCAGAGCAGCGTTCCAGCATGATAATGACCCCAAACACACCTCCAAGATGACCACTGGCTTGCTAAAGAGGCTGAGGGTAAAGATGATGGACTGGCCAAGTATGTCTCCAGACCTAAACCCCATAGAACACCTCTGGGGCATCCTGAAAAGGAAGGTGGAGGAGCACAAAGTGTCAAATGTCCACCACCTCTGTGATGTTGTGATGGAGGAGTGGAAGAGGATTCCAGTGGCAACCTGTGAAGCTCTGGTGAACTCCATGGCCAAGAGAATTCAAGCCGTGCCTGAAAATGATGGTGGCCACTCAAAATATTGACATTTCACATTTTCACTTAGGGGTGTACTCACTTTTATTGACAGGGGGTCAGCGATTATTGGCTGTATTTTTAGTTATTTTGAGGGGACAATAAATGTACACTGCTAGACAAACTTTACACTGATTACTTTTCATTGTGTCAAAGAGTCATTTATGCAGTGTTGTCCTATGAAAAGATATAACTAAATATTTGCAGAGATGTGAGGGATGTACTCACTTTTGTGACATACTGTAGTATATTTGCCTTATTGCAATCAAATCTACAACATACCTGCCTGACAAGAGACCCTTGCACCAGCTGTATGAACTTATTTACCCCTTTTGTCAGTCCACTAACTGTCAATCCATCAGGGCCATGATGGCTTATCTGAATACCCAGAGAAGTCACAGTCTTGATAATATTATCCACTTCAGCTGGTGTAAGGTGTTTAAGCTCTTCTTGTGAAACAAAATGAGAAGAGCAGTGTCTTTTATATGCTTGATGAAGCTCTTGACAGGCCCTTGAGACATTATCATCAGTTAAACCCACTACAAGAAATTCACCCTTGATATGTTGGTCTGGAAGACATTGGGCAAGAGATCTAAGGTCTAGGGTCAAAGAAGATGGAGCAGCTCTGCGGACTGTGTGCAAAGGAGCTGTTGAAGACACACACACACACAAAAAATAGCAAATCTTTTCACTGAATTCTGAGGCAGCAAATTAGGGACGCTGATACAATCACAGACACATTGTTGCAAGTAAATGATTAAAAATAATTGCGGTATGTGATACTATTTTCTCACCTTTCACCTGGGTAAAGCTGCCAAAGATCTGCTGCGCCATTGATTTGAACTCCAAAAAAACATGGATTTTCATCAGAACAATGTGAATTATTTTAACATTGTTGAAAATAGCTTGTACTGTAGCATCCTTCACACCCTGGAGAATAGCCTGGGCCACCAGGCGAGCATCCAGCCCTCCTTTACCTACACATTCCACATGGTTAAGTTACACTTAGGCACACTTAACTATCACTACAAAAGTGATGTTCTGTTCTAGTAACATATCTCAGACATCTGTAAATGTCACATTCCACTTTTGTTTATATGAAATAAATTTCTTTTATGAAGGATTATATAAACATAAATACTAACCAGCACAAATAGCAGGAATGGCCACTGACTGGTAGCCACTGCGCTCACACTGGAGAAGGATATCTTGTGTCAGTTTTTTAATGATGTCTGTATTCCTTTCTCCACACAAGTGCATAATGGCCTTGCAGGGGAATGCTCCAGGCTGAGTGACAAAGATTTCCCCCTTTTTCACTTGTGCTAGATTTATGGAAAAATTTGTGATAAGAAATATGTATTTAAATATACTGTACAGTACCACTCTGACCAGGGGTGAGCTGCAATACCCACTTTAGCTAAATCAGCCAGGCATATTTCATGAAACACACATACAGTACCAGCAGGTGCTGAGGCATGTCAGAAACTATAGTGAAGATGTTGCACGTAACGCCAGATGAAGCTGAACTAAGGTTTCATGAGTAATAATAACAACCACATGCTGGTTGGTAGACGTGCATCAGATAAGCATCATGTGTCACTATTTACATGGGAAATGTAGGTTCACCAAGCAGAACAATTGAAAAGGAATACAGAACATAAGAGTTTGCTTTTGTTCCCACAGTGCAAAACAGTTTAAGTTGTGATGAAGACTCCCCCTCCTGGCATGGGGGTGTTAACCAGTTTCCTGTCTGGCCTATTGACAAGCTGCACCTCTGCTTATAATCGCTTAACAATCTCTCTCTGTCTCCCTTATTGTAAACAAAACCAGGGAAATACCCTGCAGATTTCCCATCCAAAAAGCATGACAAACCTGTTCTTCAATAAATAATCTCACCTGGGATTTAAATATAAATCTACACCCAGATTACTGTAAAATTGATTTGGGCCAGTGTTTGTCATAAGTATACACTGATTTCATTGATTTATTATAATAATCTGTAAGTTATATCTGTCATATTTTGAATAGTGGATCTGAAGACACCGCAAACACACAAACGCACGCACGCACGCACGCACGCACGCACGCACGCACGCACGCACGCACGCACGCACGCACGCACACACACACACACACACACACACACACACACACACACACACATTTGGCACTACAGCAAGAGACTCTTCAACCTCTTTTCCTGTGAACATGCCCTTTATATCTATATTATTTATATTTTTTAGATTACTTTGATTGCCTCACACACACACAGTGAACACTACTACCACATTGGTGGCTTAGTGCTAGGTTTCCATCCTGCCATGAGGAAGGCCTGGGATTAATTCCCTCCCAAACCCCAACCACTGGATGGAGTGCTGGTCACAAACCCAGATGAAATGGGAGGGTTGCCTCAGGAAGGGCATCTGGTGTAAAACCTGTGTTGGGAGGATCAGATGGTCTGCTGTGGCAACGCCTCGACAGGGTCAGGGCACATTAAAAAATGTGCACTTTGCTCACAGTAGGATTCTGTTTAAATGTTTTGCTAACTTTTTTTTTTTTATTGTTGCTTGTGTTATGTACCTGAGAGCAACATCAACAAACTTCATAACATTATACCTGCTGTTAGAGCAGCCATGACTTGTGGTCCAGCAACAGTCAGGATGTCATTGCACACATCTGAAAAAAATAAATTTCATATTTGAGAACCTTTTAATTGAAACCAAATAGAACGAACATAGATAACTGTGGTGTTTAAGAGAACATAACACCTGTCTTTAAGTCAGTAAAGTCTGTGGTGTTTACAATGACATCTGTAGTCTCATTGCTGATGTCTCCAAATATCAGATGGACCTTACAGCTGGCCAACGGGATTGTGATTTCTTCAATTTCAGAGCTTAGAGACTGAAAGGCAGCTGTGGGAGCCGATTCAATATGCAGTAGTAAATAGTCAAACATATCAGTCAATATTAAAAACGTTATAAAACAACACTTTAAAAAATAAACAAAAACAAACAACAAAAAACACACACACTTACCTTGTCCTATGTGATTCACCATTATTGCATTTAACCCAGCATGGACTGCCTGGTAGATCTAATAGTGAAAATGACAGAAGAGAAAATGACTCATTAACCATTTTCATAACTTTATTTGGGCCAGCGTTTGTCATAAGTATACACTGATTTCATTGATTTATTATAATAATCTGTAAGTTATATCACTCATATTTTGAATAGTGGATTTGAAGACTGTGAGATGGCAAGAGTTGGCACAACAGCAATAACTCTTCGACCTCTTTTCCTGTGTACATAATTTCACTGCTCTATATCTTATAACCATTCTTATAACTTTTGTGCCACCTTGTGGATGTTTTTCTTGTGGTTTCTCTTCTCTTTTTCTTTTTCCCCCTACCAAGTTATAATTAGAGCTTATGATGAGATTATTATTATTATTATTATTATTATTATTATTATTATTATTATTATTATTAACTTTACATTTTTTTATCTTTGTGTACAAATGTTGTCTTTATGTTTTTTGTTTACAAATATTTATTAGGTTGTTGTAATATGAATATGCCTGCCTTCTTGAAAATGTTATACTGTGTTTATACTATAAAAGATCAACATTAAATGTATGGTGCTCATGACAAATATACAAATGCTATTCTCTTACCTCTTCAGAATTTGGGTAATTAGGCATTATTACAATTCTTATGGTTTTGAGAGAACTCGTCGGCCCAGCCAGGCCAAACATTCCAATCTCTTCTGTCAGAATACTAGCAGCATTTTGTACAGGTAAAGCCAGAGCCACTCCAGGTCCAATTACTGGAAAAGCAATTGAGCTCAGTGCCTGCTGTTCACAAAGTGCCAAAGCACGTCCAATTCCACAGTGTAATGCCTATAAAAAAATCACTATTAACAAAAGTATCATAAACAGTGTCTTAAAGCCTCATAAACTGCCACAACATTATCTTTTACTCCTCTGACCTGTTCACTGCTGTGTCTGTTTCCAGTCCTAGGTACACATTCGATAAAGAAAACTTTATTGCTCCCTAAGTGAGTCCCATCAATCTCCAGCACATCTCCAGGAGAAATTCTGCACCTTCCTTTGGCAGCATCAAAAGTACTCTTAAACTGTTGCCCTGCTTTATTTAGAAAGGATTTACCAACTTTAGTTGAGGTCAAGTTTGTATTCAACATGGGGGCAACAAGTACATCAGCCTGTTCCAAAGAAAGTATAAATGTTACTTTAATACTTATCTGTGTATAGAATATTAAAGATGAAAAATAAAAACGATGATGTTTGCTGTTAGGGTTTTACTAGAAAAGTTTGTGTTAATAATAATAAACTGTATAAGCTTTACCTGCTGATCTTCAAGACCTCCAAATACAATTTCCAGGGTAACCGAGTGACCTGGATGTGACACAGAAGCAGGTATGATAGGCAGACTGGTAAAAGTTGTGTTTGTGGATGCTGTAGCAGCAGTTTGGATGTTATTCTTCTGAGATATCAGAACCTGACAGGAACTCTGCAATAATTCTTGTGTGTTTAAACCTTCCTCTTGAAAGAACTGCAGGACTCCAGGACCATCCACTGAACATTTCCTTGATATGAGATGGCTAAGTGATGAATGCAGTTTCTTCTTCATATCAGTTACTTTACACCGAGGTCCTGAGAGGTGGACACATGGGAAAGGTAATGGTGTTGCCATTAGATTTACATCTGTTTCTGTCACACCTAGTAGTGACAGAAGTTCAGAGAAATTATCCAACATTTCTGCTAAAGGTAGAGTCACAGTATCATGGTATTCCACATAGTTTTGCTTGTAGTTCAATATAATATTTTTTAATTTACTGACTTCAGTGCTGTAACCCACCAGTTGCACCTTCATTCTGGGGTCTGACCCCGTCCCTGACTCGTAGCTAATTTCCACTTTAGAAGTTCCATTATTAGCCTGTTGTAATGCAGGTGTCAAAGTGTTCTTCAAAGTATCTATTACTGGTGGCTTAGATTCAGCTTGCTCCAGCAGCACCGTCTCCATACACAGGTCTCTCTGTATTGCACTTGCAGCTTCCTGAAGTGCTCCTGAGGACAAACTCAGCAAAACCAAATCTAAACTAAATTCTGTGGCCTCAAGCAAAACCGGACTGCAGAGATTCTGCTGGAATCGTGTCTGGAAGACCTGAATAGCACCAGTAGATGAAATAAATGCTTTGAGGGGACGAGGCAGTGGGATTTTTTCCTCCTGAATCTGATTCAGCAACTCTTGAAGCTTTGTTGCTGCTGAATGGATTTGTTTTTCAGGACCCTTTAGGACAAGACTGCCATGTTGCTCCTGTGCAATCTGAATGTTTGGAAACTCTGACTTCATCACCTGTTCAAACTGCTCTTTTACAAGTGCATAACGTGTCTCAGACACGGGACATTCTTTACGTGCTTGTTGCCGCAAGTGCAAAGTATCTATAACTTTCAAAAACTTCTCCACTTCCTCACATTCTCCAACAATCACATATAAACCTTCTTCTTTATAGAATGCAAGGTTTTGAGCAAACAGGTCAGAGCTGTTTTGTAGAATCTCTAGCCTCTTAGGCTCCACCTCAAAATGAATGATATGGCGATCCTGTATTTCAGCAACCACAATATCCACTTTTGCTTCCCACTTCTGCTGCACAACATCATTTTGATCTGTTTGGGCTGCATCCCTCATTACCACCACTGTCTCTGTGACCAGGTCTAACTTAAAGTTGCTTAGCAAAGAAGAGAGCTGTTTCTCCAAATATGACCTTGCTTTTGAATTGTCCTTCAGATAGTTCAGTAAATATGAGTCAAGTTTAAAAACTTTCTGCATAGGTGTATTCCCAGAGGCCTGTAATACAAGCAGTAAACTAATGAAATAACTATACCACTTTTAAGCAAGAATGTATTGCCTATCAAAAATAGTTCTTTTTAACAATTTGGCATTTCCCATTAGTCAGAGAATCTATTACCTTGTTCAGCATGTGCATATTGCGTGAGATAGCACCTACTTGTGGATCAGGTGTGGAATGTGGTAGAAGCTCCTTTTTTTCTTTAACGTCATGGTGTTGTATCAACATTTGTATACATGCTCCTCCAGGGAGATTAATTACATGATCAGTTTTGCTTAGTACTCTCTCTTGTGCTGTAATAATAATAATAATAATAATAATAATAACACATTGTGCTCTATTGTATTTGCTCTATTGTGCTTTGCTTACCTTTCACAAAATTAAACTAGAGCAGAAAAGTGTGGAATAATTTACATTTCAGTTTTATTTAAATAATCATATTCACTGACCTGCTTTGTCCAAGAAGCTTATCTTATAGGTGTTGTCTGCCACTTTTTCCACTTCTCCACACTCTCCTCCTCCAGAGTGCCGTCTGATCTGAAAATAGTTTCTAATCTTCTTGACGTCTCCATGCGAGAGGTTTTTTGCCTCAAAAAGCACAGCATATTCATAATCTGACATACTGAATGGAAATATTATTAATTCTTTATCTACCACTTGTTTGTTGCACAATTACATCAGGATGTAAGGACAGAACAACAACAGCGGTCACTTTCACTTTCAGTCTCTTTCTTTTTCTCTCCTCCCCCACAGGAGGTTGTGAGTGATCTACACCTACAGTCAACAGTCAGGAAATATGACACTTTTTTTTTCTACTCTAGATCTGTTTATCTGCTGATGTGTTTGTAAAATTGAAGTAATTTTAAGCTCTACACTCCAAACAGAGGTCAGGCTAGTTTCCAGGTTGTTGCTGTAATAAATATTTACAACATTTGTCTTAATTGGTCATTAACAGTAAAGACACATTAACCCCTCCACCAACATAAATACCAAATAGGGTAGACATTGCACGTGCCACTCTATACTTGAAGGAAAAAACACACCTTTTTATTTTTTCTTTAATTTTATCATCATCATCACACAGCAGCATGAATACAAAAAGCAGTTCTAAGTGCCTTGCACAAAATTTATATAAAACATTAAAGGTGATAGCAAAATCTGTGAAGAGCGCTATTGTTGTTTTGTGTGTTTCTGGACTCTTATTTAGAATTATGTTTGGTGTTTCATGTTTCACTTCCACATATTTAAGTAATCTTGGGACAATCAATAGTATTATTGTCTCGAATCTGTTTTCATACTGTTATTTCTGGTGTGTTTATGTTCCATGGACAGTTTGGTTTTTAATAAACATCTTTACATCTGCACATACCAGTACAAGTTGCCTGGAATCCATCCATATTTGACAGATACAATATGTACATATTCATATTTTATTTGAATTGCACCAGAATTTTTTCGGAAGAGGATGAGACCCAGCTTTTCAAGCAGTCTCTGTTGAACTTTCAGTGGCCAGGTTGAAAGAGTGGAAGAGCTTTCATACCAAATTTAACTCACCTGCTGTCTGGTGACACCTGAGACAATGTAACACTAATGAGTCACATGACAAAGGGGAAGAAAAATTTACACTTAGGGGTGTACTCACTTTTGTTGCCAGAGGTTCAGCTATTATTGGCTGTATTTTTAGTTATTTTGAGGGGACAATAAATTTACACTGCTAAACAAACTTTACACAGACTACTTTTCATTGCGTCAAAGAGTCATTTATGCAGTGTTGTCCTATGAAAAGATATAACTAAATATTTACAGAGATGTGAGGGGTGTACTCACTTTCTTGACATGCTGTTGTTATGAGGGGGTGCTTCAATATGGCAGCCCTCGGTATTTAATTATGTATGGGAGTCCCAACGCAGGACTTGGAGGGGTATGGGCCGTGGATTGTGTATTTCAGCAGGAATAATCGGCTCGCGTGAACATCACACAGCGTTATGAGAGGAAGGAGGGCGCGCTTATGGCGGCGCGTGTCACCGTGCTTCGTCACAATGAACCGGTATTTGTTTGTTGTTATTATTCTTATCTCCTTCCCTTTTTCTCTTTTCTCTTTATCGCTTCCCCTTTTCACTTTTCTCTTTTCACTGTGCCTTTTTCACTTTTCTCTTTTCACTTTCCCTTTCCACTTTTGTTTTTTTCTCTTTTCACTTTCCCTTCTCACTTTTCTCTTTTCACTTTCCCTTTTCACTTTTGTCTTTTTCTCTTTTCACTTTCCCTTCTCACTTTTCTCTTTTCACTTTCCCTTTTCACTTTTGTCTTTTTCTCTTTTCACTTTCCCTTCTCACTTTTCTCTTTTCTCTTTCCACTTTCCCTTTTCACTTTTGTCTTTTTCTCTTTTCACTTTCCCTTCTCACTTTTCTCTTTTCTCTTTCCACTTTCCCTTCTCACTTTTCTCTTTTCACTCCCTATACCAGAGCCACGCTCTCGTACCTGGTGCTATCTAATGTTCGCACAGCGTGCGCTGGTTTCTGGGAGCTTAAATACCCTCCCGGCCAGGTGTAGCTCGTCTCCCTTGATTATTAGTGCTGCGGGGTTGCCTAGCAACCGCCTGTCGCATGTGTGGCCGTGTTACAGTACCCCCCCTTCTAGGAACGACCCCTGGCGTTCCTGTGCCAGCCCCATGGCTAGCCCGGAATTCCCTAACAAGTTCGGGGTCTAGTCCAAGAGCGCTCCTCTGGGCCATACCCCTCCCAGTCCACTAGGTATTGTATGGCGCCCTGGACTCGCCTTGCGTCCAGGATACGTCGAACTGTGAATGCTGGGGACCCATCAATGATACGGGGTGGGGGTGGGGGGGGTGTAGGTCTGGGAGCTAAGGTGCTGCAGAGCACTGGTTTCAGTCGTGACACATGAATTGTAGGATTGATTCTCATTGACCGGGGGAGAGCCAAGCGGTACGCCACTGGATTAATCCTCCTCATGATTTTAAACGGCCCGATGTATCGGGGGGCCAGCTTTCGTGATTCGAGCTTTAGTGGGAGGTCCCTGGTGGACAACCAGACTCGTTGTCCTGTACGGAAGGAGGGTTCTACCCGTCGCTTCCGATTCGCCGTGAGGGTCGCCCTGCGCCTGGCGACTTGTAGAGCGGCTCGGGCCCTCCTCCAGGTCCGACAGCACCGCTGTACCAAACTTTGTGCAGCGGGGACCCCTACCTCAGGTTCCTCCTCTGGGAACATAGGGGGGGGAATATCCGAATTGGCACTCAAAGGGTGACATGCCCAGGGAGGAGTGCCACAGGGTGTTGTGGGCATACTCGACCCACATTAAGTGGTCAGACCATGATGACGGGTTGGAAGAGGTTATGCACCTGAGGGTGCGCTCTAAGTCTTGGTTCACCCTCTCTGTTTGCCCATTCGACTCAGGGTGAAAGCCCGATGTCAAGCTGGCCGTGGCTCCAATGAGTTTACAGAACGCTCCCCAAAACCGGCTAGCAAACTGCGGGCCCCGGTCAGAGACCAGGTCGGTTGGGAGGCCATGCACTCGGGCCACCTGTTGGAGGACTAACTACGCTGTCTCTTTGGCTGACGGAAGTTTTGGCAAGGGAATACACTTGCAGGCTTTAGAGAACCGATCTACCACTACCAAGATGACCATGTTCCCCTTGGATGAGGGCAGGCCCGTGACAAAGTCCAAGGAAAGATGGGACCATGGGTGTGACGGTATGGGTAATGGGTGCAGCTGTCCGGCGGGCCGTGTACGTGGTTCTTTATTCTGCGCGCAGGTCGAACAGGCCGCCACATAAGCCCGAACATCTCTCTCCATGCCTGGCCACCACAAACGCCGACGAAGAAACTTGAGGGTTCTAGTGGTGCCTGGGTGTGCCGTGAACGGGGACGAGTGGTCCCATGTGAGAGCTTGGGAGCGGAGACTGGCAGGAACATATAACTTTCCGGAGGGTCCTCCTCCCGGATCTGGTTCCTGTCGCTGTGCTTGCCTGATTTGATGTGCAATGGCCCAGCGCACGGGGGCAAGGATGCGGGGCGCTGGGATAATGCTCTCAGTTTCGGGCTCCTCTAATGGGGGGTCCCATTGACGCGAGAGGGTGTCCGGCTTGAGGTTCTTTGAGCCCGGATGGAAGGAGAGCACATAATCAAACCGGGAGAAGAAAAGGGACCATCTGGCTTGTCGGGGGTTTAAGCGTTTGGCCGACCGAATATATTCTAAGTTCTTGTGGTCGGTCCAAATCAATATTTGCTCTTTGGCCCCCTCCAGCCAGTGTCTCCACTCTTCTAGAGCCAGCTTTATGGCAAGGAGCTCCCGATCTCCAATGCCATAATTTCTCTCTGCCGGGGTCAGGCGGTGTGAGAAGTAGGCGCAGGGATGTAGTTTCTGGTCCTCCCTGGAACGTTGGGAGAGAATCGCGCACACCCCCACATCGGATGCGTCTACCTCCACTACAAACTGGGTCTCCGGATCTGGCATCCGCAAGACTGGAGCTGTGGTGAGTTTTATTTTTATAGCCTGGAAAGCTGTTTGTGCCTCCTCTGTCCATTTAAATCACCCTGGGTTCCTCTTTGTGAGGGCGCTAAGTGGAGCCGCCAAGGTGCTAAAATTGCGGATGAACCGCCGAAAGAAATTGGCGAACCCCAGGAAGCGTTGAACTGCCCGAAGCGATGTGGGACGGGGCCAACTAGCCACAGCCTTTATTTTGGCCGGATCCATTTGGAGACGACCCTGGGATACCACAAAACCCAAGAAGGAAGTGGAGGTTGTGTGGAACTGTGACTTCTCCAGCTTAACGTATAGATGGTTCTGCTGGAGAAGTTGCAGCACCCGGCGCACGTGGGTGACGTGCTCTGGCATGGAGGCACTAAAAATTAAAATGTCGTCCAAGTAGACAAAGGCGTAGAGGTTAAGTGTCTCCCGGAGCACCTCATTAATGAACCTCTGAAAGACGGCTGGCACATTAGTCAGGCCGAAGGGCATCACCTTGTATTCGTAGTGCCCCGACGGTGTAATAAACGCGGTCTTCCACTCGTCCCCTGCCCTGATGCGGATCAAATTGTAAGCACTGCGTAAATCTAGCTTTGTGAACAATTTCGCCTTTTGCAGGCATTCAAAGGCGGAATTCATCAGAGGAAGGGGATAGCGGTCTTTCAGTGTTATCGCGTTCACCCCCGATAATCTATGCAGGGGTGGAGGCCCCCATCCTTCTTTTTTACGAAGAAGAACCCGGCCCCTGCGGGGGACGTAGACGGTCGAATGAATCCAAGGGACAATGCCTCCTGGATGTACTCCTCCATGGCTAATTGCTCGGGAGGGGACAGGGAGTAGAGTTTTCCCCTTGGTGGATTCGAACCCGGAAGCAGGTTGATTGCTCAGTCAAAAGGTCGATGGGGAGGAAGCTTTTGGGCCCCTGACTTGGAAAATACTTCCGCCAGGTCCCAGTAATCTTTGGGAACTGCCGAGAGGTCGACCTGATGGGGTGGCTGCGTGTCTAGGTTTCTGATCCCTTTTAAGCAGCTCTGTGCGCAACGGGTTCCCCAAACCGAGACAGAGCAGGTTAACCAATCAATACGGGGGTTGTGTTCCTGTAACCAAGGAAACCCCAGTACCACCTGGAGCTCAGGCACTCGGGTAATGAGGAAGGAAATTCGCTCTGCATGTTGTCCAATAAGCAATATTAGAGGGTCAGTCTCATGTATGATTGGACCGGATTCAAATAACTGACCGTCCAGGGCCGCCACTGAAATGGGAGCAGAGAGTGGGTGAAATGGCAAAGCCAGTCTCCGCACCAGCTCTACGTCTATGAGATTCCCTGCTGCTCCCGAGTCAACAAATGCTTTTAGATGGGTAGTGGCGGCCTCCTCCCAAGTGATGTCAATGGGGAGGAAAAGCCCTGAACGCTGAGGGTCTGGCCTTTGGGTCACTGTCGGCCCCCCTCCTGAGAGTGACCCCCCCCCCCTTTTGGCTTATTCAGCGGACAGCGCCCCTGGTGGTGACCGGGCCGGCCACAACGAAAGCATCCCGACCGAAATTGGGGGACCCCTGAGATCTCTGCTGCCCCTAGCTGCATGGGCTCACCCTGATCTACCTCCCGTTCTAGCTCTCGCTGGAGACAGGTCGGCTCTACTCGATAACTCCCTGCGCGTTCCGCCCTGCGCTCACGGAGGCGGTTATCTATTCGTATGGCCATACTGTACAGGGATTCTAAGTCTTCAGGTGGTTCGCGCACTGCCAGCTCATCTTTGAGCTTCTCTGAAAGGCATTGAATGTATGCGTCCCTTTGTGCTCCCGCATTCCAGCCTGAACTAGCAGCTAGTGTCCGGAATTCGATGGTATAATCTGCCACCGACCGTCCTCCCTGTCGAATGCGGAGGAGGGGCGAGACTACACCACTAGTCAGATGTGGATGGTGGAAGGTGGCCTTGAGGGCCTGTATAAATTCATGGGCTGTAGTGTGTGCTGCTAGGAGGTTTTGCCATACTGCGGTGGCCCACTCCAATGCCCTTCCCGTTAATAATGATATCATATATGCAACCTTGGCTCTCTCAGTGGGAAATTGGCATGGTTGCATTTCAAATATTAAAGAGCACTGGAGTAGGAAGGCATTGCATTTATCAGATTCCCCAGCATAAGGTTGGGGAGTAGGTAATCTCGTCTCGGCCACCAGGGGGGGTGCTTGTGCTACAGTGACGGCCGCACGAGCTGAACCCGGAAGTACCTCCGGGTTCACCGGCGATCCGGAAGTGCCCTGTGTCTCGAGGCGCTCATGGATTTTGTCTAAGCGCTGCGAAATTCCCTTTATCTCTGAACATAATTCGTTCATGTTTACCGATCATTCCCGCCTGACCGGTTACTATCTCGCACACCCGTTCCAAATCCGCGGGCTTCTTCTCTGGTGCGAACATTCTGTTATGAGGGGGTGCTTCAATATGGCAGCCCTCGGTATTTAATTATGTATGGGAGTCCCAACGCAGGACTTGGAGGGGTATGGGCCGTGGATTGTGTATTTCAGCAGAAATAATCGGCTCGCGTGAACACCACACAGCGTTATGAGAGGAAGGAGGGCGCGCTTATGGCGGCGCGTGTCACCGTGCTTCGTCACAATGAACCGGTATTTGTTTGTTGTTATTATTCTTATCTCCTTCCCTTTTTCTCTTTTCTCTTTATCGCTTCCCCTTTTCACTTTTCTCTTTTCACTGTGCCTTTTTCACTTTTCTCTTTTCACTTTCCCTTTCCACTTTTGTCTTTTTCTCTTTTCACTTTCCCTTCTCACTTTTCTCTTTTCACTTTCCCTTTTCACTTTTGTCTTTTTCTCTTTTCACTTTCCCTTTTCACTTTTGTCTTTTTTCTCTTTTCACTTTCCCTTTTCACTTTTCTCTTTTCACTCCCTATACCAGAGCCACGCTCTCGTACCTGGTGCTATCTAATGTTCGCACAGCGTGCGCTGGTTTCTGGGAGCTTAAATAACCTACCGGCCAGGTGTAGCTCGTCTCCCTTGATTATTAGTGCTGCGGGGTTGCCTAGCAACCGCCTGTCGCATGTGTGGCCGTGTTACAGCTGTACGTAGGAATTACTATCGGAAGACACTGCTGTTTTGATTTAAAGCTTCACTGTAAAGTTTGTTTTACTTTTCTCCTGCTGCTTTTTGTCTTAAATTTTTTTTTTGCCATTTCTTGTTTTGGTTTCCCCGCTGCTGTTTTGCTTCAAAGCTTCACTTTAAAGTTGTCTTTGTTTTGTTTTGCTGTTGTTTGGGTTTGTTTTGTTTAAATACTTTCTTTTGTTTCAAACTGTTCCATGTGTACACTTGGAGTTTGTGAATGAGTTTTTTTTAAACACCACTATTAATGTATAAAGCATTAAATGGTCTGGCGCCGCAGTATCTGAGTGAACCGCTAGTGTCTTATGATCCGCCACGCCTACTTCAATCATGTAGATGCAGGCTTCTTGTCAGTACCGCGTATTATGAAAACTACAGCAGGGGGCAGAGCTTTTTCTTACAAAGCCCCAAAGTTATGGAATAGACTTCCTAATCGGGACTCAGACACAGTCTCACAGAGCCTGTCCACACGGAGACGCGTTTCGCTGTATACGTATAAATTTTTTATCGTATTGGCGTTTCGTCCACACGGATCCGGCGTTTTAGGAGACTGGAACCGCTATTTTTTGAAACCGGGTCCCAAGGTGGATAAATCTGAAAACGACACCCTTGCGTTTTCGTGTGTACAGCCAATCCGTATATTTTGTGAAACGATGATGTCATGCGCATGCTCAAAGTATTCTTCTCCGTGTATAGTGTATCTCTATGGCAGAATTACAGCGCCCCATACTAGTCTGGCATATATGTACTACACCGTTTTCAGTGGTTTCGTGTGTACGCAGATATTTCTTGAGAAGACGCCGACCAAGGAAAAAAAATTATCGGATAGGGAACGCACTGGCTTCGTGTGGACGGAGCCTATACTCTTGGTGACCTCCAGAAACAGGCCTTTCCACGAACAAAGGGACACATGGCAGAGACAATGTTACAGATCATCTCTAAAGCATACCAATGGGGCAAACTGATATCTATATATATTTACCCATCATGCTTAATGTCTATATGTACCTCTGTTTACTCTACTTGTCATAGAACATGTAACCAGCATTTATGAAGTCTTTTAACTAGATAAAGGTATGAATGAATGTGTGAGATATGGGATGTGTGGTGTCTACAAAAAGCTTATCCTATTCAAAGAATACTTATGTACACGAATTACTGGTAACATGAACAGAGCATGTGTAAAGTTAATTCATAAGGGTATTAAAAGTTTCCAACCGGATGAGTACCACGTGATGGCCATATAACCTGGCCTAATGTATGCAAAAGGGGAGGAAACATGTGAGGCGGGGGTAATCCCGCAACCCTCTCTGATTGGAGCAATCACTCGTGGGATAGACCGATAACAAAGGGTTAAAATGCCACGGTCCGAGCATATAGTTACGCCTTCCAACGTCTTCCAACGACTGAACATCTGCACGTCTGAAGCAAGCTCTCTCATCGCTCATACACCGTCGACTCTCGCCCTGCGTCTGACCGGCTAGCAAACAGGTCACCTGATCCCTACGGCTTCACGAAACTTTGTGCCAGAACTTCAAAATCCGCCACGAACGCTCCGCTAGAAGAAGCGTCAGAGCTCCGCCGTCAGTAATCAAGCAACCAGCGCATCAGCGAAGGGCTTCCCCGAGAGACATCATCACGGCGCCAGAGCACCAGCCAATCAGCAATGCCGTGATTCCCTAACACCAAACACGAATCACAGAGGAAGACCACAGCGCAACGCAAGTAAACAAACAAAAGCTTCATACCTTGGTGAAATTGGTGGTCATGTCATAACAACCCGTAAGATTAAACCCAAGGCTCTGCTCTTGTGACTTTCAGGTCTAGTGAACAGTACTAGAAAATTAAGACGTTAACCTTCATCCTTTGAACTGCATTGTGTGTGTGTGTGTGTGCGCGTGTGTGTGTTTAATAGCTTAGTTTCATGTATCGTAGTATAGTCAAGTAAATTCTTGTTCCTTGATAAAGAACTGTTGTCCTGGTCATGTATTTTTAAGTTTAAACATTTGCCCAGATCCTAAGTTACCTTGCTCATAATTGCTAAATACTAGATTTTGTTATCATCAGTGGCCACGTGATAAGCAGAACTGGTAAGATACACTGAATGGTACTAAACGGTGGACGGTTAGTCAAGAAAGTGTATATTATAAATTTTAGTTCAGTTTTAATAAAATTGACCCGAATCCTTAAAGATTCGATTCACCTTTGAACCAGAGCTGAAGTCCTACAGCTATTATAAGAATGAAATGCAGTAGGCTGCTATGATCATCATAATTTTCTTTAATAAATAATTAAAGCATTTCAACAAATTACATTTTTACATCCCAGTAGCAGGCCCATTGCATTGTACCACCGCCAACAAAACCTTCTGAAGATGGTCAATATATTTATTTCATGCAGTCTTGGTCAAGCAATCTCTCCAAAAAGTCACAATGACCAGAAGAAGCTCATCTTTGTTCCATGGCTTAGCCTCATGTCTGACAAACCTTCAGCCAAGCCATCTCTATCGGTTTGAGATTTGGAAACCTGCATGTAAGGAATACAAGTTAGAGGAAATTGTCATGTGCACATTTCATAAACAAGTCCATCTAAAATAACGGAACACAGGGTGTAAAACATACTCGGCTGGTGTTTTCACCCAGTTGATTCCCGCCTCAGCAATACACTGTCTTGCCGCTGTATGTTTTGAGTTATTGTCTATAGCGTAAATTGAGAGAAATGTTATAAAATACATTGATTTATACATTATTGATTTGTTATTGATGGTTTATAAACACTATAAAACACATGATTCTACTTACAAAAATTAAAAAATATCACAAGCTCATTATTTTTTACTTTGGAAGAAGCGATGAGGTCCTTTAAAGTGTTGCTGAATGTATGGCACCAGTGCAGATTTTATTATGCTTTCTTGGTAATAATGCTAGTCCACAATTCCTGTAAATTCGTTGTAAGTTAAAATTCTGTCATATTAATAAACAATCCAGCTACTGTATCTTTTTAAATATCTTGTTACTATAGAACTAACCTTCAAAAGACCTACTGGTTTCTTTATGGACCTTCTAATGGTGCTAATGGTGCAATATTTTCAACTGAGGTCGGGTGTGAATCACATTTTGAATCTGTTTAGCAGACCGTTCATCATTTTTGTGTAGCATTTCTTCAATGCATTGAAGTACAGCACTATACAAATAAAAATTTAACTTTATTCGATGTCAGATCAATGTAAAATCTAGATTTTATACAACACAAATACTAACATAACCTACTTGGTCACTTTCAATACAGTTGGTGTTTTAGTTGTTGGAATCAGGCGACGAGAACGACAATGTCATCAACATTAACACCTGTCCTGATATTAGAGAAAAGGTGTTCTGCTATCCACAGAGACCTGATCTTGATGCTCATCTCAGGGGAAATCTTTTTCATGGTCAATAGTGTGGCAGAAAACTCAAGCTCAAAAAAAGTTATAGGCTAGCATTTAAAGAGACCACGAAGCATTTTAACCAATTCTTGTGGGTTGGATGAGACCCACCCACTTTTTAAGATCAGTGATATTGGACCCACTCACTTTTGCCCTACTCTAATTCAGCGCACACTGTATGTCTGGCAGTTAAAATCCAGTCCACTATTGGAATGCCTTAATAAATAGTATACAAAAATATTAATAAAAAGTATATTTTTGAGCAATGTATTTTTTTTTTCAATTGTGTGGGTGACAATGTGTTATTTTGGTAATGAAATGGCTGTGATGTCAAAGCGCCGGCGTGATAATTCGAACTTGAATAAAGAAAACAGACAGGATCCACCGTTCCGTTCATTTCCATGAATTTATTTGTGGTGGAGAGCGTCACAAAAGGACCAAAAACCCATCATACAGACTACCACGTGTCCACAGTTTTTATCTTCTAATTTTGTTAATCTGTTTTTGAATAATTTTGTTAAACTTATTTGAATTAAACATTTGCATATTTATTATTTTTATACCCTGTATATTATGTGATTTTATTCAGCGCTGTGCATTTAACTCTAAAAATGCTGGGTGTTTCAACCCATTATTTCTTAAGATATCCTATGTATATGCAATGTCTTGATTATTACAGTTTTATTTTAATTTATATATATAGTGGAATCTTGGATTACGAGCATAATTCGTTCCGGAAGTGGGCTTGTGTTTCAAAACACTCGTAAAACCAAATCATTTCCCATAAGAAATAATGAAAACTCGAATTATTCATTCCACAGCCCCAAAAAATTAATACATAAAAATAATTAATACAATCTATAAAATGAAAATAAATCAAGTTAGTTTGCACTTTACCTAAGTACAAATAAATCCTGACAGATAAGTGTTTCTGTTGGTGCAGGCGCCGTGTGTGTGTGTGTGTGTGTGTGTGTGTGTGTGTGTGTGTGTGTGTGTTTGTGTGTGGAATTAGCCCCTTCCCTCGCCTCGTTTACACAGTAACACTCCTACTCCCTCTCCCACCTCGCTTTTTAAGTTTCACATCAAACACACACACACACACACACACACACACACACACACACACACACACACCCACACACCCACACACAACGGAAACACCGTTTTAACAGGGAAAAAAGAAATCTCTCTGACCTGGCGTGAACGCATACTAAGGGAATCACTGCTGTAAAGTAAAAAAACAAAACAAAACAAATGAACCTTATCGTGACAGAACAGAGCTTCTGTGTGTTTGTGAAGCCGGGGAGGGGGGGGAAAAGGGGAAAGAGCGTGTGTGTGTGTGTCAGGGTGTTTGTGTGTCGGTGTCAAATTACACGCGCACACGCATAAGAGACTAAAAGAAAGAAGGAGATGTTGATTATACAAGTAAGAGACGAGCAGAGTTTCTGTGTGTTTGCGAAGGCGTGGGGGGGCTGAAAAGGTGAGAGAATGACGCTCGGTGTCAAAATAAGAGTCGCATGCGTGATACATGATACTCTGCGCTCGTAAACTAATACTTGCTCGGTTTCCAATTAAAAATTTATTAAAAATCTTTGCTTGGTTTGCGGAACACTCGTAAAAAAAAGTTACTCGCAATCCGAGGTTCCACTGTATATATATTATCTTACCTATCTGCTTCTTCTTCTTTATGTCTAGTTGTGTGATCTAGTGAGGATGGGTATTAATATTAGGTTGATTAAACCCCGATAGAATGTATTGGGATTAAAACAGAATAGAGTCTCTAGTATGGGCTCTTGCTTAACATTTGTACAATTATGTAGCGATTAAATACTTAAAAAATATGATTGTATCATTTAAATAACAACCAAAATTATCAGGTAATATCCTAGTTATATGCTTTTGTAAAATAATTGTTCTTGTATGGCTCATTGTCAGGGTAAATCGTTCAGTGACAGCCCTGTAACTTTCCATCTAAAACAGGTACAAATAAATTGTTTAAATGTTTGTAGCATGAGCTATTGATCATTGAGACAATTGGTGTCCTTTTTTACCCACCGATTCACGAAACCAAAAGCACACTCACATGTCCCTCTTCTTGATATGGAATCACATCTTTGGTTTTACACATTTTAAAAGAAAGACACATTTACGCCACTGAATATATAGTAACACTTTAGAACTTTGGTGATATTTACGTTATTAGTGTCATGCTGTGATAATTCATTCATATGCTTGTTCATCTTAAATAAAGTATGCATTGCCACACTTGGAAGCTCAGTTGTGAGCAGGGCGGAGCAGAAAAATTAAATATGGCCTTCCTCGTCCCAGCAGCTGACTTGAGTTAGCTGAAAGTGGGGGAGGGGGCATTATTTAGACTTGAATGTTGTCCGACATTGCAAAGCACACAGAAACCCCAGTCGATGGTTCAGTGCAAGCCAAAGTGCGAACGGATAACGAATTAAGAGACCCTGACTATACTGCATAAGTATTATTTAGTACGACAAAATTTCAGAAAAAATTGTTCTGGAAATAAAACGTTTTTACAAAGTAAGACAATATATTTTGGTTAAGTGCCAGCCGAAGTGCAAACGAATAACAAATTAAGATGATTATATAGAATAAATATTATTTAGTACAACAAAATTTCTGAAGTTAGTAAAACAAAATATCTGAATCCCTGATGAAATTCTGAAACATTTTCACAAATGTAAGACAATATATTTTGGTTCAGTACCAGACAAAGTGCGAACAAATAATGAATTGAGAGGCTCTGATTATACTGCATACATATTATTTGTATACGTAATTATGATTTTCTCACTTTTGATTTATACCTTTGCAACTCTACCCACAAATTCCACTGCTAATAACCCACATTCCAATTGCTCTGGTTGTGATTGTTCATGTTTGTTGGATAAAGTATTTGAATGTGAAAACAATCATAACTGTAGTACTTTCCTCGATACAACATATGACTTTATTATGACTATATTGAGCTCTTCTTACAATTAAATAAACTCCCTCAATTGTGACTGTTTTGCAAAATGTCCATTTGCACCAATTTATTTTGACTGATTTATTTATTTATTTTGCCCGTTGTCGTTTTGCCACGGGGTGAGCACAACAGTAATAGGCAATTTGGTTGACTACCTATTGTACCTATTGTACTGGATAAGAATGTGTGTAAACATTATAAATACATTTACACATCCAATCATCCAGCTAAGAATGTTCACTAAGGACTGAGGTCAAATTAAAGATAAAATAAACATAAATAAACTACCTGTATTACAGTACAGTGGAACCTTGGATTACAAACATAATTCGTTCCGGAAGCAGGCTCAGATTTCAAAACATTCGTAAACCAAAGCGAATTTATGCATAAGAAATAATAGAAACAAATTATTCATTCTACAGCACCCCGCAAAAAAATACATAATAATTCATACAAAATATATAGTAGAAATAAAACACATTAACCTGCACTTTACCTTTTAAAAAAGTAAAAAAACAAAATTCCGACAGACAAGTGTTTCCGTTTATGCGCGCAGGCGCTGTGTGTGTGTTTGTGTATGTGTGTGAAGCTAAAGTAAAGGGAGAGGAGGAATCAGACCACCCATCTCCCTCTTCTCATACTAAACAGTAAATCTTCCTCCTCTCTTATTTGAGTTTCTCTCTCTCACACACACACACACACACACACACACACACACACACACACATTAAAGGAAAAACTCTCATGAGGAGGAGAGGTGTATGTGTGAAGGGGCATGGTGTCCATCTCCGGCATGCTGAGAAAGTATGAGTGAGAAAGAAAATGGATCTTTAAACTCTCTAATGAGATTTGCTTTTGCTTTACACTTGCACACACACGTGTTATAATAAACAGAACATGCATGCACGGATGTTGATTATACCAGTGAGAGACGCGCACTAAGATTGAGCAGGGAAGATGGTTATCCACAGTTCCGCAGCGCAAGAGAGAGAAAAAACATTGGCTCAATTGTGATCCTGTGATGCCGAGCCTCGACATCAAAACAAGAAGTGCATGCATGCTACCTGATACTCGGTACTCGTAAACCAAGACTTGTCCGTTTTTCAAGTCAAAATGTATTAAAAATATTTGCTCGTCTTGCGAAACACTCGCAAACTGCATTATTCGCAATCCAAGGTTCCACAGTACTCATAAAACAACATGCACACACAGACACACACACACACACACATTATTAGATAAGTGATCAAACTTTAATTCATTGTTATTAAGGTTTAATTTATAATAATAATATAATAATAATAATAATAATAATAATAAATTAAAGTTATTTGTTTATGCAAAACATAAATGAAATAAAAACTAAAATAAACATGCATTTCTGAAATGAACCAGAAAAAGTTCTTGTTTATTCTGACATTTAACAAATGATTAAATCTTTGAGATAAAAAAAAAAAAAATAAATAAAAAATTTCACTCAGCGTTACATACAGGAGAGATGATCAGTGGAGCTGCATTTTTTCCTCCAGCATTAAACCCAGGACAGAAGAATGGATAGAGTTTCTTCTCAGTGAAAGACTGAGCAGTGAAAGAGTAGATATGAGATCTGGAGTTCGCATCATAAAAGGAGACCAGACCCTCGTCATAATCCACAAACACCCCCACCTTCTCCACCTTTTCTCTCAGTGTGAGGGGGACAGAGGGACCAGCACGAGCTTCATAACAATTCTCATCCCACAGTGCCACAGTCCAGAATCCATCCTGAGGTTTCAGTGTAATCCACTCCTTCCTGTTAATGTTCTCTCTCACGACTCCTAAAGTCCACAGAGTTTTCCTGCTGACCTGCACTTCATAATAAAATCTCCCTGAGGAGAACCACTGCTTTCCCAAAACGTTAACACACACATTAAACCTCTCTGGTGTATCGGGGAGATTCTGCCACTCGTCTCCACATGTCACTACTTTTCCATCAGCAGACAGGATGAGAAGTGGATTTGCTGTATCAGGATCCAGAGTCACATCCACTGAGAGAAACACACACACAGTGAAAAAAATCATCAGTAGATGACTGACTTCAGAATTAGATTTTATCTCATTGTTTTAAGATAAATCTAAAATTATCAAATAAACATCCACTGTGTATAACCACATGTATCAGTGCAAGAGTTTTTGTTTGTTTGTTTGTTAGTTTTTTAATCTAGAAAAAAATAGTTTGAAATGTTACATTAAGGTAGGGGTATCAAAATATCAAGGGTATCAAGGGGTATTCAAATCCCAAAACCAAACAAAACCTTTAACCCCTAACTGCTCAGATTTGTAATGAGAGAAATATAAGTCACTCTGTATAAGAGAGGCTGCAGAATGCTATAAATTTTACATTATTAGTCCACTAGATGGCAGTGAAAGACCAGGACAGTTACACTCCTGCAAAAAAACTTAATGAGCAAAATAACCAGATCATTTACTAATAAAGCAAATCCAGTTAAATCGGATTGTGTGTGTGTGACAGATAGTGTGAGAGAGTGTGATATTAAGGTCCATTTTTTAAAACCATTTTTGAGAGCCTTGAACAGATAAATAGAAATAATAAAAAAATAACAATAGTAATAAAAGCAATGATAATTATAGTGAAGTGCATGAAGAACAAGGTGTGTAAATGCACAAACAAATAATTAATAAACAGTACTTAACTAGTTTAAGAGGCCAATTAAAGCCTTATTTTAAACCTTTTCACAGAGACAGATTCCTGCCAGGATTGGAGGGATCAAACAAACAATAAAATGCTAATATGTTGTACATGAGCGAAGAATAGAAATAGAAACAAAACTGGATCTCCATCCTCAAAAAGAGACACAATTATAGAGACTTGTAGAAAATCACAAGCTTCACACTCACACTGTCATCACACAGCTCATGTCCAGTTTCTCACAGACCACCTCTGAACTCTCACACACAAAAGCAGAGCAGGAACAGGTTGGAGCCATAGAGTGCAGAACTGTAGAGACATTTCCCAGCTCTAAAATAACATTCAGCCTCCTACCACGCAAAGACTTTCACCTGAACACCGTACAGAGAGTAAAAACTGATATCACCAGAGGATGTGATCTCATCCCTAATGTACACCTCACTCACCACACCAGCATCACACCTAATCACCTGTACAACCATGTGCACCTGAATAACCACAGTGTCAAGGAGTTTACCAGGACAATAAAAGACACAGCACTGACAGATACACACCTACACACACAGCAGCACTACAGCAACAACATTACAGCAACACTACAACACACCCTTAAATCAGCCAAGCCCGTCTAACATGATCAGCGCTCCCAAACAACCAGTCCGGCTTTATTTATGAAACGCATTTTACAAAATACAAATTAAACAAACAAAAAATAGCAAGCAGCTCTGGGAAAAAAACAAACAAACAAACAAAAAAATCTGTTTAATCTCTTTATCTCAGTCGGTGATCCCTAAATGCTTTAAGGAGTCCATCATTGTTCCTGTTCCAAAGAAACCCCATCCTGCTTCCCTCAATGATTATTGCCCTGTAGCCCTCACCTCAGTAGTGATAAAGTGCTTTGAGCGGCTGGTCAGAGACTTCATCATTTCTTCACCACCAGACACACTGGATCCACTGCAATTTGCATACCGCCCGAACCGCTCTACGGATGATGCCATCTCTCATCTACTCCACACATCACTCACTCACCTGGACACTAGAAGGGGAATTATGATAAAATGTTCTTTGTCGACTACAGCTCAGCATTTAATACCATAATTCCCTCCACACTCACCACCATGCTGGAGCATCTGGGACTCAGCTCATCTCTGTGTCAGTGGTTCTCCAACTTCCTAACTGTAAGGATGGGCGGCCATGTCTCTGCCTCCCTCACTCTCAGCACTGGAGCCCCCCAGGGTTGTGTTCTGAGCCCCTTGCTGTACTCTTTATACACCTATGACTGCATAGCCAATATGGACTCCACCACCACTGTCGTGGTGGGCCTGATCACTGACAATGATGAGACAGCCTAACTGGAGGAGATTGGAAATCTGGAGAACTGGTGCCAGAGGAACAATCTCCTCCTGAACGTCAGCAAGACAAAGGAGTTGATAGTGGACTTTAGTACTAAGCAGGAGAGGAACTACCAGACCCCCGTCATCAATGAGAGTCCAGTGGAAAGAGTGGACAGCTTCCGATACCTCTGTGTTCACATCACACAGGACCTGTCATGGACTGCCCTCTAAGGTGCCTAGGAACTTCTACTCCTGCACCATAAAGAGCATCCTGATGGGAAACATCTCAACCTGGTTCGGGAACAGCACCATGCAGGCCAGGAGAGCCCTACAGAGGGTGGTTTGATCAGCTGAACGTATCATCTGTACCAAGCTCCTGTACCTACCTGACCTTTAGTCAATCTACAGCAAGCGGAGCTGGACCAAAACTAGGAAGATGGTGAAAGACCTCAGCCATCCCAACAATGGACTGTTCTCTCTGTTGCAGTCAGGAAAGCTCTTCCGCTCCCTGATGGCCAACACAGAGAGACGGAAGAAGAGCTTCTTCCCGCAGGCTATACGAGCTCTTAATCACAGCACCACATACGATAACACCCACACGCTTGCACATTTTGCACACCTCAGGACTGCAAACCTTTATATTTTACTAGGACACACAATTAGTTTACACATGGAACATTTGCATACTTTTGCACAAGCTAAACTTGAACTGCAGCCCTGCACATTATCCTGCCAATAACTGGACACCACATTACATTACTGGACTGCACTACATTACATTTCTATTATATTTCATTTACTATATATATATATATATATATATATATATATATATATATATATATATAGTATTTTTTTTTTTTAGATATTCTTTAACTTCTTTATATTTATCTTATTCTAATACTTTATTTTCATTTTTATTCTTATTGCTGTATATTATATAAAAAAGTGTTTATTTTTAAATCTTTTTTTTTTGTAATATTGTACGTCAACAGCAGTCGTATAAGCATTTCACTTCATATCATACTGTGTATTGTATGACTGTGTACTGTATGTGACAAATAAAATTTGAATTTGAGTCTGTTCAGATACATCTCTACTAACTTTGCACTCCTACACTGAGCAATGTTTGCCCAGTCTTCCTTACAGCACTGTTCAAGTTTAGTCTAATTGGATGCTGAATGCTGATGTACTGCAGTCTTCAGGTAACTACACTTTTTTTCTATAAGATTCTGGGCTCTGACTAGACCATGCAAGGACATTCACCTATTCACCTTCTGTCGCTGCATTTGACTATGTTTGTCATTGTTATGTTGAAAGACCATGAGATAGATGGGGGAATCTACACAATATTGTAGATATAATGTTTGGTGTTGTAATATTATGGATGATCAGTTTATATCCTTTTTTTAGCCTCTTCATGCTACTCTAAAGACATGTTTTCAAAGTTAAAGAGAGATACATGTCATTTATTTTCTAAATTCTCCCACACCACTCCACTTCTCTGCTCCCTGCACTGGCTTCCTGTAGCTGCCTGCATCAAATTCAAAACACTGATGCTTGCGTTCAAAGCTAAAAATGGCCCTGCACTCACTTACTCCTCAGCTCTAATCACACCCTGAACCGCACCATGTTCTCTCCGATCTTCCTGCACTGCTCGACTGGTCCCATTATCTCACAGGGATTGAGGAAGACATGCATCTATACTATTTTCTGTTCTGGCACCTAGGTGATGGAATGAACTTCCTCATAGATGTCCGTAATGCTGAGACACTGGCAACCTTTAAGCGACTACTAAAGACCTATCTGTTTCTTAGATATTTGGGATAATCTCCTCCCCCCCAAAAAGACAAAACAAACATAACAAAAAAAAGTTTGACTGATGGTATTTAATTAGTAACCTAGTAATCAGTTTAAGGATCTGTACAATAACGAAAACTTAAAAGAACCTTTGTCGCTGTGGATAAGAGTGTCACAATAAACACACGTGGCAACCACTTCACTATAAACAGCATGATTCTCACTAATATTGGCTCTTCAACCCACTCTTCAACCAACTCTGACAAAACACTAAACAAGAACAAGACGTCTGGGTCTGTACATCGTCAGCAGTAGGACATGAGGTTCCTCTTATGATTCTAGGAAGATGCATATTTTATTCACCACTTCAGAACAGTACAGTTGATTACATGATAAAATATTTAGACCCTTTCTCTCTCTCAGTGAATTTACTGTTAAATCAATAACTCCTCTGTCTGATTACAGGGATATTAATGTGTTTATAAAAAAGCCAGAGTAACCACATACACACACACACACACACAAACACAAACTTTACTTTCATGTGATGTATATTGATCGATCTTGAGGCTTTTCCGCAGAATTTCTATATTGTCACACTGAATTGACTTTCAGTCTTCTGTCATATGTTTTAGAATATCCTTCAAAATACTGCAGAATGAATGAACTAACTATTCATTAATTTATAAATGTATAAGAAGTTTGGTGCCACACTCCATAATATTCAGCCACTGCATGCAGTGCCGGCCCTATGTCTGGATAAAATGGGAAGGTTGCTTAAAGTTCCAACATGAGGCTCAGTTCATTTTATGACGCTTCATTTGAAAGGTCATTTTACTGACATCTAGTGAACAGATTTTGTGTATCAATCCACTATGCAAAGAAAATGCTACCATCATCTCTGAATCTGTGAAAATGAAATGAACATCAAAATTAAACAAACAAACAAACAAAAAAAAAACTATTCATTATGTTCTAGAATTTCTTTTCATAGTACTTACAGTCGTGGCCAAAAGTTTTGAGAATTACATAAATATTGGAAATTGGAAAAGTTGCTGCTTAAGTTTTTATAATAGCAATTTACATATACTCCAGAATATTATGAGGAGTGATCAGATGAATTGCATAGTCCTTCTTTGCCATGAAAATGAACTTAATCCCGAAAAAAACTTTCCACTGCATTTCATTGCTGTCATTAAAGGACCTGCTGAGATCATTTCAGTAATCGTCTTGTTAACTCAGGTGAGAATGTTGACGAGCACAAGGCTGGAGATCATTATGTCAGGCTGATCGGGTTAGAATGGCAGACTTGACATGTTAAAAAGAGGGTGATGCTTGAAATCATTGTTCTTTCATTGTTAACCATGGTGACCTGCAAAGAAACGCGTACAGCCATCATTGCGTTGGGTAAAAATGGCTTCACAGGCAAGGATATTGTGGCTACTAAGATTGCACCTAAATCAACAATTTATAGGATCATCAAGAACTTCAAGGAAAGAGGTTCAATTCTTGTTAAGAAGGCTTCAGGGCATCCAAGAAAGTCCAGCAAGTGCCAGGATCGTCTCCTAAAGAGGATTCAGCTGCGGGATCAGAGTGCCACCAGTGCAGAGCTTGCTCAGGAATGGCAGCAGGCAGGTGTGAGCGCATCTGCACGCACAGTGAGGTGAAGACTTTTGGAAGATGGACTGGTGTCAAGAAGGGCAGCAAAGAAGCATCAGGGACAGATTGATCTGCAAAAAGTATGGCGAATGGACTGCTGAGGACTGGGGCAAAGTCATATTCTCGGATGAAGCCTCTTTCCAATTGTTTGGGGAATCTGGAAAACGGCTTGTCCGGAGAAGAAAAGGTGAGCGCTACCATCAGTCCTGTGTCATGCCAACAGTAAAGCATCCTGAGACCATTCATGTGTGGGGTTGCTTCTCATCCAAAGGAGTGGGCTCACTCACAATTTTGCCCAAAAACACAGCCATGAATAAAGAATGGTACCAAAACACCCTCCAACAGCAACTTCTTCCAACAATCCAACAACAGTTTGGTGAAGAACAATGCATTTTCCAGCACGATGGAGCACCGTGCCATAAGGCAAAAGTGAGAACTAAGTGGCTCGGGGACCAAAACGTTAAATTTTTGGGTTCATGGCCTGGAAACTCCCCAGATCTTAATCCCATTGAGAACTTGTGGTCAATCCTCAAGAGGCGGGTGGACAAACAAAAACCCACTAATTCTGGCAAACTCCAAGAAGTGATTATGAAACAATGGGTTGCTATCAGTCAGGATTTGGCCCAGAAGTTGATTGAGAGCAGCCCAGTCGAATTGGACACCTGAAAAAAAAGGGCCAACACTGCAAATACTGACTCTTTGCATAAATGTCATGTAATTGTTGATAAAAGCCTTTGAAACATATGAAGTGCATGTAATTATATTTCAGTACATCACAGAAACAACTGAAACAAAGATCTAAAAGCAGTTTAGCAGCAAACTTTGTGAAAAATAATATTTGTGTCATTCTCAAAACTTTTGGCCACGACTGTACATTATTGGCAGAATTAATTCCCGAAATAATGATAATCCTTCTCTTTCTTGGTGGCTCCATTCAAGTATAAGCACTAACGTAACAAGTATCTATAGGTGCACAGTGTGCTGAATGGAGAAGTGACAGATCCATGTGAACAAGCCTCTACTTAAACCAGTTGAAGTGCTATGATTCCGTCAAACTTGAGGACTCGTTTGTCATTGGCCACATGACTCTCAGGGAAAAGACATTCCTCAAATTGAGGAATATATCAAATATTATATTATACTAGCATTAGTACCCTCATTGATGGGAAAAGAGTTTGTAAAAAGAGTTAAAAGGTCAAAGCTAAAAATAAGCTGATTAGTTTTAATGTAATAAGTGATATTATTATTTCAGGTACAAGCCCATGTATATGTTTTCCTGCCTTTCTGTACAGCAGAACTCTAATTAATACAATGTAATAAGTTTAAAGTTTTTTGATGCAACGAGTAATCTAACGCGTCAGGTCCGCCATTTAAGTACTCAGTTATTTAGTTATATTTTCAAAAATGTAATCCGTTATTCATCCAATTTAAGTAATCCGTGAGCCAGACAGCAGGGATTCTGTTATTGTGTGTGTGTGTGTGTGAGAATCATCCTACCAGCCCCGCCCCGATAACCCACCTGCCTCTGTTATTCCTGCTGTTAGTAGTTAACAGATTATGAGCCACATATGCACGTAATCACGATCTCCGAATCTTTGAAAATTAACTAGAAAAGAAAATATTGTTTTCTTTCTTTCGTTCTTTTTTTTTAAATTCTAAACATGAAAACAACTAACATGCCACTGTTTGAAATCTTGAAAACAGAATATATAAATTTGCTAGTCAGTGTTAAGGATGCATTACACAAATTAAATTATTAAACACACACAAATTCAATTATTAAACACACTTTCACTCTCATCATCTATACCGCTTAATCCTGTATTCAGGGTCACGGGGGGCCAGGAGCTTATCCCAGGAGACTTGGGGCACATGGCAGGGTACATGGCAGCCAATCCATCGCAGGGCACAGACACACACACATACACTCACTCACACAATTTATTACAGACAATTTGGGAACCTAACCTACATGCCTTTGGACTGTGGGAGAAAACCGGAGTACCCGGAGGAAACCCACCAAGCACGGGGAGAAAGAACTCCATACGGGGAGAAAGAACTCCATGCACACAGAGACGGGAATCGAGCCTGGCCAGGGATCGAACCCGGACCCTGGCGGTGCAAGGCGACAGTGCTAACCACTACACCACCGTGCCGCCGTTATTAAACACAGAAATTGTTAAAATTTAATTAAAGGAGGGAAAGAAAAAAAGAACAATTAACATACCTAGATACAATAACACTAGAGACTATGAGATAGATTGAGGTAAATGTAAAGTTAATTGTAATTTTCCTAACTTAATTTATGAATCAAAATAATCTTCAATATAATGATTCACAATGTAGGGAAAGCCTTTTCTTAAACCAGGATTCTGGCAAACACAAGGCTTTGTTTGTCATTGGCCATGTGACTCTCAGGGAAATACACACATGCCTCGAAAAAAGGCTTTATTTGGAAATGCACCTTCTGCTCAACACAAGCATACATAACATTGTTACTTCAAATGGAACTCTTATTTTTTATATTACAATAATACATTGAATGTAAGACACTGAAAAAGGCGATGAAAGAGAGGCAGTTGGCAGAACCTACTTTTATTGTACTTCCTTGAGACCACTGGACATCAGCAAGTAACCATAACTACCTCTGTGTAACAACTTCCTCCTGGGCGTTTTAAAAACACTTTGTCAAAGCATATGTTAGCCAATTCCCCTAGTCAAGTTGAAAAGGAGATAACGGCCAGGGTCACCACTACATGAACAGAAAGGGCTCATAATGTCATTGCTGCTGCAAGGAGTCTACCATTCGAGAAAATTTAATTTAACATTTGTAAAATGTTAATCTTTTTATTATCTAATTAAAAAAACTGCATAATCTGTTTCCTCTAACCAGTTTGTCAGGCAAGTTTGGACACAAGTTTGGATTCATTTGATACATTCTATAATAATATTGGAGACTAACATATAAACTATTATGTGAAATAACTATGAAACAACAACAGTCAGTTGTTATTTTAAGACACAAAGGTGGAATAGTGTGTGTGTGTATACACACACACAAATAGGATCCTGTTTCAAAGCAGGCTACAGCACAATGTCTGACTCTACACACACTCTACAAGTCAGAGATTAAACTCCTGCTGTATGCAGATGACCTGGTCCTGCTTTCCCCAGCGCTCAGGGTCTGCATTTAGATTAGGTACACATGACATTGAGCATTCCAAAAATTATAAAAAGTGGATAAATAGTAAATGGAATAAGTCCACCAATTTTTGCCCTTGCCAAAAGAGTCACACACTCCAAGATGTAACTGATTACTTTGTTTACGGTGCACAGTGTGGTGGTGAATTCATGTGTGAAAATGATTCCTTATGCTTCCTGAACCACACTTTCCCCACCTGGAAATATGCCTTTTCCAACAGGGAAGAAAAAATGTCCATAGATGTGATAACCTGGTCATTCAGTACATTCAGGTCATCAACTGATTTAATTTTACTGCCACATAACATTGCTGAGCCTAGACCTGACCAAGTGAAGATTATAACACAGCCTCCAGAGGCTAGTACAATGGCCAATATGCATGATGGGTGCATTACCTCTTGCACTTCTGTTCATGCCCTGATGCACCCATCACTCTGGAATAGGATCAGTCTGAACTCATTAGACCACATGAACCTTTTCCTAGTTTAATGTTTAAAACTTTATGCTCTTTTAAGTGTGTGAAATTTTAAGGGTGTTACTTTTTTTAAGTGTTTTTTTTGGACTAGTCTCACTAACTAGTGATTTTCTTATGGCCACACAGCTGTTTAGTCCCAATCCTGTCAGTTCTTATCACATTGTTCATGTGGAATACAAACATAGTTGTGATTTCTACTGTCAATGGTTTACCATGCATCTTTACTAAGTGTTTAAGTGAACTTCATGTCACCAGCCAGCCAGCTGGACCTGGCAGTTCCAGGTCGTAACGCCACACCAGGGTTCCTCTCGGCGTACTGAACTAATCTTCACCGCACACCTGTACCCTTATGCCTATTTAGGCAAACAACATCTCAGCCTTAAAAGCATACCGAGAGAGCATGTATCTCACAAGTGTGCCTTGCATTTCCTTTCTGTGTTAAACTTGATGACCTCAGCTCTCCAATGATCCTGCTCGTTTCTCTGATCTGTTTCCCATCTTTGCCCCTTGGAATCATATCTTTGTCTGGATTGCTTTCCGTGTATAGTATAACCTCTTCTGTTTTATGGACACTCGAATTTGGCACTTGATTTTTAACATCAAGTCTTAACATCGCCTTTACTTTTTTCTCGCATGCTCAGTACTAACCCCCGCAAATCGATCGTGAGTCCCAACCGATGATAAATTGAAAAAGTAGATAGAATAAAGATTAAGATTTGTCTTAAAACAATTCACTTAAAATTAATTTTATTCATTTAAAATAAATAAAAATTAACTTATACCACTTCTGCGCTGTTATTTCAGCAATTAAAATATTAAGTAATCCCACTAAAATATTCAGTTTAGCTTTTCTAATTAATATCTATTGATGCAGGTGTTTGTTTACATCAAACAAGTAGCATATTTTGAAGTCGAGTATTAAATCTGCCACATAACTGTTCATAACATCGCTTTTACTCAACATAATTCAACATGATGATCAACTTGATTTGAGCGTATAAAACTGGGGTCTCAGTTTGGGGTCTTCAGCTCAACATTTGTTCATGCCCTCACCTTTGACTGCTGCAGATATGTTTGCTCTAATTACCTGTCACTCTCTCACATTGCTGCTTTTTAATTAATGCCATGGAGTTTTGGGAATACATAAGACAAACTGGTTTTAAAATTAATAAGAATAAATATACATTGATCTGTCCATTCACTTTTAAAGGTTCAGTTTTCATAGTCTTTTTGGAGTAAGCCATGCTGTGTACACATTACTGTTAAAAGGTAATAGCCACGCCTACTTATTCTTCCAAAAAAAGCGCTAGGTGCTGTGACATAATCTGGCACATAACTGCTCATAACGTCCCTTATACTCAACATTCTGATTTCATTTATGGCACAGATTTACTTCAGGCAGATACCAAAGGATTGGCAAAGTTTCACTAAATTCTGTATAATTCATTCTTGTTTCAAAGACTTTGGCTGGGTGTTTTGCCTCTGTCTTTGTCTTGCTGCATGCTTTGTCTTTATCTAGGCTCTGCGCAAGTATCAGGGTACTTAAATAAACACGCCGCCAGGTGCGACACGTTTGCACTGATTGTGCTTATGGCACCGTCGCCTGGCAAAAGTGTGTTTAAGTGATCACGACTCAGCCTGCTCAGAACTCTGCGAAGTAGCAGCTGACAGACAACGGATCTGCAAATTCTGAACAGTGCAAAGTATTTTTTTTTTTATTCTGCCCCTCGTGTGACCCGCACCATTACAAGATCACAACATCACTGACAGTAACTCGGAATTGCATTTTTCACACTCAGCTTAGCATTTCTGTAAAAAATAAAATTTTCTTTACAGCCATTTAACATTCATTCATCTGCTACTTTATATATTTTACAGGCATTAACTGTGAACTCACAAAACATTATCACCACAAGAAAGTTCCACAAAAATGCTTGTACCCTATTTTTACTGTCAATGGTTACATGGTTTTAGTCTGGAGCTGCACACACACACACACACAATACACTAGACAATAGACACTGAATATCTGCAAAACATTATTAAAAGGTAAAATTCTTACCTGCATACTTCTTCTTCTTTACGAACTCTGTGAAAACATGTAAATAAACAATACATTATATCCAAATACAGCTACATTAAAAAAACAAACAAAAAAAACATAATACATAATACAGTGTAACCTCGGATTGCGAGTAACACGTTTTGCGAGTGATCCGCAAGATGAACAAAGAGTTTTAATAAATTTTGACTTGAAAAACTAATAAGTATTGGTTTACGAGTACTGAGTATCATGTATCACGCATGCGCTTCTTGTTTTGATGCCGAGCGTTACGTGATCACCATTGGGCCAATGGTTTTCCTCTCTCTTCCACTGCGGAAATGTGGGTAATCGTCTCCCCAGCTTGGTCTTAGTGCTCATCTCTTACTGGTATAATCAACATGCGTGTGCGTGTGTACTTTTTACTATAACACTGTGACCACATGTGTGCAGGTTAAACATCTTTTATTTTGTGTTTGTATGCATGTGTGTACAGCGTGCATGTACTGTTAATTAGAACACACGTGTGTGTGCGCGTGTAAAGCAAATTAAGTCTCATTAGAGAAGTTAAAGATCCATTTTCTCTCTTCCTCTCTGTATTATCAGCCTGCACTTTATCATTGGACACCGTGTCTCTTCACACACACACACACACGCACACACACACCCCTCATCTCGCCATCCCACACACATCCCTGCCCCCTCCTCCCCTCGCTTTCACACACACACTCTCTCTCTCACTCTCTCTTTCTAATGGAAACACTGCTCTATCGCAATTCTTTTCAAACGTAAAGTGCAGGTTAATTTGTTTTATTTTTACTTTAGCAGTGATTCCGTTAGTATGCGCTCATGCGAGTGTCATTAACAATGTTCCTTGCTAATTCTTCAGATAAAAGAGTCTTTTCATAAATATGTGTGTGTGTGTGTGTGTGTGTGTGTGTGTGTGTGTGTGAAAAACTCAAATGAGAGAGGAAGAAGGGTTACTGTGTAAGACAACAAGAGGGAGAGGGGTTCTAATTCCTCCTCTCCTCTTACTTTAGCTTCACACACACACACACACACACACACACACACACACACACACACACACACACACACACAAACAGACACACACACACACACACACACAGACACACAAACAGACACACAAACAGACACACAAACAGACACACAAACAGACACACACAGAGTGCCTGCGCACATAAAAGGAAACACTTATGTCCGGATTTATTTTTACTTTTTATACTTTATATTTTGTATTAATTATTTTTATGTATTTACTTTTTTGGACTGTGGAACAAATAATTTCCTTATGGGAAATTAGATGTAAATAAGATGTGGATTTTCTGAATGGTCACACTTTTGTCAAACACTTGAATTATTAAACCTCTGTGTTTAATTACAAATTCAATATAATGGTGTCCAGAGATCAAATGCAGAAAAATGGTGTCCACAATTTATGGACCTGACTGTACAGTATATAGCCTCAGACAGTGCAAAATATTTGCTCCATAACAAAAATATACCAAAAACTGCCATATGTTACATGTTTTACATTAACCTCTAGCAATACCTAAATATACCCCTGGCAGGGCTCATGATTACCTAAATCAGTAATCTGCTAGTTAGATTTTAACAGTTTTGTTGCTCGCTGAAGGTTATTTTACTCAGGTTATCTTTGTGTAATCATTAAAGTGTGACAAATATGCAAAAAACAAAAAGTATTTGCTCCTTCCTGATTTTTCATGGTACTATACATAATGTGTTTGCAGGCCTACAGCCAGGGCCTCTTACTATGTGACAGCTCTTTCCTTGACCATAACATGCAATCAGCACCATTGTCAACTCCGTTACAAGAGAGAGGGCCACAACAGGCAGCACATAATCGCTTACTGTTCTGGAGTTATGAATGCCCTATAAAATAAACCTTGATCGCCAGTTTGGTAAGTGCGATGTTCCGGGTGCATGTCCTGCTAATCTTCTCTTTCTCTGCTGTCTCACTTTCTGTATTTGGCCTGCTCCGCTATAGAGCATTACAGTATTATACAGTGGAACCTTGGATTACGAGCATAATTCGTTCCGGAAGTGGGCTCGTATTCCAAAACACTCTTATACCAAATCATAATTTCCCATAAGAAATAATGAAAACTCAAATTATTCGTTCCACAGCCCCAAAAAATAAATACATAAAAATAATTAATACAATCTATAAAATTAAAATAAAACAAATTAATCTGCACTTTAGCTTTGAAAAAAGTACAAATAAATCCTGACAGATAAGTGTTTCCGTTGGTGCGCGCAGGTGCCGTGTGTGTGTGTGTGTGTGTGTGTGTGTGTCAGGGATTACCCCTAGAGGGTGCCAAAGCGCCCAGAGACTTCCTTTGTTTTTCTGTTTTCTTTGTGTTCTTTTCTGTGAAAAACTGCATGTCCCAGAATGCACCTCGGTCAGGTGATGGGAGTGCCCACCTGAACCGAGGTTGCTCGTTAGTGTGATTATAAAGGTTCTTGAGTTTCACCAGTCTATGTCTTGCATCAGTTGGATTAGGGTTGCTGTTCTTTTTGGGTTTTGACGGTCTCAAGTTAAGTGGTTTGTTTGTTTCTCTGTTAAGTTCTGTTTATTCTCCTAGCCTTATGTATTCTCTAGTCTGTTACATATTGTTTGTCTCCAGTTTGATTTGTCATGTTTTGTTTAGCTCCTGTTTAAGTTTCTATTCAGTTTCCCTTGTGTTTATGATTTATTAAAAGACTTTCACCCGCACGTCACCTCTGCAGATATGCCTTTTCTTATACCCACGTACAGCACCCGTGACTGTGTGTGTGTGTGGAATTAGCCCCTTCCCTAGCCTCGTTTTACACAGTAACACTCCTCCTCCCTCTCCCCACCTCGCTTTTTAAGATTCACAACAAACACACACACACAACGGAAACACCGTGTTAACAGGAAAAAAAGAAATCTTTCGGAGACTGGCATGAGCGTATATTAACAGACTCACTTTGTAAGTTTCACAACAAGCGCGTTAAACACAGCGGAAACACCGTTTTAACAGGAAAAAAAAAAAGAAATCTCTCTGACCTGGCGTGAGTGCATACTAAGGGAATCACTGCTGTAAAGTAAAAAAAAAACAAAAAAACAAATGAACCAGCACCTTACTTTTGAAAAGAATCGCGACAGAGCAGAGTTTCTGTGTGTGTGTGAAGCCGGGAGGGGTGAAAAGGCGAGAGAGCGTCTGTGCGTGTGTGTGTCGATGTCAAATTGTGCGCGCACGAGCAGAGTTTCTGTATGTTTGCGAAGCCGTGGGGGGGAGGGGGGGTAAGGTGAGAGAGTGACGCTCGGTGTCAAAATAAGAGTCGCATGTGTGAAGCATGATACTCGGTGCTCGTAAACTAATACTTGCTCGGTTTCCGAATAAAAAAAATATAAAAAATCTTTGCTTGGTTTGCGGAACACTCGTAAACCACGTTACTCGCAATCCGTGATTCCACTGTATTGTTGTACCTATATATTTATATATACAACATATATTAGAGACTTACTTTCTCTGAGAAGATATTTGTTGGATATTGTTTAATATATTGTTATTATTTTTGTATTATTTAAGAGATTTAAGCTTCTCATTTCTTGGATAACTATGTCAGAAGACGCATCACATGAACATTGAAAAGACTCTGCTTTTGAAGGGTCAAAAAATTGGCCTGCATTAGAAAACAACTAAGGATTTACTGGAATTGTGTTAAGAACTGTCCAACACAGTGCTGAACCATCAACTTTGTGGAAACAATGTGGTTGAGGAAACAAAAAATTAATGACCATGATCAAAGATCACTTAAACATTTGGTGAAGGTGCATCATAAAAAGATGACAGTAGAAATCACAGCTATGTTTAGAAGTGAAAGTGTTTTTCACCTGTATGGCCATGAGAAAAATCACTTGTTAGTAAGACTAATCAGAATCAATGGACTTCAATTTGCTAGAAATAATAAAGATTGGACATTGCAGCGATTGAAAAATGTTGTCTTGCAATCCAGATTTTGTCCAATTTTAGTCCAGATGTATTCCAGATTTACTGTACTTGAGAGCAACAGGTGTGTCAGGGTAAAAATGGAAGTGCATAAAGTGATGCACAAATCATGCTTATTGCCCACTGTACAAGCCGCTGGAGACAGTATTATGATCTGGGGTTGCTTCAGGTGGTCAGGTCTAGGCTCAGCAATGTTATGTGGTATAAAAACAAAGTGATGACCTGACTTCACTGAATTATCAATTCATCCCAATGATGATTTTTTTTATACTGTGTTTAAATTCCAGGATGACGGTGTTAATTACTGTAGAATTAGAATCTTTATTGTCATTGTAGCAATGAGGCATTGTACAATAAAATTAATGTGCAATTTTCCAGTGCAGGAAAAAAAAAAAAAAAAAAAAAAACTCCACAGGCACTCCAAAAAAAATATAAAAAAACAATATATTGCACTTGTCCCTGGCATGAAACTTAAAGCTGTAATACAAACACAAGACTGAATTGTACTGTAAACATGAATGGTGCATTAGTTCAAATTGCAGTGTTCAGCTGAAGGATAAAAACTGTTTCTTAGTCTGTTTGTTTTAGTCTTTATGGATTTTCTTTGCATTCCTGAGACAACAGGAGCTGTGAAGTTCTTCAAGTGAGGGGATAGGACAGCCAGCTATCCTCTGAATGACCTTAATGACCCTGTGGAGCTCTTTTCTCTGTACCACTGAACCATGCACAGAGACAGTAGACCATGATGCTCTCTACTGTGCAGCAGTAGAAGGACACCAGCAGTTTCTCTGTGATGTTGTTCTTCCTGAGAACCCATAAGGGCTGCGTCATTCCACCCCGAACTGGCAGCCCGGGTACGAAACTCGACTGTGTAGTCTGCTACTGATCGCCCTTTTGACGAATAGAAAGGAGCCCACTCTAGCGCTCTGTCTGTGAGCAGAGACACCATAAATGCAACCTTTGCAACTGGGAAGGTTGTAGTTCGAATGTTAGTGAGCACTGCAGGATAAAGGCATTGCACCTCTCTGGTTCGCCCGCATACAGTTGTGGAGGTGGTAGTCGAGTTTCTGTCACCAGATAGGGTAGTTGAGCCACTGATTTTGGGGCACGAATCGACTCACGGCCAGATGCAAAACTTGCTCGAGGCGCTTATTAATCCCACGCATCTCTAATATTAAAACAGTCAGGGCTTCTTCATGCTTATCAAGTACTCTTGCTTGACCCTCAACTATTTCTTGCACCCTCTCCAAACCCGCGGACTCTTCAGATGTTGCGATCATTCTGTAATGTAGCACTGTATGGAGAGCCGCACCACGAGATGTTTTAATGACAAGAGCCCTTGCTTTAGAGAGGGTCAACAAAATAGGAGGTTGTGAGAGTGCTTATGATATGCACGGGAAGATCTTCCGTTTCGAGATAGCGTGGGATTATTAATTAGAAACTTAAAGGGAAGCTGAAAACACAAAATAAACAGACCTCCGCCGTCTATGCGAGAACGGGCGGGGCTCTGGAAACCAAAACAAACTATATCCTATAAATGGCTGCACCTTTGCCTGTTCAGAACTCCATGTCATAGCAGCCTGCGGATCTGCCAGTTGTAAACAGTTTAAGCATGGCTCTGCCCCTCACACGACCCGTGCGTTACAGAGAGAGAGAGAGAGAGAGAGCGAGCGTCACAATCATACATGCAGCACAATCCTACTTTAGAGTTGGTATCTTGGCATGTTGCAGTGGAGCATTTGGGTACTGGCACAATGGAGATGGTCTTAAGGCAGGTGGGTACAATAGCTTGGTCTAGAGAAAGGTTAAATAAGTTTATTAGGACCCTGCTAGTTGTCCAGCACATGCTCTGAGGACATGTCCGGGAATACCTGCAGCTTTCCGAGATTTCATAAGTTTTTCAAAAAGAAAAATGCCACAAAACACAAATCACAAAACAAAAATATATCAAAACACTCATAAATCAAGATGAATTTCCTCATAAGAAATAATAAAAACTCAGATTATGCGTTCCAAAGCTCAAAAAAATTAATACATAAAAATAATTATTACAAAATATAAAGTAAAAATAAAACTAATTAACCAGAACATTACCCTTGATTGTATGTGCTGTGTGCGAAGCTAAAGTAAGAGAAGAGGAGGAATGCCCCCCCACCACCCCTTCTCGCGTCTTACACAGTAACCCTTGCTCTCTCTTATTTGAGATGGGGGAGGACTACACTGTGGGATGGCTTTCACAGACACACACACTAACGGAAACACTGCTTCATCTGGAAAGTGAACAAGAAACATTTCTAATGACACTTGATTGCGCACACACTAACGGGATCACTGCTGTAAAGTAAAAATAAAACAGATTAACCTGCAGGATCGCAACAGAGCCTTGTTAGACTGTGTGTGTGTGTGTGTGTGTGTGTGTGTGTGTGTGTGTGTGTGTGAGTGAAGGCAAGAGGAGGAGGGGAGGGGCACAGTGTCTAATGATGCGTGCACACACACACATTGTACAAACAGTTTTTGGGGACTACACGCTGAATTGCAGAATGTGGGGACTCATTTCTAGAGGGTTTAGAAGTAAATGGACAACAGATTTATGTTTCAAATTAAGCCCTGAAGGCAGCTATCACTTTGAATTTAAGAAAAAAACATTTTTCTGACATTTCTACCCAATGTGGGGACAATTTCAGGTACACCAAACTTATGAGGACCAGCTAATACACACACACACACACACACACACACACACACACACAACACTCTGGTATTTCTACAATTTAGGTACTTGTGAATAATGTGGGGACACTTTTTTACAAACAAATACGATGTGGCTAAAATGCATATTTGTAAGACAGGAACTGAGTAAGTCACATAAAAAAAATCAACCACCATTTATTAATTTCTTTTTAAATTTAGTTTTGACATTTGTATTTCAATATTTATTGCACATTCTTAGAAATTTCCTAGAAACTTAACATTAAAGTTATGCCGCCCTTAGTCACAACGCGAAGGCTGAGGTTCTTTTCACAGATGTTTAATATGTTCATTGACACCGTAGAACTAAATAAACAGGACAAATATATAACAGACATCACATTAAATTACACAGAAAACATGCACACAACATTAAACTCAGAAATTAACAAAAATATCTTTACATACCACTTTTGCCTGCTTGTGCACTAAGAGAGGGGGTTTATCTTAAACTTTCTTGGCTGGATGGCTTACATTCATCAAGAGAAAATTCTATACACCTGCACACAACAGCATCGCTCGTCTCCTCATGCCGATGAAAAACAGGAAGTGGCATGCAAAATGCAATATGGGAAAAGAAATAAAACATAACCAAAGTTCTTGTATCTTAATCAAACAAACAATAACTGAATATAAAACCCACAAGTAATGTTATAAAATAATCAAAATATAAAATTATACTAATTAAATCAATCAACATTAATTGAAATAAACACGTGTTCAAGTACACAAGCGCCATCTAGTGGAAACGAAACAAAACTTTGTGTCAGCAAATACAAAAGTACTTGCGTTCCAGTTACTTCAATTACAATTACGCTACCAGTTACAGCAATTCTGTACCATCACGTGTGCTCTTGTACTCTCAATGCCAGGCTGGCACGTGGAACAGAAGAGAGAATCTATAACAGGATTAAAGATTGATGCATTTCTGTGATGGATAGTCACCACTGGTCAGTGTATGAATAAGACTATTCACAAAAAATACAAACAAGAGGCACACTGGAAACCATTATAGTAGCCATCTGAAGCCCTGCTTACAGGCTATGACACTCCAAGCAAAAAGGTAACTTCCAGAAAAAAAATCTAACACAAACTGACGGGTGGACATTTAATTTTAAACCACAGTGTGGGGACTCGGTGAGGGAGGGGAAGCTCTTCACCGGTCGTCTGAAATCACTCCTTTGTAAACTCTGGCAGTGTAACTTTTTATATTGTGGGGACTTGACGGTCAGGGAGTCAGAAATTTTCCATTCATTTTTCTTGTCAGTGGTTGATATCCCTTGGCTAACATTAGCTAGTTAACTTTGACTAGCTGGCCAGCTACACTATGTCCTGCCTGATAGTTAGCATAGCATTGGGCAAGTTTCAAAAGCTACAAAGAATTAAATTCTTGTCATTAAAATAAATTTAACTGAAAAAAAAACGACCAACTTAAGTTTGAAATTAATCTCTTCTGTTTTGCAATTCACTTCAACAACTGATTGTCATTGAGTGTATCCAGGTGCATTGTGGACAGAGCAAGAGAGCACAGGAGTGCATGCAACAGTACAGCTGCGGTCAGTAACGAGAGCACTTGCGAAACGTTTGCAAGCATGTCACAGTTGAATTGTCTGATTAACTGTCTTATGTTTGTGAGAACTCTCGTTATCAAACGGTCAGTGTCTGGATAAGACTATGCACAAAAAATACAAACAAGAGGCACACTGGAAACCATTTCAGTAGCCATCAGACACTCCAAGCAAAGAAGTAACTTCCAGAAAAAAAATTGAACACATAAACTGACGGCTAGTATGTAAAAAGGGTACATTAAATAAGGAACCACTTTACCAGTCATCTGAAATCAGACTTTTGTAAACTCTGCCAGTGTAACTTGTTATATTGTGGGGACTTGGTCAATACACAAATACAGCAGTTTCATACCTGGCTGCAGGATGTAGACTTCTGTAGTGAGTGTTGGGTGTGATGGTGATCATCTCCAGAGGCTCCATCTGACTCCGGATGATTACAGTCAGCTTCAGTTTCACTTTTGGTCACCTGTAATTGGCACAACAGTCACTAATATGTTCAGCGCTAGTTCAACCACACATTCAACAAACTGTAATATAGGAGATGTTGCAGAATTTAAATTTAAAATGTAAATAATGAGCTTTCTAGGCTCCTACATTAAGCTTAAGCTGACATTGTTACAAGTCTACATTACAGACAAGGGTTAGAATACTGGACACCCCGAAAGTGTGGGGGCATTTTACAAAATATTGCTTTGTATCTTTACAGAATCTATGTCCATGCACTGGGCCACTCGGGAAAGGGCCCTTATCTCAGGGAAAGAGCTTGACAGAAGTAATTCTGGTACAGTAGGGATTTGTCTCAAAAGAGAGAAATTAAAACAGGGGGTCTAATACTGGCGCAACAGAAAGTGAAATAGAGCTGTGGAAGAGCAACTATGAGACAGAAGAAGCAAAAAAGGAAGACCACCTGTGCAGAAGTGTTAAGGATACTTCAGACAGGGGTGCCGTGCAGCAATTTTGGGCCCTATGACAAAATATGCAGTTGGGCCCCCTACCACACCCATTCTGCACAAAACATACAAGCCAACCTAGCTATTCAAAGTTTTTGTCCATAATATAATAGTACTGACCTATTACTTTTGTCTCATTATTAGTGAAATAGTTATCTGCTATCTTACATTGTAGTAGTACTTAAAGTCCGCTAGCAAAGTTAGCCAATAAGATAATGCTGGCATATTTGCTACAAATTCAAGGTCTATATCTGGACAAAAATTACATATTTAATTTTCATTGGTGAAAAACGTAACTAGGGCTGTAGCTATCAAATATTTTAGTAATCGAGTATTCTACCAAAAATTTAATCGATTAATCAGATAAAATGTACTTTTGCTTAATTAAATAGCAATGTAAAATATACTGCTCAAAAAAATAAAGGGAACACTTAGTCCCGGTTTGACTTGAACTTGCATACACATGAGAGGCGTTCAAGTCAAACTGAGACTAAGTGTTCCCTTTATTTTTTTGAGCTATATATACATATATATAAAACAAAGATTAATTGGTTTTCTTTTTAGAAAACCTTTATTTTTTTAACTGCATTTTATCAAAAAATAAACAGTCATTATTTACAATACAAGGAATAGCTTAAAGTTGACTGAGATTAATTAAGTGCATTACAGTGCCATACATTCTTAATTTAAAGCATTTTCTCAGATGCAAAAACTAAAAAAAAAAAAAAGGTATTTGAAATAACTAGGTATAAAAAAACTAAGGCACACATTAAAATAAATAATTATACAAAAACACTAAGTTGTGCAACTTAACTTACAGAACTAAAAGTTTCAAAATGTACAGCTCAGGCATAACATAAGCCTTTACTGACTTCTTATTGGAATGCTTTGTGATGACATTTACGTGACGTAAGCGCTTCTCCTTCGTCTCTGTTTACTGGCGGCTTGCATCCGGAAGCGTGCTGCGTCATGCCAAACAAATAATTGCGCAAAAACATAACGCAAGCTTTTAAATTTAATAAAAATTTTTAAAAAGCTTTGAGGCAGAAGATTTTGTTTGTCGTTTCTGATGACCGGACAATGCTTCTTTGTTGATCTCGATGACATATATGCTTTTACAGTTCAACACCTGTACTCAGCAGCGACACTCTTCGCTAGGTAGGATGGGCTGAACCATACAGTGAAATCAGACAGGGGTGCAATTTGACTGGAGATGCAGAAATAAGCCATAAATAAAGCAGATCTCTGGGGGCCCCTAAAGGGCGTGGGCCCTTAGAATCATCCTAACTTTCCCCCCCCTTCAGGAGTCCAAAAGTGAAAACTTTGGCATAGTAAAACTAATCTAAACAGTGTAAAGTTGTATAAACAATGTTTTGACTAACACATTCAAAGAAAATAAAGAGTAGTATTAGTAGACTCAAAGCACTGAGAGTCACACATACAGCTAAAGAGCGATGAGACAGCATGCAGGAGCATTCAGGACACTCGAATACCATAAGTAAATCAGAGTGTAGTGAACTACAAGGTTGATTGTACAGCGGCTAACGGGCAAGATCAGAGCCATCCCCCAGCCCCAAAACTAGCTAGAGTAATTTTAATGAAACATCAATAAACAAACAAAAAGTCAAGTTGAAGCAATGCATCAGTGTCGCTGCTAAGTAGTAAGACGTAACGGCATGTTTCAGCACTGCTGAGGTGGTTCTGACAAAAAAAACAAACTACCAGCAATATGAAATGAACAGAACAGACATGTTGGATGAGCACAGTCTGCATGACAGAAGGTCAAGTGAGTAGTAAATGTTCAGCCTGGTCAGGGTGAGACATCTAATAGAAGACATTTTATATGAAAAAAGCTAGCGTGGTGCTCATGAGAAAAGCAGAAGAGGTCTGAATATTCCTGGCAAATTTAAGGAGCAGCACTGTATAAATGTCACTGCAGAGGTTCAGTACTATGCAATAGTCATGAGCCCTGCCTAATTCCTTCACATTTGCCTTTTCAAAGTGTCAAACCCTTCTTGTATTTTTTTTTTAATGTAGTCTTGAGGAACCGTAGCAAACAGTGCCAATTCCGTCAAAACATACTTCAATAGAAAAACGCATGATGGAACACTGTCAGTAGAGACAAAAACTAGAATTTATAGTTATGCCATAATCATACTGGTAGTGATGGGTCGTTAATGAACGATTCGTTCTTTTTGAACAAGTCTTTAATGTGACTCAGAAGAACAAGTTTCACTCAGATAGTGAGTCGTTCATTTTCTACTGGGCGTGCATGCGCGAAGCAATGCAAAACCTCCGTAGGTTATGTACAGGAAACAGAAATTAGTTACCTTTGAGTCTTCTAGTCCGAGTCATTTGTCCTTTTGTCACGTGACTCCCATAGACGCAATGCAGTGCAATAGATTCAAAAGAAAGAATAACTCGGACTAGAAGACTCAAAGAGAATTCTGTTTTCTGTGTACAGAATGGGAGTCAATTGACAAAAGAACAAATGATTCGGAGCACAAGATACGATGGTGAGCTGCTCATTCTGTTTATCATAATATTTCCGTAGCTGCATTGTAATGTAATTGTAACAGTAATTTTAATTACTGGAACTATAGGCAAAGTTTGTGTTTGTAGACGTGTTAGGGGTGTGTTTATGGAAAATTTTACATTTTATTTTAAACTAAATGACTCAAAGAATATTAGTTCATTTTGATGAAAAAGAATCGAAGAACTGAGTCACTAAAATGATCCAAACTTCACATCACTAGTAACTGGCACCATAACTGTAGTATCAGACCGAGATTCAGTTTTGTTTACGGCCAAAATTGCAGTGTACATAAAAATGTATGAACACTAAAGGTGGAGGTAAAGCATGGTAAACAGTAAACAGTTCAGAAAGCGATGTTTTCAGTGTTGTATACACTCTGTCCTACATTACACATGCTGCAATAAATGAGTCTATAGTCTCAACTGTGCAGAGCATTTACTGTGTAAAACATGCAGCAGTTAAAGCAGTGTGTTCACCTGAGTGCAGGAAGAAGATCTGTGCAGTGGAGATTATCTCCAGAGGCCATTCCACAGTGTCTCACCTGTAATAATACATCAGTTACTCTCTCACTCAGTAACACTCATTTTTATTATTATTGACTCTATACACAGACCTGACAGTTTAAAGCATCAGGACGTGTGTGTGTGTGTGCGCGTGTGTAACAGAGCTGTATAATCAGGATGTATATAAGAGTGAGTGTAAAGGTAACTCTGCTCCAGGTGGGGATGTGATCCAGACCTGCAGTATGAGTTTTTCTAACCCCTGGCACTGAGCTGCGTCTCTGATGCGCAGTGTCACTAACATCACGCGTCACACAGAAGCTGCTACACATTTAGGATAAACAGCCTGAGCGACACTGAAGATCCGTGTATCTAAACCTAACCAGCGCGTCCGTTCTCATCACAAACACACGCAGCGTCTTTAACCCGGACTCGGGCACAGACTGCGCATGCGCCGGTACACATGGCCGCACGCTGCCGCAAACACCAGCGCAGCTGATCAAGTTAGATTTCTCAGGATGTAAACACTAAGCAGTCACTGAATTAAAGTGTTTTAAATCCATATTACATGTGGTTATCTACTGATTTCTCCTCAGACCGGCGCTCGTGCAGCGCAGCGAATGAGAGCTGTATCTCGGCTAAACTTTATTTAAACTCAGCGGCTCAGACCGAGTGTAAAGAGGAATAAACACGGCGCGTACTCACGTGCTGAGCTGTCCGTGTGTGGTGGAGTGGGACAGGGACTCCTGTAGGGTGGTTGTTGGAGCTGCTGTCCTCACAGACTCTCCTCGCGGACAGCGGCTGAGCTCCACTCTGTCCTCGCGCACGGAGCTTCCTGCCGCGCGGTCACTGCAGCCCTCTCTCTCTCCCTCTCTCTCTCTCTCCCGCCTGAGCCGCACCACACCGCGCTAGCACAACTGGCTAGGCTAATCAAACCCCACTCTCACACAGTTATCTAAAGGGATTCTCACTTTAAAATCATTACTGTATGAATTATTTAATGTCTTGTGTTGTTGCTCTGACCCAGCTCCACACCAGGGCTAAGCCAACTAGCATGAGTTAATTACTGAGGACATTCCGGTATAGAACCTATAAATTTAAAAAAATAAAATCCTATAAAACATTTATCCCCTGAGCGTTTGTGTAATTAAACATTTCATCTCATAGTGTAAAGTTTCCTCACTTCGACATTGTCTAACCGAGCTTAACACCCTGCTTTAATATCTCCATAGGGCCCTGCATATGCTTAATCAGGCCACTACACCTTTGAGCCAATGAGGTTGTACTATACTGAGAAGCCCCTCCCTTAATGAGTCACTTAACAACTTACTACCTCATTGGCTCAACAAGCAGTGGGCTCGTTCCGCTGGTTAACTAATCAGAGTGGATTACGTCAGAAAGTGTGCTAACCGAGTTGTTTTTTCAGTGCACGGCCAGCAGGGTGGTTTACACACTCGTGAGGCGCGGCGCCGATACACACACACACACACTTTGTTACGTGTAAATGTTGATGGTGGGGACTACGGAGATATTAAGGGCTCGGTTCAGCTCGGTGAGATATACATGCTACAGTGGTTAATAAAGTGGGGACTCGATTTTAGGTCCCCACTTGATGGGTGTGTATTCCGGTCGATGTCCCCACATTAATAGCTATGCGAGAACACAGAGAGAGAGAGAGAGAGGGAAAATGGATCTTTAACCTCTCTAAAGAGATCTGCTTTTGCACGCACACATGTGTTATAATGAACAGTACATACATGCGGACGAAAGGACAACTTTTACACACATACAAACACAAAATAAAAGATGTTTTACACGCACACGTGGTCACAGTGTTACAGTAAACAGTACATGCGTCCACGGATGTTGATTAGACAAGTGAGAGAGGAGCACTAAGACCGAGCAGGGGAGACAAAGAATGAGAAGACAAAGGGGAGACAAAGAGTGAAGAAACCTGATGACACTCTTTAGAACATTGATTAATTATTTGTTAATAGGCTAGAGTCTGTTTTTTTTTTTGTAGATGTTTCTTTAATTTGCTCAATTAAATTATCAGTATGATCTTAAAAGCACAAATTTCCTTCTTACCTGTGTACTGCTTCTGCTTCTTTTTCTGCCTCTCTAGGGATTAAAAATAGTTTTGATTATTTTGTCTAGATACAGTAGATTAGTTTATCTTGTACTTAAACAATTGTATGAAATTACTAATGATTGTAACAGTGACAACGTAAGGGGACAACAAAAAACAGATTACAATTATGAAATGAAATCTTAATATATTTTATAACATACTAGTATACATTTGTTTATATTCCATTATATATTTAGTTAATGATTAGGCATTATAAATACTGTATGGTCAATGTAAAAATTCCTTGAAAAATTTCTTGAATAAACAATAAATGGTACTCTTTTATCATCATGAATTACAAAAATAGCAGGGCTTTGTGAATTCTTGACAATCTTGAATTCACTGCATGGGCTTTAGTGTTCCTTGATTCAGTTCAGTACAACAGTTTGAATTTAAATCATCACACAATATCTATATAAACTGTAATGTCCTACTGTAATGTCTCATCTTACTGTACATCACATTTTAAAATGTATGTACCTTATAAAGTCCCTAACAATAAATCATTACTTTGAGTGGCATACAGTATTTCTAAACACAATATTGTAATAGAATAATTCATTAAATTAATAAATACCCAGATGGACTGAACATTTAACTATATTCTCTTGTAAAACGTAGATACCATAAATTGACCTCATAAAAGCTTCATAAAGCTCTGCAGCCTTCAAGCCAATTGGTTCACAAAAGGGTTAATTTCTTTTTCAATTGTGCACAAAACATACTGGTAAAAGAATGTAAGACGAGCAGATGTGTTTGTAGTCATTTTACCAGTACTGTATGTAACGGATATATAGAAGTGTCCATTTTTGGGATACTTTTATTTTGACAGATGATTCCGCATCCCGGAAGTACAGCGGGGAAGACGAGAGAAAAGCGTGTGGTATGTGTGTGCGTTGCATGAGAGTGACGCGAACAGAAGTGTGTTGTGCTGTTTATCAAGTTTGCTCGATAAAGTTGCTTCAACCGAAGATTATCAAGACTTAAGCAACAGCCGTACTAAGTGAAGTGTGGAGAGTAACTCGCGTTTTCTTTAAGTTTCGTTTTGTTCGTGCCACGTGCAAGCTGTTAGAATCGCATAGTGAGCTAGCGTGTCAGTCACGGAAGTTGTGAGTACGCTAAAAGACCGAATTCCATGTGATTTGTTGTTTTCTGAAAGACTGGTTCAGTTTTATGCTGCATTTTGCATCTCTCGGTTTCCGATTAAAAAGCTGCCCTGAGAGTTAACACTCCCGTAGGACTGTGCTTGAGAATTCGATTCCCCGTCCATGTCAGAGTGAGTGAGAGTGCGGCCCCTGCAGGATGCTGGGACGTAAAGCGTAAAACCCCGTTTTGAAGATTGTTTTTTTTTGCCCTCCCATCCAAGTGACATCTCCAGTGACTTTATATCCAGTTGTATTACTGTTGAGACATCTGGTTTGTGAGATGTAGTTGCAAAAGTTGTGTGGAATCTTGGACGCTAACCGCTTCAGCTAAGGAGAGCTAGTAAGCCCCCTAATTTTTCGCTCTGACGACTGATTTTTTTTTTCTCAGTTCCTTCATATTTTTTTGATTCAACTGATAAACAGGGAACTGCGGTAACTCAAGTGGACAGCAGAACTGTGAGTAACCCGTTTGAAAGGACGTTCCATGTAGACGTGGTTAATTTCATAATTTGTTGTTTTATTGTTCCAAATGTAATAGTTCGAAAGTGGGCATTTGAAACTGTGATAATTTGTTATCTTTCAAAATTGACAGAATTGTAAACTGTTTCAATCTGAAGTCAGACAAGTTTGGTCATATGACATGTGAAAAGTATTTTGTTTTGTTGTAATGAAGGTGATTGAGAATTTACAAGGTGAAACAAATGTAAATTAATTTTATTTTATTACTTGCACAATGAATCAAAACTACTAACAATAGTTATATTGATTATATATTACATATTATATTATTAATATAACATTAGTAATAATAGTTATAATATAGAAAGAAAAGGATATAATAAATTCTGTTTAATTTCTTTTGCCTTGACCTGTTGTACTATTTTTTTTTTTGTTGTTGTTGAAAGCTGTCAGGGTTGTAGGGGAGTCTCACTTACTTTATTAGATTCAGAGAGGGGGGGAGCATATTAATCTATACTCTCATATGCAATTTCACTTCGGGGAGCCACCATGTAGTACTATCACACCTGAAGCCTACCCTTACCAGTCTGTAGTGTTCCAACACAATAAGATAAGAAACCACATATACACATTAGTGTGTAAAGAGACTAAAAAGATTTGAGAACGGGGACCAAGTGCCTTTCGTTGTTCAAACTACCAAGGCCACAGTAATTCATTCCCCCCTACACAATGGGCTAAATAGCCCATTACAAAGTGGCATCACGAACAGGATAGAATTAGACCGATTTAAGTAGCTACACGTCTCCAGGCCCACAAGTTGTCTTTCGTCAAGTAAGAAGATGTCTGAGTTAGAAGAATTAAAATGAGAAATGTCAGAGATGCAGAGAAGGTTTGCTGAACTGGCAGGGGCCCTTGACCAAGCCAGGGCAGAGCAGAGAGAAGCCCTATCCCTAGCAAAGGTGGTCATTGAGAGCCAGGCCTCTACACAAACGACTCCAGCTGCCATTTATATCCCTCGAGACCGAAAGCTCCCTGATTTCACTGGTTGCATGCCAAAACCAGGAGAGCTGGGCATTGAAGAGTGGGTGATGTCGATGAAGTCTGCCTTTCAGGTTATGTGGGTACCCACTGAGGACCGGGTTGAACTTGTGAAACAGCACCTAAAAGATGAGGCCAAAGCCACAGCGAAGTTCATGATGGATGGGAAAGAGGAGTCTGTTGACATCTTCCCTGCTCTCCTTGACACCTATGGAGATAAAGTGCCCATTGGTACAAGGCTTAAAGACTTCTATGACCGGGCTCAGAATGCTGGAGAAACAATACGCTCATATGCATACGACCTTCGAGAGAGACTTAATCGTGTTCAACGCAGAGAGCCGAATAGGGTGGTGGATGCTGAAAAGAGCAGTTGGTATTAGGCCTTAAAGATGACTTCTTGCGTCGAGAGATGAAACGCAGAATCAAGGCTGAGCCAGACTTAAGTTTTGTGCAATTGATGCAAGCAGCAATTAGCTGCTTTTCCAATTTCCTCCTCTTCTGGTCAGAAGAGGAGGAAGTGCAACCTCTTAGTAATGTAAGGTCTAGTACACGTGCCAGAGGGGTAGTGAATGCTGCTGCAGCGCAGGATGCTCCCTCGTCGTCATTGTCACTGGAAAAATTGCATGAAGCCATCCAGAAAATAGCTACTCGTCAAGAGGAATTATATGAAGCCATTCATGGAAAAGAGAGGGATAGGCTACAACAGATCCGTCCAAAGAGACAACCATTAAAAAAGACAGTGAAGGTTGTTATATTTGTTATACATGTGGCGAACCCGGGCACACAAGCTGCCATTGTCCACAAGGTGGCAAGTCGGGGTGGGGACCTGCTCCACCTCAGCACACAGTGGAGTCAGCCGGAGTTATAGAGAAAGACTCGGGAGGAGCAGTGCAGAAAAACCCAGGGCCCTCATTGGTTATGTGTCATACAGCAGAATGGCTGGCGGATGAGACTGCTGAAAGACTGAAGGATAGTGCTTTTGGAGACTGTCTCACTGTTGAGGTAAAAATAGCAGGTGTCAAAACTAAGTGCCTTTTAGACACGGGGTCAGAAGTATCCACCATCTCTGAGTCACACTTCAGGCAGTACTTTGGGGAGGGAAAGTCGAAATTGTCCTCTGCATGCTGGGGTAAAACTAACAGCAGCTAATGGCCTAGACATTCCTGTCTTAGGTTGCTTATAGGCCGATTTAGAATGTCTTGGAAGAGAGCTCCCTGGGAAGTGTATATTCGTCCTGACTGACGCAAGTTCTGATGTCAGGGAAATGAAAGGAGTGGCTGAGATTATTGGTATGAACATACTCAATGAAGTGCAGTCTCTGTTCATCTCAGTGGAGGGTATGGAAAGGGGAGACAAGTATATAGTCAGCGAAATGAAGCTCAAGTTCGGAGGGTACTTGCTAGAGTTGAGAAGGAAGCAGGGCATCTAGCGCCTGATGGCAGGATTGGGTATGTTAAGCTTACCGGAAGACATGCTCTCACTATCCCGCCGCGCTGTGAGAAGGTACTTGAGGGCTGCTGTGGGGTGTCACCTAGGTTAAGGAGTAATGTGCTAGTAGAGCCGGCAGCTGAGACATGAGACTCTTCGTGGCTCACATCCTTGCTAACACAGATCATGGAAAGGTCCCTGTGCGTATGGTTAACTTAAGTGAAAGGGCTGTTAAGATTGCCCCCAGAGCTAGAGTGGCTTCTGTTTATAGGCCAAAGGAGGTGGTTGTGCATGATGTTCTTGAGTCTGAGGAAGGTGATGGCATAGTTCATGTACAAGGATTAAAGCAAGACAAGTGTCAGGCTGACAAGGATTTACTTACACAGCCTCCATTTCCTGTTGAAATTAACTGGGAAGGTCTCACACCAGCCCAATGTGAAAAGCTTGTTGTATTGTTATCAAAGCATAGGGATGTCTTCTCCCGAGATGAGCAAGATTATGGTTACACCACGGCTGTGATGCATGATATCCCTACTGGGAACGCACCACCGATAAAGCAGCGTCATCGCAGAGTGCCCCCTCAAATATTTCAAGAGGTTAAAAAACATGTCCAGAACTTAGTGTCACAAGGAATTCTCAAAGAGAGTAGTAGCCCCTGGGCCTCGCCCGCAGTCATCGTTATGAAAAAAGATGGGGGGTTCGTTTTTGTTCCGATTTCCGAAAACTAAACCAAGTGACATACAAGGATGCGTATCCCCTCCCACGAGTGGATGAGTCGTTGGATGCACTAGGCAATGCCAAACTATTCTCTACGCTAGATTTAACTGCTGGGTATTTCCGGGTGGCTGTGAGTGAGAAAGATCGGGAAAAAACTGCCGTCACTACCCCATTTGGGCTGTTCGAATGGACCAAGATGCCTTTTGGGTTATGCAATGCCCCGGCCACCTTTCAATGCCTTATGGGTGTGGTGCTTGGGGATTTGGCCTTTGACGTTCTTCTTGCCTATCTGGATGATGTCATTATCTTCTCCAGAGACTTTGAAAGCCACTGCGAAAGACTAGAACTGGTCTTTAACCATCTGAAACAACATGGTCTGAAGTTAAAGCCAAGTAAATGCTTTTTTCTAAGACCTGAAGTGAATTTTTTAAGTCATCGGATCTCTGCAGAAGGCATAAAAGTGGATGATGAGAAAATTAAAGCGCTGGACACATGACCAGTTCCCAGAAATGTGAGAGAGGTCAGACAAGTGCTTGGTTTTATGAGCTATTATCGAAGGTTTGTCCCAAGGTTTGCTCAGATTGCCAAACCACTACATGCGCTTGTGAGTGGAGGCAGAAATAAAACCTCAGTAACGTTCACTTGGAGGCTAGAATGTCAGGCCGGATTGGATGAGTTGAAAACGTGTTTAATGTCACCACCAATTCTGGCATACCCTGACTTCAGTAGGCCATTTATACTTACAACAGATGGAAGTTATCGTGGACTGGGGGCGGTCCTCAGCCAGAAGCAGGAGGGGATTGAGCGTGTTGTGGTATATGCTAGCAGAGGCCTAAGAGGTTCGGAGAGAAATGACAAAAACTACAGTGCGTTTAAGTTGGAGCTGCTGGCATTAAAGTGGGCGATCACAGAAAAATTATGTATTAAATAATACCTTATGTATTACAAATGTACTGTAATCACTGACTATAATCCCCTACGGTATCTTTACTCAGCCAATCTTGGAGCAGTTGAGCAACGCTGGGTAGCACGGCTGGCAGAATACAACTTTGAAGTATGCTATAAACCTGGTCGACACAACACGAATACAGACGCCCTGTCGAGAATTCCCTCCAGGGAAGAACCAGAGGACGACGATAATGAGAAGGATTTCATCTGGCTAGAAGCTGACGAAGTGAGAGCATGTTTGTGGCTAGGAAAAGGGATTGACCAAGTGGAGCGTGAAGGTAAAGGGGCAGTGCAAGCATTAATAAGGGGAGACATAAATGGGTATAGCTGGAGTGAAATAGGAAAGAAGCAGAAAAATGATATTTTTCCATTAATAATGCAGTATTTGAACATAAGAGGCCGAGTAGAATAGATTGTAGTCATATGGAGTTAACACTGAGAAAGCTTGCAAAAGAATTTGACCATCCTAAGCTACGTCAGGGAGTGCTGTTTAGACATATTCTCGATCCTAGGGATGGAGAGGAGATTTGGCAGATGGTTGTCTCAGAGTCTCTGCGACGGGAAGTGTATGAAGGACAACATGAACATGGGGGTCATTTTGGAGAGAGAGGTACATTGACTCGAATGAGACGAAGATATTACTGGCCTACCATGTCTGCGGATGTTTCATGCTAGATAAGGCAATGCAGGAGATGTACACTGGCCAAAGATGTTTTTCCAAGACTCTGAGCTCCTATGACATGCAGTAATGTTTCGGCTCCATTAGAGGTCCTAGCCATGGATTATACCCAGCTTGAGCAGTCTTCAGGAGGGTACGAAAATGTACTTGTTCTTACCGATATGTTCACCAGATTCACAGTCACTGTCCCTACCAAGAACCAGACAGCCAACACAACAGCCAAAGCCCTACACAAACACTGGTTCATTTACTATGGCTGTCCGGCTCGCCTGCATTCTGATCAGGGCAGGTGCTTTGAAGCTAGTGTGATTAAAGAACTTTGCAGGGTCTATAGTATAGAGAAGAGTCGCACAAGTCCATACCATACACAGGGGAATTCTCAATGTGAGAGATTCAACCGTACCATGCACAACATGCTAAGAACCCTGCCACCCGAGAAGAAGAGGGATAGGAAGACTCATCTTCCAGAGCTGGTAATGGCTTACAATAGTCATGTCCATTCCTCCACTGGTTACTCCCCATTTTATTTAATGTTTAGAAGGGATGCACGCTTACCAATGGATATTCTTGGGGAAAGGGACCTAGAAGGAGATGAGGTCAATAACCTGGACGACTGGGTAAAAGGTCATCATGCAAGGTTGAAGACAGCTGTGGAGATTGCAAATGCCGCATCTCAAGAGGCTTCCAGAAAGAGAAAGAGGATTTATGACCAAAGGTCATTTGGAGCTCTTGTGAGGCCTGGAGATCGGGTATTACTGCGCAATCACAGACACCGTGGTAAAAAGAAAATTCAAGATAAATGGGAAGACATACCATACATAGTGATAAAGCATAATCATACAGACATACCGGTGTTTACCATTAAGCCAGAGAAGGGTGGTCCTATGAAGGTAGTACACCGGGATCAGCTTCGGCATTGTTCATTCCCATCACCCGTTACACATCATGCCGATCGGCGCAGTTTGAGAGGCGAAACAGACACAGACATGCCAGACATTGCCTGCTTTCTGTCACGAGCAACCGAGGGATGAACAGAAAAGCCTTAGCAGTTAGCCCGTGTAGCGTGGATGATAAACCCAAACACGGAAGCAGCGCGAGTAGGCAGGATAACCACGCGATTAGTTTAAGAACTCTCTTACATGAAGAGCAAGGATCTACACAAATGAACCCGCGTTCTAGCAACACACACTCAATCAAAGAAGCAACCCGAATTGGTGAGTACTCACAGAATAGTCGGTGTAGTGTCAGCAAAGGCATGGGTGAACTCAATAACTGAGCAATGTGAAGCGCCATTTTGTCTCCTTTTATGCTTCCTGGAAACCTGACCGTACTACTTCCGGGTCCTAGTGCCGGTCGTGTTACGAGTGTGCATGACACTTTCCTGAAACTTCACAACACCCCACTTTCCGTGCATGCACAGGGGTGGGTCAAGGGGAATCAGGAGCAGTAGGACAGGGTGACAGTAATGATTGTCAGAATGTTTTAGTAGAATCAGACTTGAGGGTTCTAGATTAGTCAGATGATGCTGATGTTTCAGAAGTTGAGGAAGAAGGTGTTTCTGAGCTTAGATGTTCTCAAAGGCAAAAGCAGGGGTATCTTACCTGTGAGGTACAGAAATGACAATGTAGTGAAATAAGAGGTTAGGGGTCTCTGTAACGTTAGACGATGGTATGTGAAGTTATGTATTGTGATATTTAGCTAATATGTTGTTCTGTGTTTCAGAGGTGAACCGGCTGGAGATGTCAATGGAGTGGCAGGGTTTAGCAGGGGGGAATGTAACGGATATATAGAAGTGTCCATTTTTGGGATACTTTTATTTTGACGGATGATTCCGCATCCCGAAAGTACAGCGGGGAAGACGAGAGAGAAGCGTGTGGTATGTGTGTGCATTGCATGAGAGTGACGTGAAAAGAAGTGTGTTGTGCTGTTTTCATCAAGTTTGCTCGATAAAGTTGCTTCAACCGAAGATTATCGAGACTTAAGCAACAGCCGTACTAAGTGAAGTGTGGAGAGTAACCCGCGTTTTCTAGAGGAACAAGTTTTTTTTACGTTTCGTTTTGTTCCTGGGCGTGCAAGCTGTTAGAATCGCATAGTGAGCTAGCGTGTCAGTCACGGAAGTTGTGAGTACGCTAAAAGACCGAATTCCACGTGATTTGTTGTTTGCTGAAAGACTGGTTAAGTTTTATGCTGCATTTTGCATCTCTCGGTTTCCGATTAAAAAGCTGCGCTGAGAGTTAACACTCCCGTAGGACTGTGCTTGAGAATTCGATTCCCCGTCCATGTCAGAGTGAGTGAGAGTGCGGCCCCTGCAGGATGCTGGGACGTAAAGCGTAAAACCTCGTTTTGAAGATTGTTTTTTTTTTTTGCCCTCCCATCCAAGTGACATCTCCAGTGAATTTATATCCAGTTGTATTACTGTTGAGACATCTGGTTTGTGAGATGTAGTTGCAAAAGTTGTGTGGAATCTTGGACGCTAACCGCTTCAGCTAAGGAGATCTTCAGTTAATTTCAACGCACCCAACGTCGAGACAGCGCCCCCTAATTTTTCATTCTGATGACTGATTTTTTTTCTCAGTTCCTTCATTTTTTTTTATTCAACTGATAAACAGGGAACTGCGGTAACTCAAGTGGACGGCAGAACTGTGAGTAACCCGTTTAAAAGGACGTTCCATGTAGACGTGGTTAATTTCATAGTTTGTTGTTTTATTCTTTCAATGTAATTGTTCGAAAGTGGGCATTTGAAACTGTGATAATTTGTTATCTTTCAAAATTGACAGAATTGTAAACTGTTTCAATCTGAAGTCAGACAAGTTTGGTCATATGACATGTGAAAAGTATTTTGTTTTGTTGTAATGAAGGTTATTCTGAGAATTTACAAGGTGAAACAAATGTAAATTATTTTATTTTATTAATTGCACAATGAATCAAAACTACTAACAATAGTTATATTGATTATATATTACATATTATATTATTAATATAACATTAGTAATAATAGTTATAATATAGAAAGAAAAGGAAATAATAAATTCTGTTTAATTTCTTTTGCTTTGACCTGCTGTACTATTTTTTGTTGTTGTTGTTGAAAGCTGTCAGGGTTGTAGGGGAGTCTCACTTACTTTATTAGATTCGGAGAGGAGGGAGCATATTAATCTATACTCTCATATGCAATTTCACTTCGGGGAGCCACTATGTAGTACTATCACACCTGAAGCCTACCCTTACCAGTCTGTAGTGTTCCAACACAATAAGGTAAAAACCACATATACACATTAGTGTGTAAAGAGACTAAAAAGATTTGAGAACGGGGACCAAGCCCGTTTAATAGCCCATTTAAACCATCTGTTGTTGTCTCCTCCTATTAACGTGCTAGTGATTTTTTGTAAATAATGTGTATAATATTTACGTGCCTGTTACATTTTGATCAATGTTCCATGGTAGTAGCACACGTAACGTGACTCTCCTCCATTACATTAATATTCCAGAATTTCTGTCATATGAGAGAGAGGGACAGTGATGTTTTCCAACCAGGGCAATGTTACTAAGAAGATGAAATAATAATAAGACATTATAGGTGCTTAGTGGATGAGGGTCTGGCAGGATGTCATTAACTCTTGAAACTGAGGCAGAGTACATACATACATACATACTGAGTACAGTACATACCACCGCTTTACATCTGTCAATACACGGCAGTAAGATTCCAACCAATTCCTGAACTGCCAATTGCAGTGAGGCTTCATTCGTCATTCATCACATCACTTGCCGTAAAAAATACAAGTCTCGAAATGCTTAACTAAATCCTGGTTTCCTCGACACGCCTCGAAACATTGACACAGTACTTCCCATCACTACTTGTAATATCGTACTTAACTATTATAAGAACTTTGTCAGGCAGGGTAAAAAGATGCAGGGTTAGAGGCAGAGGACCCAAGTACAGATTTACAGCGCCAAAAGGGCGCGGCTCAGAGGCGGTTCTAAACGAGGGAGGTGTGGTACGCCGGTACTTCCGTGTTTCGGGGAAAATCCTAGTGACATAATACAGAGTTGGTGCAAGAGGTTAAAAAGTCAGTAAAATCAGTCAGTGGTGCGTGAATCCAAAAGGGAGCGAGCAGAAATGTAATTGTAAACCAGTGCCACAGTTCAAAGCCAATGAGTCAGTCAGCAATGCGAAAATCCAAAAAGGAGGGCGAGCATTAAACCTGAACCGAAGCGAGAGATCAAACTCAGCAAGGATACAAATAGCGAACGAGATCCAAAACGAGAGGCTAGAAGCGGGGATGATAACGGAAACAACTAAGCAAGAAAACTGGGATTAGTGCACTCAAGACAGCACTCTGCGCTTCTTAAAATGCCGGGAGAAATTAGTTGTGAATGAGATGCCGGTGTGTAAAGAGGTGAAGTGTGTGAAAGAGAAGATGTGACAGCGTGGGAAAAAAGGAGACATGACGGCTGGTCATGATGGAAACGTGACAAAATTATTAATCTTATTTAGAAAGCCCATTTGCCAACCAAACAAATAATTTTAATGACTTAAAAATAAAGTGTAGATGATTTTTTAAAATTCATTACATTGTTATGAAACACTCCGGGTTTCTTTTACAAATTTTGTGTTAACCATTGTGTGGTTCTATTTAAAGTCTTAAAAATATTGTTAAAAATATGAGCTTTGATATATTTTCCAGCATTTATTTAAAACTTATTTTCCCATGGTTATGAATTTGTTATGAAGGCAATATAAAGGTAGCCCTCAAATATATTATTATTATTATTATTATTATTATTATTATAAGCAGCAGTATTATTGTGATAATATGTGGAATGTGCTGTAAGTTTTTACCTTTTTTGTAACAGATAACTGCAGTTACTATCAATCCAACAGCAATAAGGCATGCTGAAATTTAAATACCGGCATTCCATTTCCAAGCATCAGCATTTGACTTCCAAACATCAAAGACTTTGCCTATAATTAAACCACATTTATCACAATAAAGATATATATATTTTAAAAAAACTGTTCAATAATTAACTTATAGGTATATATCATACTCATACCAACATATGTTGGCTATTGGCAATAGATAAAATAAAAATAATCCATACAGTATGTTCTGATGCATAAATAATTTGTTCCTCATGGTCCAGTGTCATTATAAATTACTGTAATCTATTATTATTTTATAATAATTCATACTTACTATTAATGATGACCTCTCCTTCCATCATGTGATCTCTTTGTTGAAGTCTGCAGTAAAATTTGTTGGATTCACTATTATCATAAACAGTGATGCGGCGTTTCACACTGAAGACCTCAGTCTCTCTGTGTATCTGTGTCTCTTCAGCAGGCAGAGTGTCTCCTTTTCTGTCTAGCCACAGAACCTCAGGTGCAGGATTCCAGCCTTTGGACTCGCATATTAGATTAATCCCTCCTGAGTTATCATAACTCTCCATTGTGATCACCAGGTGACTTCCCTGAGCTACAATCAATAAACAAAAAGTACTGTTTAAATGTAAGCTTGTTATCAAATAAAGGTAAATGTAAATCATGTAACCTTTCCAACAGAGATTATTATTAGTGTACCTAAGTGCTAGAAAGAACAAAAGGGTAAATTTGCTTAACAGTGAAACAGTTTGCCAAAAGGGGCATACATATGAGACTTCTTATTTAACTTACACAGTCTCTTTTGTTTTACACAAAGAATGTTAATAAATAATCATCTATCATTTAATTGGCATTAAGAATTTAACCAATTAAAAATTTATTAACTAACATTGCATCATATTCAGGTGGTGCGCAGTATATTTTTACCGGCGCTGTTTCTGATTACAGAGAAATATTAAATATTAAATATACATTTTGTTTGTTTAACCATTTATACTTCATTAATTCGTTTCCCATACCTAATGTATTGGGATTGCAGTGTTAGCTACAGAATTGAATGATATTTGTGGCATTAGTCAACAGGGAGAGGTATGTGCACACTATCCTTTCTGTAATCTAGAGAAAGGATCAGTTTGCACCCAAATAATGTGAATGAGAGAAACAAAACCTTCATTCATTCAATTTCTAATACTGATAATATTCTGTTAGCCAAAGAAAGAAGCTACCCATCTCCCTTTAGTCAAACTAGTAATAGACGGGGAAATCATGTAAGGATCATAATTCTCCAGTGACATAAAACACTGCGAATGTACTGCACATAGTGCACTGTATGAATAATGCTGCAAAGCAAATTCCTTATTTTGCAATTATGGCCAGTGATAGTGGGAATAAATGGGTAGAGAGGGGTTGTACTAAAAATATGTTTTTTTTTTTACTGCTCAGAGCACATTGTTTAATTAAAAACAGAAGAAATAAAAGTGAACTAAACTTTCACATTAATGATAGCAGCACTAACCATTAATGTCCATCTTTACTTTCATCCCACTCCCGAATGGTACATGTGCTGCAGTTCACACGCTGTGATTGTTATGTTACTCAGAGGGAACAAGTGATAGTCTTTGCCCTTCCTGGTTGAATAAAAATTTTTTGTTGGATTTTTTTATACAAAAAATGCACTGATCATGTTGAAAATCCTGTAATCTTTTGCAGTTTTGGGAGAAATGTGATTGTAGTTTGGAATTGGCCAAAACATCTGGCAGGTCAAACTTTAAAAGAATATTGGTACCAAGAAAATTGCAATCAGTGCATATACTGTATAACTACAGCTTTGAAAGCACATTCTTTTCTTTTTGTTTTTAGTGTGTGTGTGTGTGTGTGTGTGTGTTGAGGTGGCATGGTTTGCGCCCTACAACTCCCCCCCTCATAGACACGAGATTCAACTTAAAAGGCAACAGCACTCCTACGGTTCTTTTGCTTATTCACAAAAACTAGACAAAAAAAAGTACTAGAGCTTTGGTTCTTACGTTTAAATTTAAAAAGAGGGGGCTTTAAACTGAGGTGTCAAGTTTCATATGGGTATTTCTAAAACTGAGAGCAAGATGACAGTTTTTCCAAAGTGGTCCAAAAGCATTTTTTTTTCCCTCGGTGTGCATCCACTCTTCAACCTCCATTAAAGGTGGAGTAATTGATTTTGAAGAAATGTTAAAATTTGAACTCAACAGGCAAACAAATACAACCCTCATTATCCACTTCAGTGCTACCCCACAAGCGTCGTCCCCAAACCCACCGCAGTAGAAGTGGGAGACTCTCTCTCTTACAGCCAAAGCAACCCAAATATTACAATATAAAGAGTCATCAAATTAATGTCATGCAAGTGCACAAACCCATGAAACATTTATAAAAACACAGAACCAAGGTGCTACATGAAACAACACAAAACTACTACACAAGAATATATCACCACCAGACCCAGCTACACTACAGAAATAGCACAAAAATCAACCTACAAGATGATCCTCTTGGAAAAGTTACATGAGCTTGTTATGCCGTGGGGAACATTCCTCCAGACCTCAGCATCATCCAATTCAGGGGAGGGGCAGTCGCAAACTGCGCGCAAGAAAGCGGTAGAGAGGCAAGCAGGCGGTGGTCAAAAATTTAATGCTGTCCGACCGGCTTATCCATCCATGCTGCTCTCCAGTGTCTACTCTCTGGAAAATAAACTGGACCACATCTGACTACAGCAGACTACTCAGTGCATGTCTAGGCACTGCTGCATCTTTGTTTTAGTTTGGTGTCTTTGTTTTCAGATTTGGTTTACCGATGTTACACCAGTATTCAACTGGACAGGCTAGACTCGTTTAATAGCAAGAGAAATGTCTGTTAGATGCAGACGATTCTGTTTACCATGGAATTCACCAGTGTAGACCCATTATACATTTCCGCAACATTCTCCATGATGGACTGCTTACTGTATATCGCTTGAGATTTTATTCATGATTCTTGAGCTCCCTAAATCCCATCAACATGTGGACTTTGCAAGAAGAGCAGAGAGAATGCACTAGATCTTCTTTAGAGATACATTTTTAAGATAGATGAGTAAGATAGATGTTTTGAGTGATTTACACTGTAGGCTTTTATATTATCAGATAGTATGGAAAGTAACACATCTACTACTGTTACTTAGCATATCATTTCCAAGTATCCATCAATTCAAATAACATTATAACCCATTGTACTAGAAACCTATATTTGGTTTACTTTTGTTTGTTGGCTTTTTTGGTAGTAAATCCCTTCATAAATGTTATACAGACAAATAACATGATCTAACCTTAGCCCAAATAATGACATGGCAAGCAATATTAACTAACCTTAGCTCTGTTGTGGAATAGCAACCTGCTGCTACTGTGAAGCTAAAAATCTAACTAGCACAAACTTTACCAAATGGGAAACCCGGTTAAACGGATTAATATAAGTTTTGTGGGGGAAAATGCAAAAGTCTGTAAACTGCATAAATGTGAGTGTGTTTAGTGCAACTAGTTCCTAACGTTCAGTGACGGTGTTTGTTAGCATTCAGTTTTATAATGGCTCTGGAGTAGAAACTGTTCATGAGTCTGTTTGCGTGACGTGATGGACCTGAAGCATCTTGCAGAGGCTGAAGGGTCAATGGATGCTGCCCAGGGTGGGTTGGGTCTTTCAGTATGTTATTTACTCTGCTTTGGCACCGAGAGATGAATAGCTCTTCCAGAGAAGGTAGCGAGCCACTGATGATTCGAATCTTTACCAATACTGTGGTGTTTGTTGTCCAGGAACGATCAATAGCAATATGTGTACCCAAGACCCTGAAAGGTGGGACCCTTTCCACACAGTCTCTATTGATACTTTATATTGAATCAGGGCCTGCACTAAACTTACAAAAGTCTATAATGAGTAGATTTGTCTTTTGGTGTTTAGAACAAGATTGTTCTGAATACCACGCATCTTTAGAGTTCTTTGGACTTTGGACTCCTGATATGAGATCAACCAGTCATGTCATTCACAAACTTGATGATGATGGTGGGATCGGTTCAATCACAGTAAATAAATTTTATTGGGCAGAAATTGCTTTCCATCTCTTGGGGTCTGTCAGTACCATGGCAACCGCTCAAAAAGAACAACTGTGTCAGAATGGTAACGCTGCCCCCACAAAATAAACTGTGCAAAAATATTAAACATTTAAAAAAGAGAGAATTCTTATTACATTTATAAAATATTTGCAAGTTTATTTCATAAGAAGAAAATAAACTTGCAAATGTGTCAAATGTTAAAGATAAATACTTAAATGGAAGCTTTGGTAGCACTGTTTGTTTTACAAATTTTACTGTTTTACAAATTTTACTTTGTCCATATCCGCATTATCCAAAATACACTGTAACCTAGTAAACATACTGCATGTCATAATGACTTTGTGCTTGGGATCATTTAGTCAGAAAGTGAACCACTCTAAAGCCTGTTCAAATGCTAAAGATATGGAGGGCTTTTTTTGCGCAAACTATACAACAAGTATATAATAATGTTAGAAGAATGAATCTTACCTTCAACAATGACCTTCACAGTGATGTCATCATACCAGGATTTGTCCTCAATGAGACATTTATATTTTCCTTCATCAGAGACTCGGAGAGATGAGAGTTTGAGTGAAGTGTTGCCTTTGTGTAGCTCATCTTTAAACAGTGATGTTCTTCCTCTGTAGGACGGAGCCTGCTTTTCATTTCTGTCTTCATGATCCTTATAGAGATGTACTAAGGAAGCCACTTCCTCTAGTCTCAGCCACTCCACTGTCATGTCCACAGCGCTGGTGTTGGGTTGGATAAAACAGGGCAGAAGTAAATCATCACCAGCTTCAACTAAAAGAGGAGCTTCTGGGCCAACCACCTTTAAACACTCTGTATTGTGGAAAAAACAACAAAAACTGTACATCACTATCATTGTCTATAACAAATGACCTTATTTAATGATACAAGTTTGTGAACATGGAAGCAAAACTGTACTTTTGAAAAAACTGTACAAACTGTAATTTTGACATTTCCTTAGTTTCCTGCCATAAATAACGTAGTTAATGTAGTTACATTGATCTACACATTAACAATTAGGGCTACCTGAACCAACAGTTGTATTTAAAATAGAAAAAAGAGCACATTTACTATAAATTGTCAATTTGATTAAATTTGATTTTAGTGCACTGAGATTTTCAAATGGATTCGATTCAATAACATTAATGTGTTCTATATTTCATTCTTAGAGCTTTTAAAGTTTTAAAACTGTTTAATGTATCACAAATTGAAATACTGTGTAACTTGATTGTTTATGTTAAAATGTCATGTCTTATACAAAGCAATAATCTTCATAACTAGCAATATTTTGCAGCACATTCCAGAGAGTATTTGTTGAAGATTAAATGGGTTTGTATTTTCTGAGGAAGCTATTGTATATTTTTAAGGATTAATTTTAGTTGTTCCCTAAATTATTTAAAGTGTGGATATTTTTTAAATTAAAATCCTATTTAATGATTTGAAACGACCAATGAAAATCTATTAAATTGCATAATCACTTAAATTGTACTGCTCTAGTTTTCAGCAGGCACTGATCAGATTCACATTGTTCTGGTAGCTGAATGTCTATCTAGTCTATTTGATACATGGTTGTTGGTGCCAAATGGGCCGGCTTGAGTATTTTAGAAACTGCTGACCTCAGGTATTTTCAAACCCAACAGTCAGAGTGTCGGTTTAATTCAGAGTTACTGGTCAATTGAGAGTGACTTTTTTTCTGTGTGTTGAAATGCCTCATTGAAAAGAGGGTTAAGAGGAAAATGGCAGGATTGTTCAAGTTGACTTATTACATAGGGGCATAGTATAGATTCAATCATAGTATAGACCTGCCTTATTTTTTAATGATCCACGTGCCCTTCTAAAACATTTCTGTTTTTTACTGTAAATCATTTTTGTTGTTTGTCAGGTAATTGCAGGTTTCTAATTCTATGTGTTTTTTCTCAGTTTGCAGTATGTTATTTGTGTAATCTTAAATTAATAAATGTTTAATTATGTAAATTTTTTTGGTATGTGTTTTTTGCATCTTTAGCATTTCAGCCTCCATAATTTTACCAAGAACATTTTCTTCAGAATTATGAATTGATTGCACAATTACACACATCCTGTGTTCACATTTGTCGAATGGTGCCAGTACAATCATTCTTTTCTTGATATTATAATTTTATTTTCATTGGTCATCAACACAATATCTGAGGAGGATTTCCTGAGAACAGATACCTGGATGTACACTATGGCATTTAAAAAGTTAGCAAGGAATAAAAGCAGTTCTTGTAGATTTTATGTCATGAGCAAGTCAGCACAAGATGTCTCTTTTTATACGTCTGTCTCTGTGCATGCACTCACACCACGAAGGTGAAATAATTAAATTGCATATAATTATTTAAGCTAGACAAATTATTTTAGTTAGCCAAAGTCCAACTCAACAGTTTAACTGCATTTGAACTGAAGTTGCTCACATAGTACAGATATTGTAAAGAACAATTGTTAATGTGTATTATTGTGTATGTGTATAATTGTTAAGTTGTATGCCCTTAACCACTCTAGAGACCAGTTTTATCAGCAACATCTTTAAACACTGCACCAAGTTGACACAGACACTGCTGAAAGCAAAAAACTCTTAAGTGGTAAAACATGCTTAGAATTCACTGTACATGCTGCAGCCACCCACTCCTTTCTCTCTCTAGAGAGGTGAATTCATACCTGATTGAGATTGCATAAAGCTGTAGAGAATCAGGAGAATCACACACGAAAACATCATTCCTGAAAAAAGGTTTATCATTATTGGGTCAATCTTTCACAATATAAATAATATTTAACAAATTATGCTACAACCACACTTTAATACATCAGTCCTATCAAAAAATTCATATTCACAAATTTTTAAGGTTCATATATTTTTCTTCACAAGAAGATGCTGAAGCCTCTTTGTCAAAGTCCACACTGTCTTTCAGTTTAGTGTGCTTTTATTTGTGTAATCTGTTTTTACCCTTTTGTCTAGAAGCATGCAAATTAGTTAGTACCTTTGAGGGAACAAACTTTGCTAAATATGGTCCAAATTGAATAAAAAAATAAATAAAAAAAAACTGTTATGATTTCTGAGATTCTGTTGGCAGATATCTCTCTGCTGTAGCACTTGTGTCTGTTCTAGGTGGGTGTGGCCTGTTAATCAGCTGGAGCTCGGGATTGGTTCTACCCTGCATCCTATCCTGATATAAGGACCGCCCCAAACACTCAGCTTTTGCCATTTTGAGCCTCGGTAATTTTGATCTGTCGTGTGCTAAATTTGTGAAATTTCAATTGACTGTTGTATGTTACGTCGTTTGTTTGTTTTGAGTGTTGTGCCAGAGAGAAAGAAAGAGTGAATGTAGTAGTATTTTGTTGTCTTTGTAAATCTCTGTATGGATTGACTCCCCGGTTTATTTGATCTTTTGCTCGTTTGACTATGGAATGGATTCTGATTTGGTTGCTAGTAAACATCAACTTTTGTAAATAATTAGTAGATAACTTGACACACGGGAAGTAGGGGGTGAGACGCCATTTCCTTTTCACATATCTTTTTACTCTGTTTTTGATTTAGGAAGTCAGGTAAGTAAATTTGTATTTTGTTTTCTAAACTTTAATTTCAGGTTATTTAGGTTTAACTCCAAATCTATTTTGTTTATTGTTTTGGCCTGGTCTACCTCTGAAGGAAACCCCGTGTAGAACAAAAATAAACTATTGAACTATCTCTCTGGTGTAAGCTCATTCAGTTCTCTTTTTCTGTCACGGCTAACCCCTAGAGGTCGTAACAGAAATTGGGGGCTCGTCTAAACAAAAAAGACCAATTTGGATTCTTACCGTTGTGTTAACTTCGTGAAATTGGCTTTGTGTACATTCGTTTGCCTAGTGGTTTTCACTTTGAGGTGGAGGGAATTAGAAATGGCTTCAAAATTTGAATTAGATATGTTTGCGATTCAACCATCAGTAGATCAGTTAAATATGTGCCGAAAAGAGGATTTATTGGCGATTGCAGATTTATATCGCATCCAGGTTACTCGTGGTGCCAGGAAACAAGAAATTAAGGAAGTGGTTTACAGGCATTTAGTAGAACGAGGAACTTTGCCGGAGGAAGGTGAGGCAGGTGTTGCAATTCAAATGTTGGCTTCCGTAGGCGAGGGGGCAGAGTTGCCCAAACCTGGGGAACTGACTAGCATAGATCCTACTAACATTCCTTCTCCGAGTGACCCTTTGCTGGCGATCAGACTGAAAGAGCTGGAGCTAGAATTGAGCAAACAGCAGTATCAGAGCCAACTGTTGCAGGTGCGCACAGTTGAACTCGAAACCCAGCGAGCGATCAGGCTCAAGGAGCTGGACTTGGAGCTGGTGGCTAAACAACTTGCTCAACCCTCAGTTCCTGCAGCACCCAGCATCGGCGTACCTGTATCACCGCCTGTTAATGCGTCCACTCCGAGCCCTACTCCGGCACCACGACGCGCTTTGCAAGTAAGTGAACCTGAATGTGATATTAGCAGACAAATTGCGTTAGTTCCGATGTTTCGTGAAAGTGAAGTTGACACCTATTTTACTGTTTTCGAACGCATCGCGGCTACTTTGAAATGGCCACGAAATATTTGGCCTCTTTTGTTACAATGCAAACTAATTGGGAAAGCACAGGAAGTCTGTTCTGCTTTAACACTTGAACAGAGCTTGAATTATGAGGAAATTAAAAATGCTGTGTTGCGCGCTTATGAGCTGGTTCCTGAGGCATACCGACAGAAGTTCCGCCACCATGTGAAAACTGCTAGTCAAACTTTTGTTGAATTTGCAAGAGACAAAGCCAATTTGTTTGAGAAATGGTGCTCTGCAAATAAAGTTGTTACATTCGCACAGTTAAAAGAGTTAATACTATTGGAAGAATTTAAGAATTGTCTTCCAGAGAAAATTGTGATATATCTGAATGAACAGAAAGTTTCCTCTCTTTCTGAAGCCGCCGTTTTTGCTGATGAGTTTGTACTCACTCATAAAATAGTTTTTCCGTCGCCCGCCAAGCGTAATCTTTTTGATCATCTTCGCAGTTCTAAAGGTACCATAGCAGTATCTAAGAACGGTTTGAGTGCAGTGAAAGAGGAAAATCGTGAGTGTTTTTACTGTCATGAAGTAGGACACCTCATTGCCATGTGTCCCACTTTGAAACGTAAAACTGGCAAGAAAACAAATGTTTCTAAAAGTGTGGGTTTGATTGAGCGGCCCATTCTTTCTCCCAGGCCTGAGAATTTGAGTACAACTGTTGAATCTGCCTTTGAGCCCTTCATTTTCGATGGTGTTGTTTCATTTAATGACACCGACACTGAAACAAAAAAAATTCGCATCCTTCGTGATACTGGAGCTTCTCAGTCCATAATCTTGGAGAATGTGCTGCCATTTTCGGAACAGTCAAGCTGTGGTTCTAGCGTATTATTGCAAGGCATTGATCTTTCTGTGGTTAAAGTTCCATTACACAATGTCTATTTGCGTTCTGGAATTATTTCAGGCAAAGTTAAGCTGGCAGTTCGATCTGAGTTGCCTGTTAAGGGTGTTGCACTCATACTGGGAAATGATCTGGCAGGTAAAAAAGTTTTTTGTTTACCTGAGGTTACAGATGTTCCTGAGGTACAGGATGATTCTTTACAGGAACAATTTCCAAATGTATTTAGTGATTGTGTGGTGACTCGTGCTCAAGCCCAAAAATTAAAAAAGACTGTAGATTTGTCAAAGACCTTCTTGTGTGCTGAAAATTCTGTTGAGCATGATGACAAAGGTGAATTAGTTGAAGTAAAAATGTGTGGACTTCCCAGTGTTGATTTGCCATTTGGGAAAGCCATGTTAATTGAGGCCCAAGGTGCCGATCAAACTCTGTGGTCCTGTGTTGCAGCTGCGGTCAAGCCGAGCGTTTTGCCAGAGCACCCAGTTGCCTACTACTTTGACGATGGTGTTTTGATGCGCAAGTGGTCTCCACATCATGTCACCGATGACTGGGGAACTGTGTTTCAGGTTGTTATTCCAAAACCTTTTCGAGAGCAAGTTTTGAGCGTTGCACACGACCATGAACTTTCCGGTCATGTAGGTATCAGAAAAACTTATGATAGGTTATTGAAACATTTCTTTTGGCCTTCGATGAAATCCGACGTTTCCAAGTTCTGTAAGTCTTGTCATGCATGTCAATTATCTGGCAAGCCCAATCAGGTTATTCCCCTGGCCCCATTGAAGCCGATACCGGTAATTGGTGAACCATTTGAACGAATTTTGGTTGATTGCGTTGGACCCTTACCTAAAACCAAATCTGGAAATTCCTATTTATTAACTCTAATGTGTTCGTCAACCAGATATCCTGAAGCGGTACCTCTACGCTCACTTAAAGCTCATGCAATTGTCAAAGCGATTGTCAAATTCTGCACTACTTTTGGGGTGCCTAAATATATACAGTCTGATCAAGGAACAAATTTCATGTCTAAAGTGTTTGCCAAAGTAATAAAAAAATTAAACATTAGACATCAAGTATCTAGTCCCTATCACCCTCAGTCCCAGGGTGCCCTCGAACGATTTCATCAAACCCTCAAATCTATGCTCCGTACGTTTTGTGTTGAACAACAAAAAGAATGGGATGAGGAAATCCCATTGTTGTTGTTTGCTATTCGTACTATGACTCAAGATTCTCTCGGTTTTAGTCCGTCAGAGCTAATTTTCGGGCACACGGTACGTGGTCCCTTAAAGATCTTGCAAGAGCAAATTCTCTCCACTGACCACCCTTCTACTACTAAGAATGTTTTGGATTATATTAGCTCGTTTCGTGACAGACTGCATCAGTTGTGGAAACTGGCAAAACACTAGCTTGATTCTGCACAAGAAAAGATGAAAACTCGATATGATCAAAAGGCTGTCCCACGCTCATTCCAAATTGGTGATAAAGTTCTTGTTTTACTTCCCGTGCCTGGATCAACACTTCAAGCTAGATTCACTGGCCCTTATGAGATAAAAGAAAAGTTGAGTGACACTGACTATGTTGTTAACACTCCTGATCGAAGGAGAAAGACACGTGTTTGTCATGTAAATATGCTGAAAGCATATGTGGCACGTTCCGACTCTAAAGTTAAGACTCCCCTCCTTACGATTGCCCCCGTAATTGTTCCACTTTCTGAGTATTCACCAGAAATTGATGGTTTGAAGATGAATAATGCCACCTTTACGTCAGCTCGGTTGTCAAATTCAGAGACTTTATTAAACCTTTCGACGAAGTTGTCTCACTTACCTCCATCAGCTCAAGCTGACATTAAGGATGTGATTAGGAAATATCCTAATTTGTTTAGTGACATTCCCACCACTACTCGTGTGTTAACACATGACATTGAAGTTGGTTCTCATGCACCCATCAAACAAAGGGCTTATCGGGTAAATCCATTTAAGAAAGAGCTGATGAGAAAAGAAACCCAATATTTGCTTGAACATAATCTAGCATTCCCTAGTTCTAGTCCATGGTGTTCCCCATGTCTTTTAGTTCCCAAGCCAGATGGTACTTCCCGGTTCTGTACTGATTATAGGAAAGTCAATGCGTTGACCAAAGCTGACTCCTTTCCAATGCCGCGCATGGAAGACTGCGTAGACCGAGTGGGAAATGCTAAGTTTGTAACGAAACTTGATCTACTAAAAGGTTATTGGCAAGTGCCACTCACTGACCGTGCATCTGAAATTTCTGCTTTTGCTACTCCTGATGCATTCTTACAGTATCGTGTGATGCCTTTTGGCCTTCGAAATGCAGGAGCTACCTTTCAACGGTTAATGTCTATCGTGTTATCTAAGGTTTCTAACTGTGAAGCTTATCTAGATGATGTTGTCTGCTATGCTGACACTTGGGATGACCATCTTAAATCCATAGATGATGTCTTCAGAAGCCTTTCTGATGCAAATCTTACACTAAATCTAGCAAAGTGTGAATTTGGTTGTGCTACGATCACCTATTTAGGTAAGGAAGTTGGCAGTGGTCAAGTTCGTCCCCTAAATTCAAAGGTGCAAGCTATCCTCGATTTTCCAGTTCCCAAGAACAAGAGAGAACTTCGACGATTTCTTGGCATGACCGGCTATTATCGCTGTTTTTGTAAAAACTTTTCTGTTGTGGCCAGTCATCTCACAGCTCTGCTTTGTAAATCTGTTTCCTTTAAGTGGACTCCTATGTGTCAAACTGCCTTTGATTCTTTGAAAACTCTGCTGTGTAGTGCCCCAGTACTTGTGGTCCCTCATTTTGAGAAACCATTTTTGTTAGAAGTAGATGCCAGTGGTACAGGTGTCGGTGCCGTATTATTGCAACATTTTGAAGTGTATATTGGTTCGACTATGCAGCCTGTCACTGTTTTTACAGATCATAATCCTCTTACCTTTCTCCAACAGATGTCAAATGCTAATCATCGTTTAATGCGATGGTCTCTGATTTGTCAAAGTTTCAATTTGAAAATTTGTCACAAAAGGGGCGTTGAAAATGTAATTGCCGATTCCCTGTCACGTGTTAACCAGTAAAACATTGTATGTTTTATTTTGTGGGTGGGGGTGTTATGATTTCTGAGATTCTGTTGGCAGATATCTCTCTGCTGTAGCACTTGTGTCTGTTCTAGGTGGGTGTGGCCTGTTAATCAGCTGGAGCTCGGGATTGGTTCTACCCTGCATCCTATCCTGATATAAGGACCGCCCCAAACACTCAGCTTTTGCCATTTTGAGCCTCGGTAATTTTGATCTGTCGTGTGCTAAATTTGTGAAATTTCAATTGACTGTTGTATGTTACGTCGTTTGTTTGTTTTGAGTGTTGTGCCAGAGAGAAAGAAAGAGTGAATGTAGTAGTATTTTGTTGTCTTTGTAAATCTCTGTATGGATTGACTCCCCGGTTTATTTGATCTTTTGCTCGTTTGACTATGGAATGGATTCTGATTTGGTTGCTAGTAAACATCAACTTTTGTAAATAATTAGTAGATAACTTGACACACGGGAAGTAGGGGGTGAGACGCCATTTCCTTTTCACATATCTTTTTACTCTGTTTTTGATTTAGGAAGTCAGGTAAGTAAATTTGTATTTTGTTTTCTAAACTTTAATTTCAGGTTATTTAGGTTTAACTCCAAATCTATTTTGTTTATTGTTTTGGCCTGGTCTACCTCTGAAGGAAACCCCGTGTAGAACAAAAATAAACTATTGAACTATCTCTCTGGTGTAAGCTCATTCAGTTCTCTTTTTCTGTCACGGCTAACCCCTAGAGGTCGTAACAAAACTATAACTACTGTTAACGACCTGAGCTATGGAGTTTGGTGTGCTGTCATGTGCCTCCTCCCCCTTTTTTTTCTTTTATCCATGTGCACGCTCTCTCTCTCTCTCTCTCCCTCTCTTGCACTCTTTCATTCAAGTTGACACATTTCTTGCTAATCCACAAGAGTGGTAATAGATGGAGAATTTTTAAAGACGCTGCATTTTTGTTAGTCTTAACTGTCTGTAAATATTGAGTCTGCTTGGTTAACTGTTAGTGTTGGTTTGAGACGAGTCTGTTTGCTTTATGAGTGGTGTTAAAGAAAAAAACTATTGCTCTGTCTTATTATCTGCTCATTTTGTTGTGTCACGTTGTCTTCCTTTAACATAAATTGGGGGCTCTCCGAGAGGTAGCCATGTGGTGAGAGAGGTAGCTAAGTGGCGCTGTTAATGGCAGCCACTTGAGTGTTAAGCTGTTGGCAGTTGGTTTCTTTTTAGCTTTTTAAACAATTTTAGCTTATAATTTATTATTATGTTGTATTGGGAGTTAGGACATGTAGATTGATTTATTTTTGGATGGATTCTGGTGTGCAGCTTACTCTTCTACATCTGAGTGGATGATAGGAAACTATTGCTGAAGAAACCATCTTCTCTTTCTCTCGTCACAACCTGGGCATTTAAGTAATTTCCATTTTTTAAGAAGTCTGAGAAGATGTGCATCTCCTTTGGCTCCTGAAGTTAAGAACATACTGCTGTTAAATGGGATTCTCCGACTCGGATCTTGCCCAAGGGGTAAAAAAGCTGGGCGCTGGGATTCAATCAATATGTACAATTGTCTGTTTTTATCTGACAGTTGCTGCCATTCTAGGAACGTAATTCATATTGAGATAAACCACAGCAAGTCAAAACCATCTATGCCTGGTTTTCTTCTTTCTAATGTGCATTTTTTACGCCATAAATGTGATGAACTGCACAATGTAGCAGCTAATAATAATTCAACAGTTGTCTCCGTTTCTGAGACTTAGCTAAATGCTGGTATCCCTGATTCAATTGTTTCAAAACTTTTTCTGGATATACAGTATATCGGCGAGATCGTGAGGGACGTGGGGGAGGAGTTGCCTTGTATGTTTGTAACACCATTAAACAAATTTGACTAACTCATTTAGAAGAGGATTATTTTTCCCCTCTCTTATTTGAATTTCTCTCTCTCTCTCTCTCACACACACACACACACACACACACAGTTTTTGAAATACGAGCCCGCTTCCGGAACGAATTATGCTCGTAATCCAAGGTTCCGCCGTATATAAAAAGCCTGGATTGATTTTTTTCCTTTTTCAGTTATACTGTACCTGTGAAATATGCTGATGATCACAGAGTTTATAATGGGATCTTTACCTGGACTCACTCAGAAGGCCTTGGATTCTGTAGTGCAATGGGGACAGGAATTTACATTGACAATGAATGAAGCTAAGACTGTGGACTGGTAATTACTGCCTGAAGAGGGGACAACATTTTCTCCCCTTGTCCTGTTATCACAGGACAAGCAATTAGTAGAGTTTCCACCTTTAAATTGCTTGGTGTTCAAGGTGTGTCCCAGAATGTACTATCTCTGTGCTGCTAAAAAGCAGGACTTTCTTGTGATGTTTTAGTGCAATTATACTTGACTTTTATATAGCCAGTTCTCGAATATGCTTTTCTAGTATGGGGTGGTCTACCAAAAGGTCTCTCTGAGGAGATGGAGAGGATTCACAACCAATGTTGATAATAGGCATTCAATCTTCAACTCTCCTAACATGGAGTGAGAGGCGTGATGAAACCACGATATGTACTTTTACTAAAATACTCAGGGACTCACTGCTGCATTGTTGGCTCCTGATTTGTCATGCCAATTCAAGTTGGAGGTTGGCACGAGTGCAGAAGCTGTTCTCTTGCAAGATGGTCCTGACGGTATTGCTCACTTGGTGTCTTACTCTTCAGCCAAGTTCAACAAAAGTCAACATAACTGTTTTACAATTGAAATGGAAACCCTTTCTATGCTTCTAGCATTACAACATTTTGATGTATATCTGGGATCTACTGTTGAACCAGTGGTAATTTTTACTGCCCATAACCCATTGGTTTTCCTATCACGTACAGATCTGGCCATTAAGAATGCACGTTTCGAGAAAAGGAAAAGGCAGCACGTGGAAAGCTGTCAAAATGACGTTCATTATCTGCCGGGGGCAGTCGTGTTTCAAATTGAAGTATTGTGTGTCTACTGAAGCCGACAATGTGTTATCTCTCTTAGGCACCCATTGACAGCAGCGACAGAGCTCATAAACATGTCGACCTCAAACTGTAAATACTGATATGTATTTATTCTTCATTTTCTTCTCTCCTTCAATGATGATACTTCTTTGACTGCGCTTTCTCCATCCAGTATTATTATTATTATTAGTAGTAGTAGTAGTAGTGCTGTGAATTTATTATTATTATTCTTGTTATTATTCTTATTATTATTGTGACGCACCTGCGTGTGTGTGCAAAAAGACGAAGTACAACAAAGAATACAAAAATGTATGATAAGTTGACCTAAAATAATATTGTTGTATTGTGTATATGCACTTTAAATATACTGTACATTTAAACAATAAACACTGACTTTTGCAAAGTGAAAGTGAGTTGTGTATAAAGTGATTAAAAACAATACAACACAGATTATGGTAAAGAAATTCTCAGACTCTTCCATTGCAGGGATTAAAAAACAGTAACAATGTAAATTTTAGAATCCATAGAAGCTCAGTGGTCCATGCACAACCTCTCGCGACGGAGCCTTTCCCTGAATTCGCCATTTTCACGGGGGAGAGTCTAAGAAACACACATCTTGGTTAATTCATACAGATGTACCTGTTTTACAGTATATTGAAATTTACGGGGTTGTCACTGAAATATTTACCCTGACAAAGAGCAATGTAAGAACAGTGCCAGCTGTGCCAGATGCCTTAAATCGTGCTTAAAATTGACCTAAAAGTCATTTAAAATAATGCAGATCAAACATAATACACAAAACGCTGCCTTTTGTAAAGTGAATGTACAAGTTGCGATGTTTCCGCACATAATTCAGTCATAAATTCACAATTACATTCCAGCTATTATTTCCAGCCGTGGTCAAATAATGGATGAAATAATTATTCAATGGTGGACACAAACTGCAAAAAACCTGATGAATATTATAAAAAGCCCAAAGCACTTTGTGTTCATATAAGAATATTTACATATATATATTTGTTCATTCATGTCTTCTAATGGTGCTCAATGTCGACACATTTTTACATTTTACTGAAAATATGTTGACATATTCACAACATTTGCATACTAGTTAACACTATCAGATCGCCTATTATCAGGAAATGTTAAGACATTACAAAAAGGAAATGTTAAGACATTACAAAAACTATATAAGAAACTTTTTATTATGAATTTTTAAGAACGATTTTGGGCATCTCATCGCATTATTATGAACAAAATATGAAGCACATATACTAAATTGCGGGAATTCACGGGAAAAAGTGCGCATTCGTAATGGCCACATCTGTATGTACAATCACAGCCAACGTTTAATGCATTGGGTGTTGATGGCCCAGAAGTACAATCTAGAGATACAGCATAGGAAGAGGGCAAATAATATTGTTACTAATTCCCTCTCTCAGGGCTACGATCTGAGATTTCCTTTTAAAATTAGTTTCGTGTTAGAAAAAAAAAGTGTATACATGTATCCATATTTATTTGATGTGTATATATGTATTCTTTTTTTCCCTCTTAGTTTGGTGTGCTGTGCATGTCTTCTCATTTGTTTTCTTTTGCGCATTATCTTTCTCTCTCTCTCGCCCTTTCTTGCTCTTTCATTCAGTTTGACATACCTGTTGCTAATCCACGAGAGTGGTAATTGGTGGGGAGTTTTAAAGTTTGCTTTACGAGCAGTGTTAATTAAAATAAAAATTTATTGATTTATCTTCTTGTCTACTCGTCATATTCCACGTTTGCGGTGTAGGGACTAGGAGGCCACCTCAAAGGGAGCCATGAATCTGTCACCTTCCAGCAAAATGCGCCATGTTGATAATGTTATGTCTCTTGGTGGTGTAAACCAGCTGCTAATGTGAACCGGTCAAAAGAGGAAACCCAGATGGCTTTTCCCAACCCCGGCTTCAAATGGTGCAAATCAGCAAGCTGTTCAACAAGGAAGAGACAGTTCATGACATCAGCAAATACATAAAGAAACGGTTGAATGTCTCCAACTGATCTTACACAAGATGGTGTAAATCTGCAAAGCAACTTCCTTGCACAAAAGAAAAACAATCCTCCATTAACTTTCACCCTCTGAACTGTGTGTGTGATTAAGTAGTGTAGGTTCATGTATCGTAGATTAGTTCAATAAATTCTTTTGTTTTTTTTAATAAAGAACTGTTGTCTTCATCATATATTTTAAAGTTTAAACATTTGCTCACTTGCTCAGAATTGGTAAAATATCTTATATTATCATCATCGGCTGCGGGATAAACAGAATTGGTAAGATACACTAAATCGTGCTAAACGCTGGATGGATGGATAATTATGTGTATGCTATAAACTTTATTTAGTTTAATCGAATTAACCCTAGCCCTAAGTTTTATGTGAGGCAGGATCATGATTTCAGATTGATGGGAGCAAAATGATCAATATGAGATCTTGCAGAGAAATTAATGCAACACTGGATGGAAATAAATGTTGACATTGTATATGCTCATTGAAATGATGACATGGCTAATGCATGCCGTAATCAAAGTGAATGGCAGTCTAATTAAATATTTGTGTGTGACTTTTTCATGTTTATTTTTGGCCGGAGCAGTGTATATGCGTAAATGTACATATGTTTATTCTTCTGGAAAGCACTTTGAAGCATTTCAAGTTATTCATCAACCTTGAATACTGAGTAAGTATTGCATCAATCTAATATTTCTATTATGTTTCATCATGGCAATGTAGGTGTTTATAAGAGCTACTAAGTAGGCTGTTAGTCTTCCGAGGCTATAGAATGGCATAGGTTTGGAGTTACCAAAACCAATCTCCATTATAACTGTCAAGGGAGGTGGGTTAGGTCCAGGATGCTGTAACACAATGTTCTCTCTCACCATAGTAGTCTTGACAGGTAATCCTGTCAAATTGTATTTAAGTACAGTCTCTTCTTTTTCTTTTTCTTATTTGTCGTTTTTACAGCAGGTGACGACACATCCACACCGATCAACACTTACAGTAAAACCGCAATGTCAGTCAGGTCGCGAGTGATCATAGAAAAACACAATGTGCAAAAGTTTACACTTTCAGTGGAGATTCCTGATACGGTGGAAGATCCAGTTTCAATAATTGTTGAAACATTTAAATTTCAAGCTGAATATGGACTACTTCATGAAGACAAGGATTTTGGGAACCAGTTTTTCAGAGACATTTCAACTACTGAACTGCAAGACATGGCCACTGTAAAAATTGTAAAAAAAAAAAAAAAAAAAAGAACCTACAATTGTCCTTAAGTTACACCAACTAGAAGAATCAGAACTGTCCTCTGTACTGAGTTCAGTGGACAGCACTGCAGATGACACCACTGCAGATGCCAGTGAAGCATGCCCTGGTGTAAGATGATTGTCGATCGTTCAGCTCACGAGACAATGTCCTCCTCCCTGCATCATGCCACACTGATCTATGGCCAGTGCCATTTAAAATTCCACAGGTTTCATGTGACATCGAGGTTATCCTTGACTGCCTTCCAAGATGTCAAATCTGCAATAATGCTAGACATTGCCAAAGCCATATTCTCCTACACAGCCTACTCCTCAAGCCTGCAAATAGCCTCAGTGGCTGAAGCACTTGTTGAGAGGCTTCCATGCCTTAAGGTTCCTGAGTTTTTTGCAAGGATGTGACACCTCAAGTATAAGATGCACAATTTTTCTGCCAAGATGAAGTCGGGAAAATATGCCTGGCCTACAATAGAGGTAAATATATTAAAGAGAAAGTCATCTGCGCCCGTATTCACAAAGCTTCCTAGAATTCCTATCTTAGCCTAAAAAGTCCTAGCTGGGAGTCTTAGACTAAAAGTGATTTAGAAAACTTCTTAGAGAAACTTGGAGCTAGGAAAGTACAAAAACCTTTATCTTAGTGAGGGGGTGTGGTTGACCCCTTTGCTATAGGGATGATGCAGCAATTCAAGGACTGGGATTATTTAATAATAAATAACCTCTGACCTCTGTAAAGGTTTTAAGGCGCTCTATGTGAAAATAAAATATATGATAACAGAACAGACAGTGAAATCATAATGTTTGTATATAAAGAAATTCTATAATCATGAATGCAGGCTACTTTATGCAAAGTTTCTGTTATAGACTAAAAATCTTAAAGTTCATTAAAACAGCCAAATGTTGAAAATGTGTCTACTTTTGAAGCAACCAATTTGTTGCAATTTATTGCAATACATTTATTAATCATACTGATTTTATTGCTTGTAATCCATTTCAGATTGATGGGAGCAAAATGGCTCAGTTTTTACCAATTTACATGATTGACAGTCTATTCTAGTTGCACTTTTGGATGGTGTGTAGCCAATAATCCAAGAGAGATGGAAGGAAGTAAAACAACAAAAAAAACTAATTGGACAGAAGAAAATTATAAATAAAAGAACCTACAATTGTGTTATGTTTTTACTTTGAGCTTTATGTTCAGTGTTTGGAGAATATTTCTTCTTTCCGCCATTTTGTCCTCTGCTATAGAAACTCTGCTTAATCCTCTTAAAAGTCCTCCTCTCTACTCTTAACAGTTTTTACCTTAAGAGCTGTTTTTAGGGCTAAGATGTTTTGTGAATCATTTTATCTTTCCTAATATTTAGTCCTAAATTTAAGAGAAAATTCTAAGAAAATGTCATAATTCTAAGAATTTTCTTAGAATTCCGTCACTAGGAGCAACTTTTAGGCTTAAGAAGCTTTGTGAACCCTGCTGACATAGCCCCAGCCAAAAATCTGAAGAGGCCCAAAAAAGCAGAGGTCAATTATCTCCCTCCACGTCCTTTGGGAGAAAATCAAGACACAAAGAACATCAATAGAAGGAGAGGCTTGAGTTAGTAAATTAAATAAAAAAGAACAATGGAAAGATTATAGGAGAAAAAATGTCCAAAACCTTTTCAATATAAGGAGAAGAGATCGTGACTCTTTGCCCAGCTATCAGTGTCTTCAAAGAGCGGTGGTCGGCTTTATTCACTGAGGCTCAAGTAAGAATATATATTCATATTTATACAGAGTCAGCCAAAAAATGTATGTTTGTTATTCTTTTCCACCAAGTACTCTGGCTCGTGTTATTGGTGATGAGAGTACTTCCCAACTTTTATTCCCACTGTATAGAGACGCGGGTCTCACGAAGGGCAGATCCATGCATAAATTGATCAGAACGGTCAGATCCGCAGGCTACTACCCCATGGAGTTCTGAACAGGCAGAGGCGGTGGGTATTTATACACACGGTTGCCAGGCAACGCCGCAATTAGCGTGAACTCGCCTCACCTTGGTAAGGGCATAGGGCTCCAAGAAGATATAGGTTTTTGTTGTAGTTTCCAGAGCCCCATCCGTTCTTGTGTAGCTCTGTTTATTTTGTGTTTTCAGTTTTCTTTAGTTTCGTTTTTTTAGTTTCTAATTAATAATCCTACACTATCTCCAAACAGAAAGTTCTTCCTGTGTGTATCACAAGCACTCTTACATACTCCTATTATATTGACCCCCTCTAAATCCCTGCGTTAGGGCTCTTATAAACATCAAAACATGTTGTGTGCGGCTCTCCATACAGCACCACTTAATGCCCACATACACCTAAATGCATAAATAAAGCAAAATATAAAAAATATATTATATTACATATATAAATATTCCTAAATACTTCAATAGATAAATAGCTATTAATATTAATTCATATTAATAAGATAAATTAACTTTGTTTCCTTTTAGAATTAGTGACTACTTATTTGAAAGAGTTGTCATATTATTTTGTCCCTTTACTTAATAGATCAAAGAGGAGTTCCATCAGATAACAACAATTTCTCTAGAAGAAAAATTCATAATTCTAAGCTTGACAGTTACACATCCCGTCTCACAGAACAAACCATGAAGGTGCTTATGATCCATAAGCCCATGGCTGAGGTCAATCCGGTAGATGTGTCTATTGTGATAAAGGGCATCCAAGTGATCAGTGAGTGTGAATACAAAATCAAGACATGCATGTTGTTGATGTTTGATTTATGGGGGATCAAAGGTTTGATCGATGTCTTCAAAGTCAAAGTACTCTGTCATTCAGTGTTATATATTTTTCTAAAGAACTTGAATGAAAGACAAAATGCAAATTATTAAGTTATAATTTATCATTAGTATTACAAATAAATTATTGTGTTCATGAAACCTATCTGCGTTTGAATATGCAAAGAAAATGGTAGTTTTGTACCTCGTTTCTTTGTTATTTTATTGTTTAATAATAATTAAAAAAAAATAAATCATGATCTACTGTGTCTGATGATAACTTTTGAAGTGCAGTTAACATATTGCACGCTGCATATTTACTTACTCTGGAGTGGCCGGAGAACCGATTTACAACTGAATATATTTTTAGATCTTCTCCAATTACAGCCTGCTGGAGCTAAGTCAGAAACGCTGCTTACTGGCACTTTATGCCGATAGAGTGACTAAGGGACTGTCTAAAAAGTGCAAGACCTAACCGTTTTTGGTTCTACTAAGGTTACAGAAGAATACCTCGCAGCATATCAAACATATTGCTGTGATGGGCTACAGTATGGACATTTTTTGTTTGTTTGTTTAATTTATTCATGCCTATTTTAATCCACATTTTAAATATAAATAAATGGTTACACATATACACTTATTGTTCCAATAAAACACAGCTAATTTGTTCAATAACTTTTTTTGCTATAGAAGTTACACATGTAAAACTAATTATACTATAATCCAGTCTATTATTGCTAATAACTACATCCATTCACTTTTTCAAATTTTAGTTTGATAATTTTTTAATTAATTATTTTGCAAAAATATCACCATTCATTTTAATAGCCTTTTTCTGTGGGTTACAAATATAAAACCAACTGTTCCACAATCCAGTCTATTACCGTTACTATCTACAACTATTTGCTTTTAAAAATTCAGTTTGATACATTATTTATTAAATTGTTTTGAAAAAATATATCATTAATTTTCAATAGCTTTTTCTTTATATGGGTTACATATGTAAAAACCAATTGTATTATAATCCAATCTATTATTGCTACTATAGACTATTTAAAATGAATTATTATTATTATTATTATTATTATTATTATTATTATTATTATTATTATTATTATTATTATTTTTGCAAAAAAATTGAGGAGCTATCAGAAAAATAATAAGAAATGTAAGGGAAAAAATGAGCTGGGGCAAAATGAACTTCAACTCTGATCACAGTTCGGCCGTCTTGCTTCAAAAATAACGGTAAACACTGAACACTTTCACTTTCGACTGTTATGAAAGACTCTGCGATAGAAATGTTTATAAGGCTATAATACTCTTACCATACGACTTCGATCATAATGGTGTGTGATTTATGAGAATACTCACCTTATATCAGGTCTCCTGTTTAAGGAAATAGAACAAATATCGCATGTAATAATCGCATGTATCGCATGTTTTCTCCGTCTTTCTTTCTGTTACAATGTCACTTGACGAAATGACGAAATTTACCTAGAATAACCACAAGATGGCAGTATTCAGCGTCAGAAACGATACATCTACTTATACTTTACGCTCCAGTATTTATCACAAATTAACTCATATAAAGCACATTATTATTATTATTATTATTATTATTATTCAGTAATAAGTCAATTGAAAAACGCCAGAAAGTCTGTAAATGTCAACATAAAGATAAAAAAAAAAAAACTCTGTGCAAACCTGTCCTGATTCTACTTTTTCTTCTTCTTCTCAAAAGTTGTTCTTTCGGGTGCTTCAATCAAAAAGTAACCACAAAATAGGTTCTGCAGGTGCTGAGGCAGTAGTTGCACCTGGATGGATTAGTGAAGATCTGGGCATATTTCAGCAAGGCAGGAATCAGGCAGATTCATCCTTGTGAAGGATGCATGAATCAAATCACATGAAAGGTTGTCCTGGAAGAGCATTTGCTTGCTTCTGTGCCGACTAATTTCCAAACGTGACTGGTTTTTCAAACAATGGTCAATTCCACATAGCCAGGTCAATCAAGGTGTGGATGGGAGACCGCCAGATCATGACCCTCTCATGGCCAGCATAAACTCTAGATCTGAACCCCATTGAAAACCTCTGGAATGTGACCTAATGGATGTAAATACAGTATGAATTTGCATTCCTCAAGCACTGCAAAAACTGTATCTTTTTTTGCAATGTGATGTCTTTTTTGTTTCAAATAAATGCTCTAAATAACAATATTTTAATTTGAAATTTTAAAGAAATGTTTATAGAATAGTAGTTTATAGAATAAAACAAATCTGATAATTTTACCAAAACACCAAACCAAAAGGTTTAACCAAAAGTTAAACCTTTGAAATTAATCATTTTGCAGTGGTTATTTCTTTTATTTTCAGAGCTGTATGTTATGGATATAGAAAAGTTTGTCTGTCCAGCATAATACTGTCCAAGGTGTTATATTAACATTATACACTTACACACTGATATCATAAACAATTACTGCAATTTAAACAATTTAATCATTTACTAATCAAAACATATGGGCAGACTAAACTGACAAACACCCATAAAGTGTGTATTATTATGTATACAGTACCAATCAAAAGGTTGGACTCACTTTCCTATTCAATGTTGTTTGTTTAGTGATTAATTATCATTCCGTGTACATTCCATGTATATGTTGTGGAGATTTCACAACAATTGAATAACTCACTCACTCAATCACTCACTCACTCATTGTCTATACCACCTTATCCTGTATTCAGGGTCGCGGGGACCTGGAGCCTATCCCAGGAGGCTTAGGGCTAGAGGCGGGGTACACCCTGGACAGGGTGCCAATCCATCGCTGGGCAGACATACATACACACACTCACACTCTCATTCACACACTATGGGCAATTTGGAAACACCAATTAGCCTCATCTACATGTATTTGGGCTGTGGGAGGAAACCGGAGTTTTCCTCCATCCACCATGCACAGGGAGAACATGCAAACTCCATGCACACAGAGTTTGTGAATCGAGCGGGAATCGAGCCTGGTGTTCACAATCGAGTGTGTGAGTGTGTGTGTGTGTTTGCCCTGCAATGGATTGGCACCCTGTCCTTGGTGTACCCCACCTTGTGCCCTAAGTCTTCTGGGATAGGCTCCAGGCCCCCCCGCGACGTTGAATACAGGATTAAGCAGTATAGAGGATGATAGGTGAGTAAGTAAGTGAGTGAGTGAGTGAGAAATAAAGAAAAATCAGCAAAGTCTGCTGCTAGAACTCTGTGTGGCATTGACCTGCTCTCTGATCTGAGCTGCTGTTAACCTGCGATTTCTGAGCCTGGTGACTCGGATGAACTTATCCTCCGCAGCAGAGGTGACTCTTGGTCTCCCTTTCCTGGGGCGGTCCGCATGTGAGCCAGTTTCTTTGTAGCACTTGATGGTTTTTGTGACTGCGCCTGGGGACACTTTCAAAGTTTTCCCAATTTTTCGGACTGACTGACCTTCATTTCTTAAAGTGATGATGGCCACTCGTTTTTCTTTACTTACTGTAGAACTCTGTGTGGCATTGACCTGGTCTCTGATCTGAGCTGCTGTTGGTAGTAAATATAATGAATATGTTTGGTTTTCACTGAAATAACAATAAATTATAAAAGCCTAGAATAAAAAAAAGTTCAAATGTGTTCATTTACTTGTCAATTTTAACAGCAGTAAGAGACCATATGACACAAAACAGTTTTGTTATGGATTTTATTTTAACATTAAGTTTCCCTGCAAAAGAATATGGCCAAAAAAGCCACAAAACAAATCTTAGCAGCCTGAATTGTTGCACCAAGGATGGCTTAAAGTTATCCAAAAGAAATGCAAAAGACTGTTGGTGAATATAATCTCAAACACTGTGATTGCAAATCAGGGTTTCCAAATGCTGATTTCTGAACTTTCCTTTCAGTACACCCTAAAAAAATACTGGGTTAAAAACAACCCAGCTTGGGTTGTTTTTAACCCAGCTGCTGGGTACATATTGGACCAACTACATGCTGGGTTAATTTAACACAGCAAAATGGATTATTTGTTTAACCCAGCAAGATGAGTTAAATATTCAACCCAAATGCTAGGTCATAACTATAATGATGGGTTCATTATAACCACATAAATTGGTCAAATGTTCTACCCAGATCTTGGTTCATATCAACTGGAATGTTGGGTTAAGTCTACCTCACAAATACATATATTGTATGCAAAAAACAACATCCTATTAAATGTTCATAGAAAAAACATTTATTTATCAAAAGCGCAAGAGCAGAAAATCCGAAACAAGTTCAACAGCGACATCATTACTATACTATTACTGACAAGGGCAGAATGGAGTAATTGCACAAATAGGGCAGCTTCTACAGAGCAGGATCTCTCTGTGACTTCAGATATCTTTTCTGCGGAACAAAACTATCCAGCCCTGGTCTCATTGTAATATACAAACACTGCCTATTACCTTTCAATTAGGCTTCTCTATTTTATAGAAACATTACACATAAATACAATAAACAGTTAACCACTAAACAAACTGTTTAGTGGGTACAGCCAGAGATAAGATACATGGAACATGTATCATGGAACATTTAAAGGATCAAGTCGTCTAGTCTCTACTTGCAAGCAAGTATTGCTGTATGTATAAATTTCACAGGTGTTGACTCGCTTCCTCCCATTTCATAGACCACTTCCTGGAAAATTCACATACAGGAGCACACTGCTTTGGATAGTTAATGTCAAAAACATAAAATGCCTTGAAGCACACATCAACTACCCCAAGTAGTGTGCTTTGCTCCAGAACCTGTCCCACCAGAATGACGAATGCCTGAGAGCAGTGCTTGTCATTATTTCCCAACGTCAGGATGTACGTGTACGGCCTTGACACATCAGCCTGCTGATATATTCCCCCATGCTGGTTCCAATCTTAGAAAGAAAGAAATGAAAGAAAGTAAAATTTTGTTGAAAAGCAAAGATTCAACTGAATAAGACTATCAATTTAGTGTGTAATAGGATTGATACTAAATAAAAAAGAAACCAAAGTGAAATCAAATTAGAGAATCGCTCTGTCGTTACAGCAACATTTTACTGTCCCATTTCTTATAAGGCTAAAAATGTGCTTGTTGTTGTAGTACTATATACCATCTGTGCTATGCAGCACTATAATCACACTCTCACTATCAGGAACAACAGTGTTTCACAAACTACAAAAAGCCCATTACATTCATAACCAAACCTGCGGCCCCTGTTTTGAATTTGATGATCTGCACCAATTTACGAGTGTAAATCCAGGGATAGATTATGGCTTGGAGAAGCAGACACACAGTACAATGTCTCTGGATCTACTGACATCACGACATGTGAAGGTGGTCTGGTCTTGGGCTCGTGCCAACAGTCTGTCTCTGGCACTACAGACATGTGTAGTGTAAATGCAATGTGAACAGTCAACTCATATTTAGGGGAATTTATCTTTACACAATAGATTACAATTGCTTTTGACATCAGGTGCCATTGGTCCTACTTAAATGAGATCTGATCACAATGCAGGCAGACATAAAAGAAATTAACAGACAGGACATAATTAGACATGATTACCTGGACAATGCAACTACAAAAAAAAAATCACAGTTTAACAAACCACATTGTTGAGTCTTTCTCAATTTCTGCCTTATTCCTGATAAATGGATGGGATTTAATGCTAAGAACATGAAAAAGGTCAAGCTTACATGTAAACAGTGAGGAATATATTACGCCAACTGTTTTATGCATGGACTATTTTTTTCATGACCACTAAATGGCAACAATACTGTACTCAACCCCCTAAATTTTGTGATTTCCATTGCATGATGTATTTATTGGACTATTTTGAAGCCCAGGAATACTATGTCAAGTTTTAAAATTAATAACATTTGCTTTTAAATATCCAGCATCTTACTTACAGGCTTATGGTCAATGAAGGCCAACCAGGCCTCCTTAATGCTGTGCCGGAAAACTATTCGGCCAACTTTTTAAATAGTAGGTGGAAGCAACTCACGTAGCAGTTGCAGTGCAAGTTCCCCCTTGGCATCTGTAGGAATACACGTTATCACCATGATGTGGATTGGCATATCTGAGTTTTGGCATTTAGTGGCCAAATATAAAACATATTCTAAAAGTGATATTTGCAAAGTGTGATGTATAAAAAAGAAATAAAAAAGAAATAAAGACAAAAAACATTTTACCCAATGTCATTTCTTGTACAGGAAATTGAAGTTTCTTTTCCCATCTCAGAAGGTGTAGAATCTTGCCTGCATATATCGACAGCCATGTTTCAAAAGGTTTGGGTGCAGCCTCTCCATGCAAAACAAGTCCTGTGCAATCTAAAGTATGGAAAACAAAAGTCAATAGCTGCCATACTAATATAAGATTGTTATACAGTTGCAAGAAAAAGTATGTGAACCCTTTGGGATTACGTGGAGTTTTGCATTAATTGGTCATAAAATGTGCTGTGAACTTAATAGATAAACAACAATAGAAAAACACAGTCTGCTTAAAATAATACTACACAAACATTATACGTTTTCATAGAACATAACATATAAACATTCACAGTGCAGGGTGGAAAAGTATGTGAATCCCTAGCCTAATGACTTCTCCAAGAGCTAATTGGAGCCAGGAGTGAGTCCGATTGAAGACCGATTGAGACCGATTGAATTTTCAATTTCAATTTTATTTGTATGGTGCTTTTTACAATTTACGTTGTCGCAATGCAGCTTTAAACAATCAAAAGAATTATATAAGTTTGTATGAAAAGTGAACATGTATGAATCAAAATTATAAGACTGTCCCTGATGAGCAAGCCTAGGACGATGGCGACAGTGGCAATGAAAAACTCCCTGAGATGGTAATAGGAAGAAACTTAGAGAGGAACCAGACTCAGCAGAGAACCCATCCTCATCTGGGTAAAACGGATAGCAGGGATTGATCTGCATCATACTGTATGAGATTGGAAGTTAAAATTGAGTCCAGTTCGTTATTGGAGGCTCAGGTAGACTGTAGGAGATTCCAGTCCTGAACTATCGAGCGACTGAAGTCACAAGTTCTCAGAGACAGCTGTCTGCATTAGCCAAGGACAAGACCGTCTTCGTGGAAAATGTGGAATCATCCCCAGTCACCACACGCATCCCAGACAGACCAGACCAGAAGCAGGACACCAGGATGAGTCAGACAGCTTCAGGAGGCAGCCCCTCTGGATCACTGGCAGCTCAGAAGCGACATGTAAAGCTCGACAGAGAGACAGGTAGAGGGAAAGAGAGAGAGAGAAGAGGAGGGAGCAGAAGAGAAGAAGAGATGGTAGTTAGGTACGGTCACAGTCACATAATGCATAAGGTGAATGTGTATTTAGTGCAAAGTGCAAGCAGGGACTCCGGCAGGACTAACTATAACAGCATAACTAAAAGGGAGAGCCAGAAGGAAACACAAACATGAGGGCTCCCTGTGATGTAAAGCGACCAATCACCTCACTGTCAACAAACCTGAGTGATCAATGAGAGTGGGGAAGACAGCATCTAAACATACCAGTTCACCAGAATACTCTCCATCCATGAGTCCCCCAGATCTGCTCCTTTATCTAAGGCAAATCACTGAGACGGTGTCTGAGTCCCGAACATTAATAGGAAGACTATTCCATAACTTTGGGGCTTTGTAAGAAAAAGCTCTGCCCCCTGCTGTAGTTTTCATAATACATGGTCCTGGCAAGCAGCCTGCATTCTTTGATCGAAGTAGGCGTGGCAGATCGTAAGACACTACGAGTCCACTCAGATACTGCGGCGCGAGACCATTTAATGCTTTATACGTCAAAAGTAGTATCTTAAAATCGATGCGAAATTTCACAGGGAGCCAATGCAGTGTAGATAAGATAGGGGTGATGTGCATGTATCTTCTGGTTTTAGTGAGGACTCTCGCTGCTTCATTCTGTACTAATTGAAGCTTGTTTATACACCTAGTTGAACAAACAGACAGTAAGGAGTTACAATAGTCCAACCTACAGGTGATAAAAGCATGTTTTTCTGCATAGTTTAGTGACAATATCTTTATTACTGTGGCAATATTTCTGAGATGAAAGAATGCTCTCCTGGTAATATTACCTACATGAGCTTCAAATGAAAGGCTGGACAACACCCGGGAATCTTACTCGCGATCACAGGATGATAGGACGAGCGCTTTACCACTGCGCCACTCGGAGGCCCTGTGACTTCTGACTTGTATCAGCATGCATTTGTCCAATCTTAAGCGTGGTGGCCTGTCTATAAAAATAAATCTGTTTTTAAGTACCTTTTTCCAAACTTCTCCATGAGGTGTGACACCAAAATTCGACCCAGGCAACATCTTTGCTTGATTGTGATCATACCATCCTCATCAAGGCCTTCAAGAATTGCCCTGCCATTATTTAAGGCTGTAAGAATCTGGTGGACATCCTGTACAAAAATACATGATTTAATGAAGTTTTGTTACTATACGGTGCTGAAAAACAAAGTGAACCATATGTCTTAAAAAGCAGAACCTACAAATTCTGGAACTAGATGTAGTACACATGGCATCATCAGACCCACTGGTGTAGTTTGTTTCTCTACAGGGAATGGAAGCGTGGCAGCAGTTGGTGGGGCAGCAGAGCTTTTATGTGGTGTAGAAGGTAGCACAACATTTCCAGTCTAAGCAGAAAAGCCAAGTTAGTATAGCACATATTGAGCTTATACACATATTAGAAGAAATAAAAGCAAAATTATGTATAAATACTTACAGTCCAATTTATCCCATCCAATTAGTCCAGTACAGAACAAATATTGAGCATCCTCATGCATTTTAGACAGAATGACCTTTTATACAAAACAAGTGACTATCGACTAAACAAATAAGACAGTTATTTCCAGTTGTAAGCATGTATTGTCAAGCAAGACCTTTTCACCAATATGTCAAACTTAAAAAACAGTATTCATATGTACATGGATTTGCTGGGAGCTCAGCTAATATAGTTTAAAAATGTCTATAGCGGAGAGAAATGTAGACATTGTCATCATGCTCTCTGTATGACTTGCAGTGGATGATGATCATGCAGCTCTCTCACATCAACAGCTGCCAAAACGTGAGTGGGGATCCCACTGTATGCAAATAAATGCCTCTCAAACCCTTTTGTTTCCCACTTCTGTAGCACAAGCTTTATTGTTGGTGTGTGTGTTGCTTGTCCCAGAATAAAAATGGTTTTTATGAGCCCAAATTGGGGCTCTCTATCTGGGTCATAGGACATAAATACTGTCATGCCTGCTCTATATGCAGTGCCCTGAAAGGTAACCGGGGCCGGCACAAACACTTCACTGAAAAGGGGAATACCTGTTAGTCCACTTTGGATCTATTTAACTCCCTCAAAGTTGGCAAGAAAAGTAGTTGCCCTGGACCAACTTCTGCATTGTGGCTTAACACAGAACCACACATAAAATTGTAACACTGCATTATCTGATTCCGCAAAGCCATGGTTTTGCTAATTTTTCAGAAGTTGCATGTGACATGACTGACCTGTTTGAAAAAATCCATGTTTAGCCTCAAAACGTATTGCCCAAAACTGCGTCAAGGGTCCAAGTTTTTGAATAGCTTTTGGGTAATGGAGCATGAAGTGGTGTTTTGGCCGTAAATGTAGAGGAGGATAGAGCTTCAGGAAGAGGGAGTGATGCTCTTCAATGATTTTACTCAGGTACAGAGTTGCAGCTACAGTAAGAGATGGACAGAAGATGAACTCCATGCACAACAGTAGGAATAGGAGAAGTTTCCATTCCTTGTTTTCCACAGGGACCAGGTCACCTATCATTGTCGGCAGTAACTGACGTAGGCACCACATCTGAGCTGTTCATTGATGCATGGACCCCTCAAGGTTTTTTAGATCATTCTTAGTTATCAGAGAGGGTTTGTTATCTTTATGACAAAAGCAGTAATCAAAGCTTGTGATTCTGTAGTTGAGCTTATCAAGTGTGAGATGCTTTTGCTCAATCAGCAAATTCAACACAAGCTTATGGCCCCACTCCTTCCAGGATATTGTGCATTACTGTATGTCTGGTGCTATGTTATCCGTTACATGAAAAAAAGACAAGCTGTTCAGGATGCTGTCTCTTTTCAAGCCTGTCGTGGAGGGGTTGGCAGTATGCAAATCTGCTTTGTGACTACGGACATCGCGTAATAATTCAGTATCTTCCTGTGTCTGCACCCTCAAGACATCTCTATTTGCTCTGCACCACCGACATACATAATTTCCATGAAAAGTCTCAGTGTAGTCAATTCAAGCCCAGATTGAAGACATCTCCCACCACCTGGACAATTGTGAATTTAACAATCTGAGAAACAATCTGTTTCTCCAATACTTGGACTAACCCCCCCCCCACCCCCCACCCCCACTGCCAAAAAAAAAACCCTCTTCCCAGTTGTTATTGACTAATGCCACTTAATTATTAATGCCAAATGCCTAAATGTAAATGTAAATGTAACAACACCATGAAAGTCGGGGGGTATCAGCAGTGATGCCATCCCTTTCAAGACATCTGATCTCTTCAACAATAGGGCACAGCAATGCTTCAAGAGCATAGGTCTTTGCATCATCTGATTTGTAAACTGCTAGAAGGAAGTGTGACCGCAAACTAGCAGGTCTGGTGGCAAGCTCTTCATGATAATATAAATCCTAACTTGTGAATCCCAGTCTTCGATCCAAGGGGATTGACAGTTTCACAGTTATCACTGTACAGCAATAGTGGAACTAAAACCTGTTTCAAGTATAGTGGATGTGTTTTACAAAACTCCCCATCAAAGACATCCTGAGTTGCATCACCCTCTCTCTGCTGCCATTCCATCATGGCCTTCAAAATACCAGGAATTTCAAGTAGCTTGACCAGAAGGCACTGTAGCAGAATACGCTGATAGGAATCAGGAACTGCAACTTGTCGGACGGTGCCAGTGGTGGAATCCCATTGCTGTACATAGGAAACCCCAGGCAAAAACTCCTCAACTGGCTGAATAAAGTTTCCTGATTTAGCAAAATACTGCATCTGTTTATAGTTTGTTTCCAGATCTCTGAAAGGCTCAGCTGCATCAGAGAACTGCAGCATGAGCTCTTCGACTTTTGGGCTTTGATCAAGACCAAACTGACTAAATAAGGACACACAATATCGCAGATTAAACTAGAGGTCTGTCGTACTACAAAGTTTAAGTTAGAAAATGTCTGGGCAGATTTAGACTTCAGATTAGCTTAAAAAAGGGCCACCCGTTCGGTAATGCCCTCTTCCTGTAGCACATCCCATTCATCCACAACTTACAGTACTGTCCTAACTCCTCTTCAGCATTAAGTTCATCATGAGACTGGGCTGACCGTTGGAAAAGCTCATCAAGAGTTTGTTTAACTTGGTTTTCATGCTGCTGCATAGGGCTGTAGCTATCAAATATTTTAGTAATCGAGTATTCTACCAAAAATGTTATCGATTAATCAAGTAATCGGATAAAATGTACTTTTGCTTAATTAAACAGCAATATAAAATATACTGCTCAAAAAAATACACAGCTAAATGTTTGAGTCTCCTTCCGCTTTGTGGGTGACGTAAGCGCTTCTTCTTCGTCAGTGTTTGCTGGCGGCTTGCATCCGGAAGCGCGCTGTGTCACGCCAAACAAATTATTGCGTTTAAATATTTTAAAATAATTAAAAGAAGCTTCGAGGCAGAAGATTTTGCCTCAATCATTTTTTGTAATCGAATAACTCAAGTTACTCGAGGAATCGTTTCAGCCGTACTTCTGCACTAGGTGTCTTCTATAAGAACTGATATCCCACAACCACTTTCACTACATTGGAAATATGTTAATGAACTGTTTATGTGGTGTACCGCTCATATCATAAATGTATGAAGAGACTGCTGACATTCCCAGGAATCTGCCTTTTACACCAAAAGCAAACATATGCCATCTATCTTGGGAAATTTTGACAAATTATCTGCTAAAATAATAATACTAAAAGTTGGGAGAATTAAGCCCTTTCCATCTGGGCAGTAATCTTAATTACTTACAAATTCTCTGAAGTACTTTAGGAACTTGAGCCTTGGGCCGATTTTTGGGATCATGCAGTTGATAGTCCCCTCATCAAGAAAGCTTTCTTCATCTATGATCTGAAAGACAAAACGACACAAAACACTAAGAGATCTTGTAAACATTAAAATCAAAGAAGCTAGTTATCATCTGTAGCTTGACTAACAATACAATACATATAGAGCATGATAAAAACCTATTTTAAATAAGGCATAAAATAAATGATCTAGTTTCATGATACATCTTTAATATTTATATAAAAGTAAGGTAGCATATATGCAAATTCAATCTAATTTATAAATTGGTTGTCACTATCAAATTCTGGCAGTGTTTAGGTAGCCAATATGTTGCAATGTAGACTCAACATGTTGTGGAAAAGGGAACAATACAACAAGTCCAGCCTCCCTCTTACCCGGCGTTGCTCCTCCATCTAAGATGGCTTTAATCAACGCTCGTTCAGCAGTAAACAAGACATTTTTGTTGAACGACTTTTGCTTCACGCAAAATCTGGATTTTACAGTATGTTCATTACCGAATCATGGATTAAGCCGAACGATTTAATTTCTCTCTCTGAAGTGGTCCCGGTTGACTGTACATTTTTAAACTCCCCCGTCAAAATAGACTAGTGGACTAGTGACTAGTGACTGTCATGAAAAACTCTTATCGTGCACAGTGTTCCTCTATGTCTCCGGATACTTATTCCAGCTTTGAAGCTCAACTTATCCACCTTGACTGCACTGTAAAAACTGAGATTGGGGTGAAGTAATATTTAATCAAAAATATGATTAACATTTACACAAATAAAAAGAGTGCGGGTAGTTTTAAACAACATTAAGCTTAATTCAGCAAATTTGAATAAACATTTAATTTATTTTACTCCATTTTTGTTGAAAATTATTTGACCAAATATATTGAGTAGAAATTAAGTGAGGAAAATTAAAGTCACAAAAAAAAAAGGATGGATTTAACTCAAAAGACTTTAATTAACTTCCACTTCCGCCTGCATCACATGGACATTGCCCATAGGAGCTTGTTGGATTGCCTACATTTCAAGTAAAGACCTCAAGGTAAGATGTTTTGCCCTTATTTTTAATGAATACATTTCTAGTAGCAATGTTGGTGTAATGAAATTTGACAGATTAACATTAGTTAAATTCATTGCACATGAGCTGCCAAAATTAAAAGCTACTATAGTTAATAAGTGCTTAAAGTATCTTTAAGTAACTGAAGTCACGTTAACGCTAAAGTTATGTTAACTTATTGGTGCTGAATTTGCGGAAAACAAAGTAATTGCATTCTGTTTGTGTGTTGTAACATGTGACAGTGTGACAGACATCTTGATTTGATTCAGGCCATGGTTAGGACTGAGGAAGGCTGTCTAACTATATAAATCTGATAAGAACTTATACCCTTTTAATTAAAATGATAAAGCGTGACACTAATGTCCCCTTCTATATTTTACCAGTTCTGTAGTGGCAGCCTTGTATCTCTTTTCACTCGTCAAAGTATGATTAGTAAAACTGCCACATGAGAGATTACAAAATGCACAATACAGGTCAAATAAACGTAAGTAAGTCAGTCAGGGTTAATTTTTGGCGATTTTGATATTTTATTTAATGACTAAATTTTAACAACGTTAATAACAAAATAAATAAAAAACTTTACCTATTTCCATTTCAACGCGCTCAAGTTTATCTTTTTCAACCAATAATTTGCATGTGAACGTGTGAATCCTGTCTCTCATTGGACGAGAATCTCTCCAGCACGTCAGCTCTTCTTAACCCGGCCACCTGTTAGCGTGCTAACCGAGTCAAAGATGTTGTTAGCTTAAAGTCCGACAAAATGCTGAGCGACACGGCAGCCTCAACTTCGCTGGCGGCTTGTCAGGTGGGAAGAAAGAGTAGAGATGATCTGGGTGTTTTTATAACGTTAGGGTAAATGTTCTCGTGTTTTAGTGACTGCTTCGCCTTTGACACCAGTGATAATCACCCCAGAGCGGCTCTCTCACTCTGTGTATCCGGGTGTCGTAAGTTAACGTTAGTTACAGGTAATATTAGCCACCGCAGACTCTCGGTAGTAATTAGCATAGGCGCTATTCCTGTGTTGTGTGCTGGATGCCACAAGTGGGAACTTATCTGACTGACATTTGCTAACATGACAAGCTATCTAAAATATCTACATGACATACAGAATCAGTCAAATATTTGTACACATTTAACTGAATGTGAAAGTGTGTCATAACTTTTGACTGGCACTGTATCTGAATCTAACATGTTTTAAATATCTTTTGTCATAAAGTCTTTAACATTTGACTGAGTTAATTCCGATAAGTTCCCTGTTACGTGTTTTATACTGTTAGTGACTGTAATTTGAATGTATGAACAAAAACATATTTTTTGCACACTTTTACAGGTGCATGCAGTCTCTGACTGACTGAAATTTATCCACAGGTATTTATATACACCATACATACAATGTGTCAGGGATTTTGTCAGCAAACTGTACTGTATGATGTTATTGACAGTTAGGACCAGAGGTTTTTGGACAGTGACATAATTTTGGCTCTGGACACCACAACAATGGATTTGGAATTAAAAATTGTGCTTGAAGTGTAATAGCTTTAAAGACAATAGCTTTAATTTTAGGACTTGGCCTTCCTGTTTTTGAGGTTGGCATCCTGTGACAAAACCACTGTATTCACTCTGGTTTAGAGTCACTGATACAGATCCCCCTACATCCGAGAAGGTGTTCTTTTTCTTGACAGCTGTTCTAAAGGGGATTTTCTTCAGAAGAGAATTCTTCTGTAATCCATTACAGTCTTCCAGAATGTTGTTCTGAGCTCACCAGTCCCTTTTGTCTTTTTAAGAACGCACCAAATAGTGAATTTGCCCACACCTAATGTTTTTATTATCTCTCTGATGGATTCGTTCTAGCTTTTTAGCCTAATGATGCTTGTTCCCCTGCAGTAGCAGGTCTTTAGACTTCACATGGCCAGTTGACAGCAACAGGATCCAAATACAACACTTAAACTCTAGACCTTTTGTCTGCTAACTTGTTAATGAACTCAAGAGGAAATGTACACCTGGCCATGGAACAGCTGAGGAGCAAGCTGTGCCAATATTTTTGCGCCACCAAAAAGTAGGTGTCTACGTACGTAAATGTCTGTAATGCCTACACGGTTCATCCATTTTTTTTCCCCGACTAAGCCCTTAAATGTTACTGTCTGGATACTTCTGGTCCTATCTATACTTATTACTTCAGGGTAAAGCTCATTTTGCAATCTATTTTCTTGGAGAGAAAGGTATTATAGTAACTACAGTATTAATTACAGTAAGATGATATTGAAGTTTTTTTTCTGCCATTTCAGGCCCCAAACAACCCAAGCATCAACATGACAAGGGATCTTATGATGTGCTGCTTGATGAAGTACATAGGGGAACTAGATCGACTCATCAAAGAGTATGATGTAAGTGAAATCAGTAAAAAAAAAAAAAAGCTCTCTTGCTGGCTCTTGAAAAGGGGATACAGATTTTTTTTACTTAAGCCATACCTAAATTTCTCTTAAATAAATGGAAAATGATTGTGTTTTAGCATGTAATCATTCAATTGTGTCAAAAGGTAAGGCTGTTTGGCATTTTCATTAAGAGATGTTAAGGACGACTGCAGTAATGTTACCTGCAAAATGTTATTTATTTATTTTTTTTTTTGGAAAGTGATATTTCTCTTACTATTTCTGTTCATACATTGTTAAAACAACTTTATTTTTCTATACATATTTTATTACTTGCCAATTTTACATGAATAATTTACTCAGGAGGTCTAAAGTGATGAGACATAAAGTAAGGTATGGTAAACTATTCATCAGGACATAAGGAGTAACACCAAGAGAATGTGGGTTATGTCTACATGAATTGATGGATTTAATAGATTCAGTTTACAGATATTTAGAGAGAGGTTTCCAATCTTGATACATATTTTTTTGTTTTTCCAGAATGTTGATGGAGACAGTGTGTTGCATGACCATGCAACACAAATGATGAAAATCCATGTGACGAAGAACATTGTGTCAGAAGAGCCAGTGGCCACTGGGATCATAATTGAGGGGGTAAAAGTTATGACTGGGCTGGACATTGTTTTGAGTGCTTGCTGCATGATAGTTGGCCTGACACATGCAGTGGATCTTGCCTATCCCGAAGACCTCAAGTACACATTTGAGACTTTTCAGAAAATGTCCCTGGAGCTTCTCTTTAAGAAATGTTATATTGTTGTAAACTCTTTGAAATGGCCTCCCTCAGTTATGTACCTGCTCAGGTGATGGTGGCGAAGTTATTAACATTAATTTTATGATATGGTTAGGTGATTACAAGTGCATTATTTATTTATTTTAAACCTTTGCCAAACCCGTTTACAATGTTTTAAAATATTTTAAGTCTGTTGTAAAGCAATAGTCATGTGCCTACATAAGCACTTAATCTTGTGCATACTGTCTGTTTCAAGGCCTCTTCATAACATGTGTTCAGAAGTTTTGTAGCTTGTATGAGACTTCAGCCAAGTTGCAAAAATAAATGATTTCACATTGTTACATGTCTTGAAACAAATAGGCGGGATAATGACTGAGTATGAGACCTGTTTTTGTTTAAATTGCTTTATGTTTACTTAATGCATTTGATTACATGAACTCTAAATTTACTATATTATTAGTAAATGCAACACAATTTAGCTTTTTTTTTTACAATTGACTGAAAGTTTTGATTAAATTTAAATAAATTATTTAATGGATTTTACTCAATAATTCGGCACTTAAAATCTACTAATTATTTTAAGTGTCACTTTGTTGCCTTAATTTTTTTGAGTATCCAGTGGTCAAATTTTTTAGAGTGTGGAATGGCCCTCTTTGCCTAGGGCTGATTTACCGCCCTCCGCATTCAGATAAGGACTTTCTTCAGCAATTTACCGACTTCATTGGTAATATCGTCACTAAATTTGATCGTTTCTTATTGCTGGGCGATTTTAACGTCCATGTTTGCTGTCAGTCAAACTCTCTTTCGAGGGATTTTCTGAATTTAATGGAGGCTTTTAACCTGACACAATGGGTTAAAGGTGCCACTCATATTCATGGACATACTCTGGACCTTATCCTTTCCTACGGTGTTGATATCACTGATGTTATTGTTTCTGATTATATGCTCTCTGATCATAAGCCTGTTTTATTTTCCATATATGCCTTCCTCTTGCCTCTGCTAAAGTGACATCTCTGTCTAGGGTTTATTCAACGCAGTTTAACATAAATTTTAGTCAGTGTATAAAAAGACTTCTTCTCATCTACTTTTGGACTCCCCACTATCAGACCTGGATGCGGACGAACACCTCAGTCTGTTACATAATGCCTGGCTTGTTGTTATGGATGAAATTGCCCCTCTGAGGCCTCTTAAGCTCAAACCTAAATCTGAAGTGTGGCATACCGCTGAGACCCGGCGACTGAGACAGTCTTGTAGAAAGGCTGAGCGAAAAATGGAAAAAAGACAACTTACACATCTCTTTACAGTTGTTTAAAGACGGTTTATCAGCTTATCAGAGAGCCGCTAAATCAGCCAAGGCAACCTATTTTTCAAATTTAATCTCGCATCATCAATCCAGATCTAAGGTGCTGTTTTCTGTTATTAACTCTGTTGTCAATCCCCTTATAAACACTATGTCCGTTGCTTCTGTCGTCCTCTGCGAAAGTTTCGCAAGGCTTTTTAAAGACAATGTAAGCAAACCTGGTCTTGGAGCTTATGCTTTTTCTATGAAGCAGCCTGTTCCCCTGCCGTTGTCTGCATTTTGGAATGTTTTTGAACCAGTCTCTATTAAATCACTCAAAGACACTATTGCTAAATTGAAACCATCCTTTTCTCCATATGATGCCATTCATCCTAGATTTCTAAGACAAATTATTGATTCGGTTGGACCGGGCCTAGTGTCCTTTTTTAATTAAGTGCCTCTCAACAGGTGTCATCCTACCAATTTGAAAGTAGCTACTATTACTCCTCTCCTCAAGAAGCCTTCACTTGATCCATCTGTCCTAAATAATTATCGCCCTATCTCTGTTTTACCATTTGTGTCTAAGGTTTTGGAAAAGATTGTGTTTTCTCAACTTCAATCTTTTCTTGCTTTTAACAGTTTGTTTGAGCATTTTCAATCTGGTTTTAAGGCGGCCCACAGTACCGAATCAGCTCTCCTGAGAGTGTTAAACGACATCTTTTTAGCTACTGATACGGGGGATTCTGTGATCCTTGTTCTTCTTGATTTATCAGCTGCCTTCGACACTATTGATCATTCAATACTATTACATAGACTAGAGTCTTGGGTGGGTCTCTCTGGCATTGTCTTAAAATGGTTTCAGTCATTTTTATCTGACAGAAAATATGTGGTTAGGATAGGAGATTTCTCCTCGTCGACTTCTTCTTTTCCCTGTGGTCGTCCACAAGGCTCTGTGCTGGCCCCCAGTTTATTTTCATTGTACATGCTGCCACTGGGCTCCATTTTTAGGAAGCATGGGGTATCCTTCCACTTTTACGCTGATGACACACAAATTTATTTACCTTTTAAGAAAAATGATGGCTTGGCCATGGCTGCTTTGTTAGCTTGTTTAGATGAAGTTAAATCTTGGTTATCTCAAAACTTCCTATCCCTTAATGAAAAGAAAACTGAGGTGATAGTCTTCGGCTCTTCGGAACACATGAAGGCCCCTGATTTTGATCTGGGTCCTCCAACAGCCTTTAGGTCCTCACAGGTTCGGAACTTAGGTTTCCTGCTAGATGACAAATTAAAATTTGATAAACAAATCTCTACCGTGATCGGATCTAGTTTTTGTCAGCTCCGTACACTTGCAAAAATCAAACCTTTTCTCACTTATAAGACTCTAGGGGTGGCGATTCATCTCAATCTCCAGCAGCATGTCATCAACTGTTATCTGTCTATCTAGAGATGATGCTCTGATCCAACTCGCGCTGTTGCTGCAGAAAATCTAGGAATCCCTGATCCATTCTGTCCAAAAAAGGCAAATACACACATGAAAAGCACGAACTGTAGAGTCAGTCTGACATAATGCATCTATTAGACCAATCTATCTGTGCCCCCTTTATACACCCATCACACCTATGCGGTATGGCTCGTGGTGAGATGCGGCGTTAGGCATCGTGACCGCCAGACGTTCCGCGAATTTCTGCAAGGTCCGCGAGCTTCCGCATGTTAAAAATGTTTCATTTTTCGCGTGGAAAGATGGAAACGTAATCACGGCGCCAAAACTCGCGCTGAATCCTGTTTTAACAGACTGTAAAATATTCACTCCGCATAGGTGACGTGACATTTTCTGCGAGTAAACTACGTTTTGTTACAGACAATATACATAATGTTAAAGCATCACCAAAACCGGACTAGAGCGCGGTGACATTGGTATGAAGCTGGACGTTGGATATTCCCGCTCCGGCTTCTAGATTCCGATTTGTGGCGGACATTCGCTGTCAGAGTCCGGCGACCGCACCTCGCCTACTGCGCGAGTTAGTGACCGTCTGTAAATTACTGTCTGACTGAAATACGGATAATATTCATATTATAACTATTATTATTCTATTATTTATTCTCCGCCACAAATCGGGATCTAGAAGCCGGCACGCAAATATCCAAAGTCCAACTTTAAACCAACTTCATGCAAACGTATCCACAAACCTTTACAATTAAGTTAAATGTCTAAATGTTAAGTTAAAAGTTGGTTACTTACCTTGAAGCACTTGTGCTGGCTGTATGAGCTCCTTCCTCGCCGTTCATGTCCGATAGGTTGTAACTTCGAATCCAGACGTGTAAACCAATCAGCGCGCTCGGTTTATTATTCCGTGAGCAAAGTTTATTAATCAGCGCGCTCGGTTTATTATTCCAAGAGCATGATTTATTATTCCGAGAGCAGATTAATGATTTATTAATCTGTGTGCTCTGTTTGTTTGATTTATCCCACATGACCCCTGGGGGGCTCCGTACTGTACATCAGAGATCAATACATGTTTCACATTGTCCACAGCCTAAGATCACTCTGAGTGATGGTCTGTCTGTGGAACTTATTTCTCTTTAAGTTCTTTGATAAAGAAATGGCTTTTCTTCTGCTTTCTTTCTTTTAATTTCTTTCCTTGCTTGTCCCCATCAACCCACTCATAATTACTCATTAATTCATAGCTCAGGTACATACACAGATCACAGAACAACAGCTACTAATGATATCACTCGTGTGCTGTTCTTGATATCAACAACAGCTTCTCTGGTAACTTTGATGTGTGTCCTGGTGTCCTATGATCATAAAACAACACTGCAGTTTGGATTTAAACATAACTCAGAATGTGTGTGTGCTGAGGGTGAGAGTTAGTTACACACTCCGTGTTAGATAAAAGAACAGATAACAGTGTGGGTTTTCATGTGAGGGCGATGAGACTACACTTTTAAACATTACTGTCACTTTTTCCTTATAAATGAAGACCAGTGAGATCGAACACAACCCAGTAGCAGTGAATAAGAGTGACTCATTTAAACCAACATGAACACTGAGTGTAACAATAAACAATCTGCTCCAGAAACACCGACTTTCATTTCACATAACAGCAAAATAAAATTAAGTACATTCACTAGGTGACAAATTTCACACAGGAATATTTAAAAAATATTATAAAAACATGTACACAAACAATCATCCAGCTAAGAACATTCACTAAGAACCGAGATCAAATTTAAGAGAAAAACACACACATTTAGGATTTATTTTTTTTTTAGGTAAAATGATTCATTTATTTTCAGAAATTAATTTCAGAGTTCAAATTCAACATGAAAAACACTGGTGTAATCTTAAAGCTAACTGAGCCTGGAGTTTGTTATATCAGTTTACATACACTGCTGTTAAATGACATTCTTCTCTCGCTCTCTCTCTGACACACACACACACACACACATTTGAAGAAAAAACATTTGTGAATGGATGGAAACTATTTGTTTATGCAAAAAAATAAATCAATAGTTTATTCTGACATTTAATTTCCATTTAGGTGAAAATTCACTTGGTTAAATACAGGAGAGATGACCAGTGGAGCTGAATTTTTACCTCCATCATTATGACAAGGACTGAAGTATGGATAGAGTTTCTCAGTGAAAGACTGACAAGTGAAAGAGTAGATATGAGATCTGGAGTTCACATCATAAAAGGAGACCAGACCCTCCTCATAATCCACAAACACCCCCACCTTCTCCACCTTCTCTCTCAGTGTGAGGCGGAAAGCGAAATCAGTATTAGCATCATATTGATTCTCATTCCTGAGTCTCACTGTCCAGAATCCATGCTGAGGACATGCTGTAATATCCCCCTTCCTGTTAATGTTCTCTCTCACGACTCCTAAAGTCCACTTAGTTTTCCCGCTGACCTGCACCTCATAATAAAATCTCCCTGAGGAGAAACTATGTTTTCCCAAAACACAGGCACATTTATCAAACCTCTTTGGTGTATCAGGGAGATCCTGCTCAGTGTCTACATGTCTCACTTGTTTTCCATCAGCAGACAGGATGAGACGTGGATAAGCTGTATCAGGATCCAGAGTCACATCCACTGAGAGACACACAGAGTGAGATGTGAGTTTCAGATAAAAAAGATTAAATCATCATCAGTGGATCAGATTCATTAGGATATATAAGAGGATTTGTAGAAGATTAAAGAATGAAACATTGCATTATCTCAGATAGAGGAACCTTATTAAAAAAATATTAGAAATATTAAATGTCTAACTTCTGAAACTATAGGTAGAGAGAAACCGCGTGTCTGTATGTGTGTGCATGTGTGTGTGAGTAAGTAAGTGAGGGTGTGTGAGAGAGAAACTTTAATTGCCACCCTGACAAACTACCCCACCTCACCCTACTCATACCCTACTACATCACATTATACGACACACATGCAGACATGTTTCCTGACATGCTGGAGTTATCTTTTATACATAATAATGATTCTTTTCTATAACAAATGTATGCTTGCAGGGACTCTTAGATTAAGTAGTCAAACATAATTCTAGAATGAGAACAATTAAGGGATAGAATAAAAAGGTAAAAACCTCACATAAAGCGGTGAAGAGAGATGTATAGCACAGAGAAGCAAAGTTTACAGGTCACTGAACATAATTCACTAGCTAAGCATGTCAATTAAAGGTTAGAAAACTTACCAATAAGAATGTGTGTGTTAACATGACAACCACTACCTGCTACTTAGAATGCGATAACTAAAGACAGGTAAATTTAATAACCATGAAGATGGCTTTAGACTGCACTAATACAAACAGTTTTGCTGTGATGGCTCATGACTGCAGTTGCTCTGATAGATTAGGGAATAAAATTGCCATGTACATTAATGAACCCAAGTCTTCACTACGGTTGGAGACTCAATTGGAATCTCAACAAAATGGACTCCATGTTAACTAAAACAAAAGTTCTAGAAATTCAATATGCCAAGAAAGTATTACTGTTTTCAAAATACACTGTACAATAAATCGATATTAAAACAATAAATTGCATTATTTTGATCAGTATTGGAACTTTCATTTTGGAGTGAAACTGAAAGAAGTTACTATTTTTCAGGAATTAGATTTTGTAATGTATATGTTGTGTATATTAATATTTTTCTTTTCACGCAATCTTGACTTTTCTTTGTCTTCTTTTTGGACTTGTTTTTGTCACTATCTTTAACATCTTTAGGGTAAGGGGTAGCTCAGTGGTTAAGGCATTGGACTATGGTTCGGGAGGTTCCAGGTTCTAATCCTTTGACCACCAAGTCATCCCTGTTGGGCAAGGCCCTTAACCCTCAACTGCTCAGATGTATAATGAGATAAAACGATGTAACTCGCTTGGATAAGGGCGTCTGCCAAATGGCTAAATGTAATATGAATGTAATGTAAGGTAGTTTGTGCTTGGCCCTATTACCGGAGCGACATGCTCTCATACTGGATGCTACCTAATAATTGCACATCACTTGCCGGTTTCCGGGGGCTTAAGTTGATGTGTGGCGCATTTCTCCTTATTACCCTCATGGCAGCGTCGCCCAACAACTGCCCATGAGAGTGACTATGGATCCGCCTGTTCAGTACTCTGTGGCGTAGCCGCATGCAGAGCTGCCTGTTAAGAACAGCACAGTGCACTTTCTTGCGGCTTTGCCCCTCGCAAAACACACGTCATTACAGTATATTAACTTTTTGAGACAAAATGTTTAAGCGTAAATTTTCCAAAAGTGACCTGTCCATAATTTATTTTTTATGTCACAGTGAATTAGAAATAAATATATATATAAATATTAAATATCTCTTAATGTAAATATGTGCAAATATTAAAGTAATGCAGGTTTGCATATCTTAGCACATGAAAATGTCTGGAAAAATCCAGTGAAATTAACCTACACTTCTTAATGTAAGATTACAACTCACCAAATATAAGGCTATTAAAATTATTTTGAAACATATTTTACTTATTCTTTAAGTGTGAACTTCTTGTCCTATTGAAAGATAATTGTTCTAGTTCTAAACATTTAATTAAAATTTAATGGGTAAAAAATTATAGAATGTCTAGAAATGAAGTTAATAAACTTATATTTGCTTAAACTTGAAACGTTTTAGATATATTTGACTACATTTACGACATTGTCACTAAGATCACTTTTTAAAAAAAAGTCCGCATCAAATTCATGTACAGTATGTATAAAAATGCAATGTTTCATTGGTATTTTTAATATCTATGTTAAAAGATCTATATTAGTAGCATCTACCAGACCAGACTACAATTTGTTATTCCATAGTTTTAATGTTTTCAGTATTGTTCTACAATGTAGAAAATAGTAAAAATAAAGTTAAACCCTTAAATAAGAAGATGTGTCCTTTTGACTGGTGTTGTAAATCTAATAAAATGTTCGTAGGTGACTATTAGTATAAACAGTAAAGAACAGTTTCCTTATTTGGGAAAGACATTTTCATTTTAAAAGGTAGTTGGTTAGGTATAGCAGCTTACTTAATCAAAATATATGAACAGTTTGTCAGAAATTTTTGGCCTCCACATTCCCCAGATCTCAATCCAGTCAAGCATCTGCAAGATGTGCTGGACAAGTCCAAACAACCTAATACTTGATGCCTTACTATGTTAATAAGTACTGTATTACTAGTCTAAACATTTCAAAAATCATAATTGTTTTTCTTTTCAACTGATGGCACACTGATATTCATTTTATGTCTAAACTCACTTTCCTTACTGCTATCTAAAATTTATTCATCCGCTGTTTTTTTTTATTTTATATTTTACAGACATTAACTGTGAACTCACAAAACATAATCACCTCAAGAAAGTTAAAAAAAAGATTTTGTATCCTTGTGGCAGACTGCACATACACCACAAAAACACAGATACTGTATACACACACACACACACACACACACACACACACACACACACACACACACACACACAAACACACACACAAAAAACAATCAGTAGAAATGTAACAAAGATGAAAAGGCAAAATCCGTACCTGTGTACTGCTTCTTCTTTACCAACTCTATAAAAACATGTTAGTAAACAATAATTTATATCTAAATACAGATCATTAGATTAAAACATATCATAATGGTACAATAACCATAATTTTAATAATATATGCGAAAAAAGTACAAAAAAGGTTAAATCAATATTTTTGTTACTCCTTATGAAAAAAACAAATTTTTGGGCAACAGAGTTACCAATCTTAACTACTATACAAAACCAAACATGACCAAAGACAGAAATAAATTAACCAAACACAATTATATACAAACAGAACAAAGTATGATGACAAGTTTTATATTTGTGTTTTATAAGTTTAGGAATACATACATTCTGTATGTACAGTCGTGGCCAAGAGTTTTGAGAATGACACAAATATTAGTTTTCACAAAGTTTGCTGCTAAACTGCTTTTAGATCTTTGTTTCAGTTGTTTCTGTGATGTACTGAAATATAATTACAAGCACTTCATACGTTTCAAAGGCTTTTATCGATGATTACATGACATTTATGCAAAGAGTCAGTATTTGCAGTGTTGGCCCTTCTTTTTCAGGACCTCTGACTAATCCTGACTGATAGCAACCCATTCTTTCATAATCACTTCTTGGAGATTGTCAGAATTAGAGGGTTTTTGTTTGTCCACCCGCCTCTTGAGGATTGACCACAAGTTCTCAATGGGATTAAGATCTGGGGAGTTTCCAGGCCATGGTTTCCAATGCATGCTATAAAATGCATTGTTCTTCACCAAACTGTTGTTGGATTGTGGAAAAATTGCTGTTCGAGGGTGTTCTGGTACCATTCTTTATTCATGGCTGTGTTTTTGGGCAAAATTGTGAGTGAGCCCACTCCCTTGGATGAGAAGCAACCCCACACATGAATGGTCTCAGGATGCTTTACTGTTGGCATGACACAGGACTGATGGTAGCGCTCACCTTTTCTTCTCCGGACAAGCCTTTTTCCAGATGCCCCAAACAATCGAAAAGAGGCTTCATCCGAGAATATGACTTTGCCCCAGTCCTCAGCAGTCCATTCGCCATACTTTTTGCAGAAGATCAATCTGTCCCTGATGTTTTTTTTTGGAGAGAAGTGGCTTCTTGCCCTTCTTGACACCAGGCCATCTTCCAAAGCTCACTGTGCACTCACACCTGCCTGCTGCCATTCCTGAGCAAGCTCTGCACTGGTGGCCCTCTGATCGACGCTTGCTGGACTTTCTTGGATGCCCTGAAGCCTTCTTAACAAGAATTGAACCTCTTTCCTTGAAGTTCTTGATGATCCTATAAATTGTTGATTTAGGTGCAATTTTAGTAGCCACAATATCCTTGCCTGTGAAGCCAATTTTATGCAACGAAATGATGGCTGCATGCGTTTCTTTGCAGGTCACCATGGTTAACAATGAAAGAACAATGATTTTGCAAGTCATGTCTGCCATTCTAACCCAATCAGCCTGACATAATGATCTCCAGCCTTGTGCTCGTCAACATTCTCACCTGAGTTAACAAGACGATTACTGAAATGATCTCAGCAGGTCCTTTAATGACAGCAATGAAATGCAGTGGAAAGTTTTTTTCGGGATTAAGTTAATTTTCATGGCAAAGAAGGATTATGCAATACATCCGATCACTCTTCATAACATTCAGGAGTATATGCAAATTGCTATTATAAAAATGTAAGCAGCAACTTTTCCAATTTCCAATATATATGCAATTCTCAAAACTTTTGGGCACGACATGCACATGTAACTGTGTAAATATATTGATTTCTATACATGAACATGTAACTGTGTAAATATATTGATGTCTATATATGTACATGTACAAATATGTATAAAATGAGTGTAAAATAATTTATATGTGCATGGATACATATTAATACTCAAAATTAAAAGACACCACCTTTCCCCGGATTTTACCCACAATATTACATAGATTGAGGTTGATGTTGGTTCTAGGGCACATCTCTGTATTTCACTACAAATTCTAATCTAGAATGTTTTGTGGTTTAGTTTTACACTTCTCATAATTTTTTCTTATCAACTGCTATTTTTTTGGCATGATCAATGTCTAATTATAAATATAGCATTGGTTTCCTTCTTTTTCAAGATATTCCAAATTGTTGAGGAACGCGTATGCTTGTATTCTTCCTCTTTTCTCAGCTATAAAAGGCTTTCTTATTCTCCATAGACAGCTGTCTGGCCTTCATGACAGGTTACCAAAATATGAAACCATATGATTACCATATTCCACGCTCAATCTCTGCAGCTCTGAAAAGACAAAAATGTTAATATTAGAGACTCTACTTACTGTACTTGTAGTAGATACTTATAGAATATTTTTTAATAATTTGTTACTATTATTCTATTTAAGAGCGGTGTGTAAACGACATACATCTATTAACTTAACTACAGTACACTGTGTGGCTAAGTCATTATTTGAATTTAAAGACTTTGACTGGTTAATTAGTTAATTAACACGCATATCGGCAATAAATCTTTTAACTCTAACTGATGCAGCTTCTCATTTCTTAGACATCCATATTGGAAGACATATGTGAGCCCCGGCAACATGAAAAGCTCCAGATTTGTATTACATTTGTGGGCTGTTATTACATTTGTGGAAGTTACTAAACTTTTAAGCAAATCAATGGAATTCATAAGATAGTAGCAGTAAAATGTTCAATAGATTATGTTCATCTCCATGAGGTCATTAAAATATTAAATAGATTAATTAATTCTCCCAATCAACAGATTGTTCAAATTTATTATTGTCTGAATCCTGTTACACATTTTTTGTTTGAAACCTATATAATTACCTAAACAAGCTAACAAACCTCACAAAGACACTTTGTGAAGACATCTGTGCTGACTCCTACTGTATCACTGCTGAAAACATTTTAATCATCTATTTGTAGGCTGGAGTCTGTTGTCAGGTGGTTTTATGGATAGTGTTTCATTAGGTCCTCAGCTAAATAATCAATGATCTTAAAAGCACAAATTTCTTTCTTACCTGTATACTGCATATTCTTCTGCATCTCTGAGAATAAAACAATAAAAATGAAGATATTTTATGTACCTTAAAAAATAGCATGAAATGGCTACTCCTACATCTCAATAAATTACAATATAGTGGAATTTTTTTTTTTATTAAAAAAAGAAAAACTAAATTATTAAAACAGTGAAACTTGTGTATTCTAGATTTACTACATGTGTAGTAAAATATTTCAAGCCTTTTTTGGTTTTAATTTTAACAAGTACCATATTTTAACAAGTACAGTCAACTTGCCTGAACTGAACAAAACAGATAATCTATGGAGAATTGTCAAGAGGAAGAGGAGAAACACCCAAACCAATAATACAAATGAGCTGAAGGGTCTTTCTTCAACTATGCCTCATCAGTGTCAGAGACACTGTGAGACGCCTTCATTCTGTTCCACACAAGTGCAGTAATTTAGGCTAAAGGAGCCACAAAAACGTATTGAGTACATAAATGAACATGAAGTTAGAAATATTTTAAGATATGGGATTTTTTATTTTCATGAACTGTAAAGTCAAAACATTGAAATTAAAACAAAAATGCCTTGAAATATTTCTTTTTATGAATCTAGAGTTTATGAGAGGTTCACTTTTTAAAATAAATTATGAAAAAAGAAAAACTTATCACACACGCACACATGCACACACATGCACACACACACACACCCTAACACTACTTCAGTTATTAGGAAAAAAATGCAATTACCAGCTTCCATACTCTGAATCTGTCTCTCTGAAAGCACAAAATAATATAATGTTATTATTAAAGTTATTGCAGTGTTGATATAAACAACACTGAGTTAGTGAGACTAATCAGAAAAAAGGCTACAATTTGCTGGTGAGACTGACCCTACTCCAGAGCGATGGGTGTGTCAATATAAGAAGAAAAGTGCATGAAGCGATGCATCCATCATAGATAGTGGGCACTGTACAAGGCAGTGTTATGATATGGGGTTGCTTCAGTTAATTGGGTTTAGGCCACAAAGATATGTGGCAATAAAATTAAGTCAGCTGAATGTACTGAATGACCAGGGTATCTCATCATTGGAGTTTTTCTCCCCTGATGGCACATGAAAATTCCAGGCCTCAATTTGTGAAAGCATGATAATTTTCTATTTACACATGAACTTAGAGGGTGCAACTTTTTTTTTGGCCTGGCAAATAATTAGAATAGATTAGATTCAACTTCGTCATTGTGCAGAGTACATGTTGTAACGGGTTCGACCCAAAGTTGCGCGGGCGGCACCATGAAACAGACACGAGGCGAGATCTTAAAGGAAAAGGGTAATTTATTTGGAATAAATAAGGGAAGGAAAGGGCAAAAGGAGGGAGGACAGAAAGAAAGGGAAGGAATGAAGTGTGCATGTGCAGTGGTCCGAGGCAGTGCCCAGCTGGCATGCGGCGGTGGGCGGAGTGGCCGAACGCAGCACGCGAGGCAGCGCTCCTGCACGCTCCCTGGACGATTCCTCCCCGCTGTCAATGGCCGGCCTGGCCCCTCCCAGCTCTCTGTGGGCGCGGCCTCAGGCGGGAGTCTCGCTTGGACGTCCTTCGGCTGGGGCGGCTTTCTCGGCTGGGATCGGCGGCCTTAACGCTGTCCTCTTTGCGGCCTTTTCCTCTTCGGCGGCGAGGACGCGAAGGCGGGCTCGACGCGGGAACGAAGGATGAAGTGGGAGCTCGTGCAGCTCTTTCCCGCGCTGTCCTCAGCGCGGAGATCAAAGGGCAGAAATGGGGCACGTTCCAGTTCCCCACTCCCATGCCACTCTCGAGATCCACCGCGTTACGCTCTTCTCGGACCCCGGACTGAACTCCGCGCCTTGCTTTTATAATGTGGAGCAAGCCCGGGATCCTATTAACGTTAAATCACTGCCAGCCGCATAGGCGGCCCCGTCCCTTTGCACACCTGCAGAAGGGGTGCCGCCTACTTAGGGCGCCTACGAAGTGAGCGAGGGGCGATAATAGATTTGGGCGCACGTCCATCACAGGTGCACGCCGTGACAATGTACAGAGCCAATGAAATGAAGTTAGCATCTAACCAGAAATGCATAAGTGGCCTATTTACAATAAATAAATACAATGTGTTATAAAAACAAAAAATGCATTTCATAATAGAGTAATAGTACTGTATATATGGTGATATAGTAATGTACAGTATAACTGTAATAAACACGTGAAAAAATATTTGGATGATGTTTCAGATGTGACAGAGCTGCAAACTGTAAAAACAGTTTTAATAAAGGTTATCAGGTATTATTTTTGACATCGGGAGAGGTCAGTAGCAAATTTGACTCAGTGGAATGGTGATATAAGATACATTCATATTTTATATTAATTTCATATTTCATATACATTCAAAATTGTCTTGTAAGATCACTATTATAAAATTAATTGTCATTAATACAAAGTAAAGCATGATGCCTAATATGGTGTAGGTTCACCTTGTGCCACCTGGACAGCTCTGGCCCCTTGGGGTATGACCCCACATGATTTCTATAAATGTTCTGTGGTGTCTACCATACACCCACTCAAAAAAGTGAGTGCACCCCTCTAATTTCAGCAAACATTTTAGTACATCTTCTTAACACAGAACATACACACATACACACAGAACATACACACACACACACACACACACACACACACTGAACACACACACTGAACACACACACACACACACACACACACACACACACGCACACGCACGCACACGCACGCACAGACCCCTCCTACTTTCTCCTTCACAGACACACACACTCTCTGCTCTACACAGAAACACTGCGCCAGTACACAGAAACAAAGCTCTGTCGCGATTCTTTTCAAAGGTTAAAGTGCAGGTTAATTTGTTTTATTTTTACTTTACAATCTAACAATCTAACAAACCTCACAAATAACATTGCTGACCAATTCTGACACATGTTGAAACTGCTAAAAACAAAAATTTATTTATTTTTTTTAATAAATTTTTTTTTTTTATTTATCTGTAGGTTGGAGTCTGTTGTTGGTTGGATTCATGGATATTATTTCAGTAATTTCCACAGTTAAATAATCAGTTATCTTAAAAGAACAAATTTCTTTCTTACCTGTATACTGCTTATCCTTTTGCATCTCTGAGAATAAAACACATAAAAGTGTTTGGAATATTTTGTGTCATAAAGGTCAACAGTCAACACAAACCAGGGTGCAATAATGAAATAAATTTTCCACTAATATTTCACAATATTAGTGGAAAATTCATTTCATTATATATGGTTGGAGTCTGTTGTCTATATATAATATACCTATACACTCGGCTTTAAAATCTACTTCTACTTCAGTTATTGAAAAAAAAAAGTTTAGGGCAATTACCAGCTTCCATCCTCTGAATCTGCCTCTCTGAAACAAAAGATATATAAAAAGACATTACAGTGATGATATGAAAAATAGTGATCCAATTACACTTAATCAAACTAAAGATGCTGTTTACCTAAATAAACATATACTGTTGTAAAGTTACCTGTTGAAACTTGGTGTTTGAGACATTTTATTTATTTGCGTAGGCACTGTGATATTAATATATAGTCGTGGCCAAAAGTTTTGAGAATTACATAAATATTGGAAATTGGAAAAGTTGCTGCTTAAGTTTTTATAATAGCAATTTGCATATACTCCAGAATCTTATGTAGAGTGTTCAGATGAATTGCATAGTCCTTCTTTACCATGAAAATTAACTTAATCCCGAAAAAAAAAAAAAAAAAAAACTTTCCACTGCATTTCATTGCTGTCATTAAAGGACCTGCTGAGATCATTTCAGTAATCGTCTTGTTAACTCAGGTGAGAATGTTGACGAGCACAAGGCTGGAGATCATTATGTCAGGCTGATTGGGTTAGAATGGCAGACTTGACATGTTAAAAGGAGGGTGATGCTTGAAATCATTGTTCTTCCATTGTTAACCATGGTGACCTGCAAAGAAACGTGTGCAGCCATCATTGCGTTGCATAAAAATGGCTTCACAGGCAAGGATATTGTGGCTACTAAGATTGCACCTAAATCAACAATTTATAGGATCATCAAGAACTTCAAGGAAAGAGGTTCAAAGGTTCAAAGAAGGTTTCAGGGCGTCCAAGAAAGTCCAGCAAGCGCCAGGATCGTCTCCTAAAGAGGATTCAGCTGCGGGATCGGAGTGCCACCAGTGCAGAGCTTGCTCAGGAATGGCAGCAGGCAGGTGTGAGCGCATTTGCACGCACAGTGAGGCCAAGACTTTTGGAAGTTTGGAAGGCCTGGTGTCAAGAAGGGCAGCAAAGAAGCCACTTCTCTCCAAAAAAAACATCAGGGACAGATTGATGTTCTGCAAAAAGTATGACGAATGGACTGCTGAGGACTGGGGCAAAGTCATATTCTCGGATGAAGCTTCTTTCCGATTGTTTGGGGCATCTGGAAAAAAGGTTGTCCAGAGAAGAAAAGGTGAGCGATACCATCAGTCCTGTGTCATGCCAACAGTAAAGCATCCTGAGACCATTCATGTGTGGGGTTGCTTCTCATCCAAGGGAGTGGGCTCACTCACAATTTTGCCCCAAAACACAGCCATGAATAAAGAATGGTACCAAAACACCCTCCAACAGCAACTTCTTCCAACAATCCAACAACAGTTTGGTGAAGAACAATGCATTTTACAGCACGATGGAGCACCGTGCCATAAGGCAAAAGTGATAACTAAGTGGCTCGGGGACCAAAACGTTGAAATGATTTGGTCCATGGCCTGGAAACTCCCCAGATCTTAATCCCATTGAGAACTTGTGGTCAATCCTCAAGACGCGGGTGCACAAACAAAAACCCACTAATTCTGACAAACTCCAAGAAGTGATTATGAAAGAATGGGTTGCTATCAGTCAGGATTTGGCCCAGAAGTTGATTGAGAGCAGCCCAGTTGAATTGCAGAGGTCCTGAAAAAGAAGGGCCAACACTGCAAATACTGACTCTTTGCATAAATGTCATGTAATCGTCGATAAAAGCCTTTGAAACGTATGAAGTGCTTGTAATTATATTTCAGTACATCACAGAAACAACTGAAACAAAGCTCTAAAAGCAGTTTAGCAGCAAACTTTTTGAAAACTAATATTTGTGTCATTCTCAAAACTTTTGGCCACGACACAGTCTGGCCAAAAAGCCAAAAAAACTAAGCAAAAACAAAGGAAGTGCTGTAACACAAAATCAAATCCTGGAAGGACAGTGCCGAATGGTTAACTTTGTGAAAGAAATGTGGTCAGAAAAAAATAGGAGATAACTTGAACATTTACTGTACTGAAGTAAATAATAAAAAAAAAAAAACAGGAAAAACTATGTTTAAAAGTCAAAATAAGAGCATTTCCATACAAACAATGAGACAGGAACTCACGGCATTGGGACTAAACAGCTCTGTGGCCATAAGAAATGTTGAGACTAATTGAAAAAAAAGGCTACAATTTACTAGGGGGCATAAAGATTGGACTTTGGAGCTCCCTCACCATGCAGCGTGACATACACAAAAAATAAGCTGCATGCATGCCTATCACTGGTTTTCCTGGAGAGGTGGGCATCATCCCTGCCACACACATTAAAATAGTCAATTTAATTTTTATTTATATATTTTTATACTATAATTTTATATATATTTATATAATTTTTATACATTTATATTAACACAGTTAAAAAATACAAAAAAAACTGTCAAAAACTACAACACCCACTATAATTTGCAGTTTACTTTCTGTGTTGTAAACAGTGACAGCACACACTTTCTTAGAAGCAGTGCTACTTCTCGCTGAAAATAAGAGAAGGAAGCTTCATAAAAAATTTTAATGTCCTACTCTGAAGTAGGATTTTTTTAGTCTAAAATTAACTTTGAGCACAATTCCTAGAAGAGATTTTGAGACAGAATCAGAGCTGTATATTATGATGATGATGATGATGATTATATTTATTATTGTTTAAATTAATTTCTTCATCATTGTTTAAATTTATTGTTAAAATTCATTCATTTAATACATTCAGCAAAATTGAGCTCAGCACATTTCTAGAAAGCTAGAAAGCTTTGGTAATTAAACTAAATGGAGTATATGGTGGATATGGTGTATAATCTAAAGTATAATTTAACACTGTAGTGTTATTAAAGTATTTAAACTTTTACCTTGATTGTAACAGATAACCGAAATTATTATCAATCCAACAGCAAAAAGACATGCTGAAACTGAAATCCCGACATTCCACTTCCATGCACCAAAGATTTTATCTAAAATTAAAAGACATTTGCCATATGATTGATAAAGAAAGTATACAAGATTTGACTGCTACAAACAACTTATTATGCACAGCAATGTATCAAAATAACCAAAAAAAGTATATATGTTTTATATTTAAAATCTGTTTCATTTTTCAATTGTTGAATAAATAATTTATATGTGCACACCACACTTTTATACATAACTAACACACACACACACACACATGCATATATTTATATTTTATCTATTGGTGATAGATTAGAAATAATCCATACAGTATGTCTTGATACGTAAATAGTATGTTCATCATGGTCATGTGTCTTTATTACTTAATAAATTCATTTACTATGTAATTATTATGGTAGAATACTACAAAATTGAATTGAAATCTAAATATTTTAATAATTAAAGACACTTACTATTAACTATGATCTCTGTCTCCATCATGTGATGGATTTGTTGAAATCTGCAGTAAAACCTGTTGGAGTCACTATAATCATGAACAGTGATGCGGCGTTTCACACTGAAGCCCTCAGTGTCTCTGTGTATCTGTGTCTCTTCAGCAGGCAAAGGAGCTCCTTCTCTGTTGAGCCACAGAACATCAGGTTGTGGATTCCAGCCTTTGGATTCACACACTAGATTAATCCCACCTGAGTTATCATAACTCTCCATCATGATCACTGGGTGACTTCCCCGAGCTATAATCAATAAACAAAAACTACAGTTTTTAATGTGAGCTTTTAAAAAAACAACCTTCCTAACAGATCGTATTATTAGCGTAACACTAATTACTTAAACAAGGCAAAATTAGTTTTTTGCAAAAATTCAGTTTGTCAAAAACAGCATTTTAGACTGGTTATTCATCCTACCTGTATGTTAATTAATTAATTTTGATAGACACCAATATGGTACTACATGAGCTTAATTTACTTGTAGTTTTTCTACCACCTTTCTTTGGATAAAATTCAATGAGTTAATGTGTTACTTTGTAGCACATACAGTACCATTGGCCTTTGATTACTTGGTGTTTTACCTATTGATAGAGAAATATCCTTCATTTTGACAATATAACAAACATTCATTTACACAACATTGAAGATGCTGTGTAAATGGTCCAGATAGATAGTACACATTTTATGTTCAACCAGTATGAATATGGATCTAGAAAGTACAGTATATGTCAGCCATGAAATTGTCCTGGCTGACATATAAAACCATCTGGATCCATATTCATCAGACCTCTTTAGGAATGTAAGTTCTTGAAAATACTCAGAGGTAAACATTTGGTTCTGTTCTAACTGAAATTGTTTAAATTGTCTTAAGACTTGTTCCATAGTCTGTCACATTTCTTCTAGACCTCTGATTTCCAGGAAAATTATTTACAAATACACTGCCACCTGGTCAACATACAGTACATCTTAATCACTCAAGTGCTTGGGATCATTTAAAAGAACCATGCCAAAAACCTGTTCAGTTCTACAGATTAAAAGTGTAATATGTACAGTATGTACTGTATAAACCATTGACAATTATAAAAGAATAAATTATTTATGTAATAACTTCACTGTATAAAGCTTCAGTGCCGAAATGGATCTTACCCTCGACAATGACATTCACAACGACGTCATCAGACCAGGATTTGTCCTCAATAAGACACTTGTAAGCTCCTTCATCAGAGACTCTGAGAGCTGAGAGTCTGAGTGATGCATTGCCTTTATGTAGCTCCTCTTTAAACAGTGATGTTCTTCCTCTGTAGGACTGAGCCTGCTTTTCATTTCTGTCTTCATGATTCCTATAGAGATGCACTAATGAATCCTGTGCATATAGTTTAAACCACTCCACTGTCATGTCCACAGCACTGGTGTTGGGTTTCAGAAAACATGGCAGAATCAGATCCTCACCGGCTACAGCAACAAGAGAAGCTCCTGGTCCAACCACGTTTAAACGCTCTGTATTGTGGAAAAAAAACAAAAACAACGAACACTGTATATCACAATTTTTTTGTGTGTAACAAGTGACACCTTATCTGTGAAGACAAAAGTAAGACTGGCTGTAATTTTAACATTTCCTGCCTGCTACATTGATCAAGACAATAGCAATCAGGCTGTCTGAACAGATTTCTGTAATATTTATGTATTTAAAATTAAAAAAGTATTTTAGGACATGTACAAGTTTATTTAAACATTTGCTTTGGAAACCAACAGGTCATTATTGAGAAACATTAAAGCTGAATATCTGTAAGTAGTTTCCAACAGGAATGTCTCAGAGACACAATGTTCTGGTAGCTAACAGTGTTCTAATGGGTATAAAGCTTTTAAATAGTGTAATCATAATCACTTACTAATCATATAAGGTTAATACTGCAGCAATTAAATGCATAATTTGCATCGAAATAAACATAAAAAATGTTTACAATAAAATTATACATTTTACTCCTTATATTATAGCTGTACTACAATATTCATTCATCCACTTTATTACACCTGTACATTCATGCAATTATCTAATCATTCAACCATGTGGCAGTGGCACAATGTGCACATATAGGTCATGAGCTTCAGGTAATGTCATCAAGTGAAATTTACATCAACAAGGCATAAGATATTCAACGTTATAAAATGTAATTTCTTTGTATTAATAAATTAGGCAGAGTTCTGCTGTACAGAAAGACAGGCAGACGTGTGCCTGGGCTTCAGTCTCAAATAATAACATCATGGATTACATTAAAGCTGATCAGTTTATTTTTATCTTTAACTTTTTAACTATCTCTAACTCTTTAGGGGGGTGAGGGGTGGAGGGGGGGTGAACATGCTCTCCCATGTCTCTGTCTGCAGCCAGCTCAGCTTCTGATTTCAAACAGCTGTTAGGTTATTACAGTAGGTGTGTCTCAATGGAAAGACAAGTCATGCAATTGCACACAATTGTCAGCAGGAGGCGAATATCTCAATTCAAATGGTATGGTACGTTGCAATACATAAATGTGTTTAGGTAACACAATGCTATGCAGAAGTGTGAAGTAAATGTACAAACATTTGCTGTACAATGTAGAGGAGTAAACGTAAAAAGTGTCCTCTAATAAAACAACTTAAAGTACAGATATGAAATATGTACTTGTATACAGTAATAACTCTGCCTGTTAAATAAAAATTAATTTACATACCGTAAAACATATTGTACTATTTAACAGATATAAACATAAAAATACAGTGTAAGGAAGAAACAAGATGGGTGGGAACAACAGTCTAATTATATTCACACTATATTCAAAAATAAAGTTCAGATATGTGCAGCTGGGTGTGCAATATAATGAACAGTGCAACATGAAATTAAATTGTCAACATGTAATAAATACTAATAATTGTTGTATAGAACTGCATTTTTATTACTGTTGACAAAAGGGCAAGGAGTGTAGGTGTTGTCCAAAGACTAATAGTCTTGGGCGTTTATCTGATCGAGAGCCTGGTCAAGTCAAGTCATGTAGACTTTTATTATAATGTCAACCATACGCAGTTCAGTACACAGTACAATGAAACAGCATTCCTCCAGGACCAATGTGCTACATTCATACAACATGAATTGACAGCCAAGAACAGGAATCTTTAATTATCATGGGTGCAGGTTCACTTAAACTACACAGTTGAAGATTGAGGGAAAAAAAACATTTGGTCTATAAACAGTTTTGGTGTGTCTCTGCACATGACAGTGTCAGATTCTTGTATATGGTAGACAGGAGTTGGACCTAATTCTAGACTGATCTTTACCTTCTACAAAGTGTCAGCCACTGCACACAGGATGCTTTTCTTTTTTCCGCATCATTTAGTGTTCACTCTAGAAATTGTTTTGTGTGAGAATACCGAGAGGTGAGCACCAACTATAATGCCACAGTTAGTGTGATTCTTCATTCTGATGTTCGGTGTGAACCATAACTGAAGTTTTTGACCTGAATCTGCATGATGTATATATATTGCGTTGCTCTCACTGCTCTCATTTTTAATGTTCTGCTAGGTAGTTAAGTCATGCGTCCTTCTGAAACATTTCTGGTTTTGTTGTAAACCATTTGTCATGTGATTCTTGAGATCATTCTTTTCCTCAAAAACATTTTAAACTTAATTAAACATAAACACCACACCACAGAATTCACTGTGTATACTGCAGCTACTGTACGACCCCCCCCCCCCCCACACACACACACACACACAAAGAGAGATAAAGAGAGGGAGTTTCCATACCTGATTGAGATTCTATGAAGCTGTAGAGAATCAGGACAGTCACAGACAAAATCATAATTCCTGAAACAAAGTTCAGCATTATTGGGTCAGTTTGTTTCACAAGTTGAATAACATTTGACAAATGACCCTAGGTGCACAATTTAGCATATCTGGTGGTCTGGTATTTTAAGCAGTATAAAACAACATGTTATCAGTTCTGTAAGAACTTAATGAGGACGTTTATGGAACATGAAGATGCTCCATACAACCCAAGACATCGAATAATTGGTTACAAACGTGCTGCTCTATAACAGTATATACTTGTTAATTTGATGCAGGTTTCTGTTCTGTTTTCTCTCTTTACTTGTTAAGACAAAGAAGACAAAGTATAAAATCATGAAGACTTGAGAATATTCTATAGCATCAAAATTGACCATGAACGTTTAAAATGTACACTGTGTTGTTCATTAATTAAAAAAAAAAAAAAAATATATATATATATATATATTATATATATATATATATATATATATATATATATGTGTATAAAAGGAATACTATACGCCAAAGTCTGGCAAATATGGCAAAACTAAGCAGTTGTCCTACTGTACCTATGTTCACATCTGGAATGAACTTAAAGAAGTAGTAAGCATATGTTAAATTTATATACCAGTCAAGCTGCTTTTTGACAATGTGCTCATGCATTGTTATAAGTTGTATAGAAATAAAAACTTAATTGAATTAAATTAAACTTAACAGTCAGTTCAAATGTATAGATGACTATTGCCGTGTCAAAGGCACTAACAACTGGGCCAGCAGACTAACTGTAATTAGTACCTGGCTGCATCTTTGAGCCCACTGTTCTATCAATTCATCCTACTCATCATTACTCATCACAGGCTTCTGCGCATGAAAAATGCCACGCTTAAATTCATTCATCTGCGAATTTACTGAGATATTTCATAGTTTTGTGCTTTTAATTGAAATTTAATTTGATTCACAATGCGTATATTTAACAGTTGACCTGTCAATCAGGAAAAGGGGAAAAAAACCTGTGAAATGGAGTGATTCTTTTTTTTTTTTTTTTCCTTTGTACCCATCTTAAAACTAGAGGAATTACATTCTGATGAAGTACCGTCATGTGTCAGAATCTGCTGCCCATGTTAAAACTGAGTATTGCATTTTTTTGCAGTCTTATGTCTATTTGGATAATGTACGATAGACCGGTATAACTATCTGTTTTTTCTACCGGTAGGAAATTCTGTCAAGTAGGAAAAACTAGTAGAACACCACGACCATATAAGAGCCGTGGTGATATTCACTACTGTGTGGTGTGGTCTATGCCATAAAAAAAACAAACAAAAAAAACCCATAAACCCTTATGTTATCATCAATTTTTCCCACTTCGGCGCAGATAATTATGCGTAGTAAGTATGGGAATTTTCTCCATCTCAGCATTTCGGTCGTTTTTCCTCACAAGCGAGCACCGAGCACTTTCAATTTCACCTAATATGCAAGTTAACTCGGGGATATAATGCACGTTTTGGCTGTTAAAACTCAACTTACATGAAGATGTGTGGTTTATGAAGCTACTGATCTTAGTTCACGTCTCCTGTTCACATAGATCGATTAAATATCCCACGTAAATTTTGTCTCGACTTCTCGGTGTTCACCGGCGGTTGGCATCCACTATGTCACATAACCGCCACCTTCTGTTCTTCCATCTTAAATTTTCTCCGTCTTTCTTCCTGTTAGGGTTATAGCATGTCACATGACGAATTAATAGAATAACCACAAGATGCTAGGCTGCGTTCCATTCCGAGGTGTACTTCACAGGGTGCGCTCTACTCCCTGCAGGGAATGTCCGTGAAGTGTACAGTACAGTACTCCTCTTGACAAAATTCCACCGTGCGAAGTCACCAGTCTTCACTTCCTCCGTGCGTTACCGTGGTAATATAAGCACGTCGGATTACTGTCGCTGCTACTGTGGAAATTTAATATTTATTGAAACAAAAACTTATACCATTATAAAACACACTATTGAAACGTGTATAACTTTTAAATAAATTACTGATTAAAAATAATAATTGATCAAAGATATATACTGTATATATAGTCACATGACAAAGGGGAAGGAAAATGGCTAATTGTGCTCAATGTGTACATTTTCACTTAGGGGTGTACTGACTTTTGTTGCCAGGGGTTCAGCTATTATTGGCTGTTTTTTTTAGTTATTTTGAGGGGACAATAAATTTACACTGCTATACAAACTTTACACTGACTACTTTTCATTGTGTCAAAGAGTCATTTATGCAGTGTTGTCCTATGAAAATATATAACTAAATATTTGCAGAGATGTGAGGGGTGTACTCACTTTTGTGACATACTGTATATATAAATATTACAGATTACTAGCTTATATAATACGTATGATTTCTTGATCAAGTTTAAATAAAATTTTTGTGTTCTTTTAATATGATGTTTTCCTCGATAATAATGATAATTAATTTATAAATGCTTTTTTGAGCTTTTTCGAGTTGACTTATGGAAACCTTTTCATTCCCTCTTCTGGTGAAGTGAAGACCTGTTGTTCACTCGTTTCCTACACCGTTTGCGTTGAAATTCCCTTTGAACTGAACATTTTCGTTCCCTGCGGTTTGGAATCACACTTAACATGGCTGAACACCCTGTGAGGTATACTTCTGATCGGAACGCATCCCTAGTGATACAGTAGGATGTTTGGATAATTTTTGTGATTCAATTCTTTGAATCTCGTTATTTAAAATTAACAAATATGTTTTTGAGTCATTTAGTTAATTTCGTTCTTTTATAAAATAAAATAAAATGTTACATTTTAATAAACAGACCCCCAACACATCTCCATGTACTGTACACATGTACATCACTCTTCACCCTCCTGCCACCTGGAAAAAAAAAAAAAAGCTCTAGATTATGTACACTAAGAGCTATTTGTCTAAGAGGGAGAGAGAGGGAGAGCGATAGAGTGCTGCATCAGATGGCCTAGCCTTCACAATCACCCAATATACAGTAAATCCAGTTAAGATAGTTTGGTATGAGCCCATCTCAGAAAACTTCACAAGAACAAGAAAGGCCAGATTAAGTTAACACACCTTAAAACACCAAACAAAGCCTGCCCATTTCCGGAATAAGATTCTCTGGACTGATGAAACCAAGATGGGAAAATGCTCATGATTCAAATATACCACTGTCTATATCATATGACATATGTACTATATATCATCTGTCACACATGGTGAGGGCATTGTTATGGCTTAAGCATGTATGTCTGCCAGTAGAACAAGGTCACTAGTGTTTATTGATGACCTGCTGATAAAAGTAGCATGCGTGTAAAGGGTTATACTCTCTGCTCAGATTCAGCCAAATGCTACCAAACTGTCAGGGGTAACCCCTAGAGGGCGCCTAGCGCCCAGAGATTTGTGTTTGTAGTTCCTTTTGTGTTTGACTTCATTTCCCAAGTCGCATCTCGATTAGGTGACATGGGCGCTCACCTGAACCGAGTTGCTCATTAGTTTTATTATAAATTGTTTGTTTTAGTTCAGTTTAGCGTCTTGCATCTGTTGATTTCTACCTAGTAAATGTCAGTGAGTTTAGTTTGTGTATTCCGTGTCCTTATACGTGTTTTGGTTTGTTTTATTATTAAAGTATATTTGTTTGTTTAATTTCCCTGGCTTTCTATTAATAAAACATCGTTCCTTTAAAACACCTGGACCTCTGCGATTATGCCTCGCACCCTCAAACCTGACAGAATGCAAGACCATAACAGAGGCATAGCGGAGGAGCCTTTCCCCCGGGAGATTCTTTTGGGGGGGGGGGCAACGATGTATGCGTTGTGGGGAGCCGGCGCGGAAGGCAGCCGGATAACCGAGCGGCGTTGCGGCAAAAGGAGAAGGAGATCGGGCAGGAAGACGCAGGTCAAGGAGCTGCGGAGGGAGCAGCCAAACTGCGAAGGCTGCCGGCTGGCGATACGGTGCACTCCGTCATATCATAGCGCCACCAATTGGCAGCAGAAAGTGTCTACTTTTAGAAACTAAATTCTTTTGTGACTAATTTTCAGTTAATTGGCTTCAAAATCAGGCACAATAATTGCAATACACGGCATGTCACACTGTAAAGGACTTTTTGATACATTGAATAGTGTTGCTATGGCAACATATAATTTTGCGCAAACATAAGATACTTCTGTCCACCAAGCGGAAAGTCCTAATGTCTCCAAACATTTTACATAGAAGGAACAACTGGTTCTGAGTAAATTTCTTGAGTTTCACGATTTTGTTATGCTCATACGCCTCCCAACAATATTTTATTTTATTAACTCATTGTTTTAAAGTGCATAAACTGACTCCTGCAGTACTAAACTATGTCCACTAGATCACACCACACATCCTACACATGGAAAGACGCACACACACACACACAGTATATATATATACATGTGTGTGTGTGTGTGTGTGTGTGTGTGTGTGTGTGTGTGTGTGTGTGTGTGTGTATATTCTTAGTAAGTATGCCTAGAATCAATATGTTATTGTGACTGTCACTATTATCTTTTGCTGTTATTATTTCGTGTTATATACACACACACATTTGAAACAAGTTTGTTGTAAGTTGTTTACAAGAAGAATACACGTGCCTTCATAGTCGTGCTGATAAGGTGTCATGTGACAGCTGGGCGAATCACGTGATGTTGATGTTTAAACCTGCCTTACACTGCCTACAACCCCCTGCAGAGTGTTTATATTAATAAGCTTTACTGATTGGATTATGTTATTGCCTGCACATTTGATTGTCATTATTATCATTATCATGTTTTATGCTTATATTTATGTCCTTCTTTTATTTTAAGAAAAAAACACAACCTGACACATTAAAATCTTACAAACAAACCAATCTGTAGAGTGCTGAGGATAAAGGGTTTGTTTACATACACCTGGTGCATCTTCATCTGTCCCTTATCAGATAGTCTTTGATGTCTCAGCACCCTGAACCAGCTGATTTTGTACATAGTGAAGAGCTACTGAACTAAAAATTTTTTCAGTGGGATTTCTGATATCTCAAACAGTTTAGCCAAGGCGATGACTCGTGGTGAAAAGTGGCTAATAAAGTCATACAAACACACACACACTCACACACATCCTACACAGACTCAAACGCACACATACACGAACACTACATGCCCTACACACACACACACACGCACCTTGGAAACAGAGACACACACACATACACACATATAAACACTATGCACACACTAACCATCCGACACACAAACCCACACCCGCACACAATCACACACACACACACACAAACACACACACACACACACACACACACACACACACACACACACACACACACACACACACACACACACACACACACACACACACACACACACACAGACCCGCACACACACTCTAAACACACTGCACATCCCACAAAAACTGTGACCGGTCCAAGCACCTGGACCATAATCATTTTCACGAAACTGACGCATATAATATTGAAACATTGAAGATGGAATACTATGTTGGGATTTCTGATATCTCTGACAGTTTAGCCAAGGTGATGCCTCATGCTGAAAAGTGGCTACTACCGGCACACACACACACACACATTCACACACCCACACACAAACACACACACACACACACACACACACACACACACACACACACACACACACACACACACACACACACACACACACACACACACACACACACATGCATATTTATATACACGGACAGTAGAGACATTACAGCTTAGATGCTGAGTCCCGTTTGCCATCAGTGGACATTCTTATAATCTGTTTCATGCGACCCAAACTGTCACGTCTGTCCTTTTGCCATTCCCCTATAAGTGGTCGTGCCCTCTTTGCCCACCATCTCACTGGTGCGCCCGGGTGGCGGTCGCGCCAATGCTTGGGCCCGTCATCGTTGCTTGCAACTATATTTTATATATTGAGTGTACAATCACTATATTCAGAATCCATTCGATATATCAATATTCTCACGGTTCATTCAATATATTCGGAATACATTAAATATATTCATACTTTTCATTCAATATATATATATATATAGAGTTTCAATCAATATATTTGGAATCCATTTAATATTCTCACTGTTCATTCAATATATTCAGAATCCATGTTTTTTGAACCTTTCATGTTCTGATGTGCATTTCACAATAGGGACTTTTATATGCATAAGTACACGCTCATAAGTACACTGACATTACTCAGCAACACATCTTAAAATCATCCAGTCGACGAAAAGTTAGACGTCCAGATAAGACGCCGAAAAGACGTCGAATTCACAGCAAGTGACGTCCGTTCAACTTTTATTTTGGAATAATTTTTCAACCATGACGTGTCGCAGAGACGTCATTTCAGTGGTCATCAAACGTCCAAATATTTGCTGGGTAGTTAGGCAGCCCCGGTCCTTGGCACACCTGCAGAAGGGGAGGCCGCCTACCTAGTGAGCTTCGGAGTGAGTGAGACGCGATATTAATTTGGGCGCACGCCCATCACAGGTGCGCGCTGTGACACAAGTATACATTTACTTTGCTTAAATGCGATGCAAACAAGAAACGGCTATATGTATTACTATAATTTTACACTGTTAAAAATAAATCGTAAATTTTACGGTAAAAAACTGACAGCTGTGGTTGCCAGAATTTTAACCGTAAAAATACGGTAACACCGTTATTGCACTGAAAAGAAGTAACCCGTAATTTTTTTTACGGTAAAAACTGACAGCTGTGGTTGCCAGAATTTTACCGTAAAAATACGGTAGCAATGTTTTTGGTTTTACGGGATTGCATTCATTATACTGTATATTATACGGATTTTAATTGTTTATTTTTACGGTTTATAACTGTATAATTAACATGTTCATGTTGTTATAAAAACATTTTATACCTGTCAAAATCCAGGGTTTCCATTATAACAAAAACGGATCATAACCATGTTTTTTACAGCTCAGAAATTTCTAGTTTAAAGATTTATGTTTGTAATAATAACGGTTATTTCCATCTTTTTTTTTTTTACAGCTCAGAACTCACTCATTATAGCTTTATCCTGTATTCAGGGGGGTGGGTGGAGCCTATCCCAGGAGCACAAGGTAGGGTACACACTCGACAGGGTTCTAATCCATCACAGTACACAGTTCTTCTGAACAATGTCTGAAATTACCCATTTTTATCTGATTTTCAGAGAGAAATGCATGGACAACCTTTTCTGCATTTATCCTTAAATAATGGGAATTTGTTTGACACCTGTTTTTCACAGAATAATTTACCTCTCTAATTGAACTCCACACCGCTATTATTTTGAACACGCATCATTTCAATTAAAGTTCCAATCTTTGTTCGGTTTGCGGAACACTCGTAAACCACGTTACTCGCAATCCGAGGTTCCACTGTATAATATACAACCTTGTGAACCTTTTAAATATTAGTTAAAAATTCAGATGAGTGAATTGGTGGCATGCTTTCCATTTTTATGGATACCAAGCAACCTGCCACTGAGGTAGCTAGTTTTAGTTTATAAGCTAATAATTATAATGTGATTGTACAAGTCAAAATAGGCATGCAGAATGTCATAAACATTTATAATAATAACAATAATAATAATTTTATATTTAAATATTTAATATACTAATAATAATACTTTTTATTATTAATTTTAATAATAAGAGTTGTTTTGTGATAAATGCTGGAGCGTAAAGTGTAATGGCACATCTGACATTGAATGCTGCCATCTTGTGGTTATTCTAGGTAAGTTACCATTTCCTCAAATGACACTGAAACGTTAACAGGAAGAAAGACGGAGCAAAGTTACGTGCGATATTAATGTTAACAGGAGACCTGATCTATGGTGAGTATCCTTATGATTATATGATATGTAATTAAATATGATTAATATGATTAAATTGATTATGTGTTTAATATGATTCATTAATATGATTAAATTGTAAGGAAATAAGTTTCACAGTCTATTTAATGTTTTACATCACAAGTCTTGCATATAAAGTGAAAGTGTTCAGTGTTTACCGTTACTTTTGAGGCAAAAAGGCCGAACTACATTCAGAGTTCATTTTGTTGCTGTTTGCGCCATCCCTCTCTTACCGATCATGATATACGTGCTGAAGTAGATAAAAACAGAAAACCCACACTTTTGAAGTTGTAACAAAATCTTTCATGTTATTTCAAACTCGTTTTCATTAATATAACAATTACAGTTCGAAATGTTTATAAGAATATGTCCTTGATATATTTCCATGCATTATATGAAAATAAGAAATATATTTCCACATAGTCCATAATTTCTTATTTTAAATTTCATCTTTTTATTTTTATTATTAAATTTTTTTTTTAATTTGTTGGTTGAGTTTATGTTATCATACAATGGTTGAAAGTGAGGAAGTGTCGTTTACCAGACAATTTACATTTTGTATTTCCAAGTTGTTTTTGGACTTAAGGAAAATCTGACAACCTCAGAGGAGTGACCTGCATATATATATCATATAACATGTTAATATCTGCACAGTTAAACTGCTTGTATTATACTCTCTCTCTCTCTCTTTCTCTCTCTCTCTGTCGCGCTCTTACACACACACACACACACACACACACACACACACACACACATAGTTTCTGTCATTCTTCAGTTTGTTTATAATAGAAGTAATAAATGTGTTAAATAAAAATATAACACATTTATAATAATAAAAATAATAATAATAATAAGTTTTAGAAGATAAATGCTGTTTGTGATAAATGCTGGAGTGTAAAGTATTATGGCATATCTGACATTGAATGCTGCCATCTTGTTATTCTAGGTAAGTTACCATGTCAAGTGACACTGAAACATTAACAGGAAGAAGGACAGAGAAAAGTTATGTGCGATTTCAAAATAGTTTTACGTTATAACATATGGGGAAATGAAAATGAAAGGAGAAGTAGAGGGAAAAGGGAGGGAAGGTGCAGTGGGAGTGAGAGCAGTGAAAAAATTGGACACGATCAAATGTTGGACCCATTGTCGAGAAGAAAAGATGAAGGAATAGGTCAAAATGTAGAAGGTGGATAACGTTAGTGTTACTTTTTCACATAAGTAGTTTAGTATTATTTTATAGCATTTGCTGATGATTCTGATAGCTCCTCACCTGTTAAGTGGTGCAGGTACCTGACAATTTCTTAGTCAGTGTACAGTAAGTTACTTTCCCACAGTCATTCAGCTTACTTTCTAGTGTTCCAGGAAATGTTGTTGTTGCAATGTTAGCTATAGGAACAGAGTTGAGAGTATTGCTGTGTGAAGCTGGTAAGTTATGTTGCCCTAAGAAACTGTCTTATCCTCTAACTTTAACCTTACACATTACCCCTACAGCAGCAACTGTGCTAAACAGTTTGCTAACTCAAAATAACCTGAATAACTTCCTGTGTTGGTACAGTATTGGCTCAATGTCATGGTATGTTTCATTAAAATGCCTGTCAGTAAAAGGGTTTCCATAACCAGAGAGACAAAAAACAAACAACAAAGAAATAAATAATAATAAATAAAAAAAACAGTGGGATTATTTGGGTTTTTTGAACAACTTAAAATGCTATGGAAGGTAAAATTAAAATTCCTTCCTTGATAGCATGGTTAAAAGCTTTGTCAGTCACTGTAGTTTTGTAAAAACAGTCTTAACAAACTTAACAAACACAGTTGGCATACTTTAGTTGTTCTGTTTTTCTTTATTGTTTTTTTTTTGGTTGTGTTGTATAATAGAAAAAATGTATGTAATTGAATGTACTTCATTACAGTTGGCCACACCAGTGGAGACTACTTGTTGAATTTGTCTCATGAATCCTTCTAGTGTATTTTTGTTTGCTTTTGATGCCCATCGTTGTCAAGAGATATTCTATTAGGCGGCGTCCATGTGGTATTGCTGGAGTCGTAATTATTTCCTCGGTTTATTGGAAGAGCTGGGGTTCCATTCGCTGTGGTGGTGGTTCTTCCTTATTGTGTGCGGTGCTACACTTGGAGTGTTTGAGAGTGTGATCATTGTGCATGGTGGCGTGTATATGTGGGAGTGTATATTCTACCTTGTTTTCGGACATTGTGATCCTCTGCTTTGTAGGTATTTCTTTTGTTTTGATTTTGTTTTATTCAGAAGTATCTCCATGTCCAGTAGGTTTTTCATCCCTTTTTTTTGCTTGGAGTGGGGTTTCTGGTCCATCTTGTTTTCGTGTGTTTTTAAGCTATTGTGTATTAATAAACATTGTATTTTTATATTTCATTCACATCTCCTGCCTACTTCTGAGGTAATTGAACCTGTGTGCTTTATACCTAAATTGAGTGGTTTGAATATCTTTGTTTCCCTGGGGTGTGTCACGAGCAACGATTAGAATTATTCACAGTATTCATGACAGGGGTGAGTTCCTAAATTGGCGTGGTCAAGATTTCTTAGTGTTACAAAATTGCTCATTTGCAAATGCTTTATACAGTATTAATATTTGCCAGCTAGCGTACTGAATATCCACGAATGACTTTGGGGTGCAGAACTTCAGAAGCATTGTAGGGACAGGTGTATTTGTAATTTGTTTGGTTATTGAGTTAAATTCAATACAATTTAGTGTTTATCTGTATTGTACTTTTAACAATGTGCATTGTCACAAAGCAGCTTTATAGAAACATAAATCCAGAATATAAATTCTTCTTTAAGTTGCACTTTAATTCCTCCCAGGCATGCACATAGTGTATGGGCAGGTGAAATGTGGTGGATTCTCATTTAATTTTGTCCCTGATATTTATACCCCACCCTGAACAGACAGATATAGGGGCAAAATACATGTAATGACAAACTGGGGAATGGTTGGTTAAGTCATTCTATTTATATAGCGCATTTAAAACAACAGCAGTTGACTCAAAGTGCTTTCCAGAAGTATAAACATATGTGCACGTAAAACATACACTGCCCAGCCAAAAACAAGTCACATACTATAATAATGATAATAACAATAATAATAATAATAATGCATTTTATTTATATAGGTGTCTTTCTGATCACCCATAATTTAACTTTCATAATTTAAGTCATTTAAAAACAAATGACAATTCAAATGAGATTTAAATGGATATTTGAGTGCAGCCTTACATCATGTAGGATAAGTATTTCTGAATAAATAGGTCTCAAGTTGAGGGGTTAATGGGTATCAATATTTAATTGAACTGCCTCCCTTTTGCTTTGATTACCACATGTATTCACCATGGCATCATTTCAATAAGCTTATACAATATCACAACATTTATTACTGTCCAGTGTTACATAAATTTTTCTCCCAAGATCTTTTTATTATTAATTTTTTTTTAAAGTGTTTTTCAATTTAGCATCGATGATGGAGAGTTGGACCGCTGCGTAAAGCCCTATCCAGCACATCCCAAAGATTCTCAATGGGATTAAGGACTGGACTCTGTGGTGGCCAATTCATGTGTGAAATTGATGCCTCATGCTTTCTGTATCACTCTTTTACAATTCTGGTATCGTTATTTTGGAATATTTCCGTGCCGCCAGGGAAAAAAAATCCATTGTTGGGAAAACCTGGACATTCAGTATCTTCAGGTCATCTCATTGTTTGGACACATACCATTGCTGAACCTAAACCTGATCAATTGAAGCAACCCCAGATCATACAATCTCAGTCATACAGTATAATACCCTTGGGCTCAAACTTTATCAAGTTCTTTATCAGTAAATTCTGTGTAGTTATTTTTATACAGTACATAACAAAAACATGTTTAAATTTGGACCATATTTCCAAAGTTTGTTACAGGACAAACTCTCAAAGGGACTAACTAATTAGCATGCTTCTGGAAAAAAAACTGTGTTAAAAACAGATTACACAAATAAAAGCACACCAGAGTGAAAGAAAGTGTGGACTTAAAATATATAAACCTTAAAAAATAGTGAATATGAGTTTAAAGTTTTTTGAAAGAACTAAAGTGTTAAAGTGTGATAGAATAATGTGTTAAGTGTTATTTATATTTAACTTATATTTTTAAAGATTGAACCAGTAATGATAAATCTTCTTTCAGGAATTATGTTTCCGTGTGTGATTCTCCTGATTCTCTACAGCTTTATGGAATCTCTATCAGGTATGAAGGCACTTATACACTCAGAAGCACATGCAGAGAGAGAGAGAGAGAGAGAGAGAGAGAGATGGCTGAAGTATTACAGTAAATTCTAAGCTTGTTTTACCACTTAACAATTTTTTTTGGGGGGGAGGGGCAATCCGTGGCAGGGGGCATTTTAGCGCATAACACCGGTTCTGCACGTCCACATTCTCAGAGCTCTTGTGCCATGTCTCGGGACTTCCACATTCCAGCGATGCTCCCAAAAACGTAGCAACAGCCACATCAGTATCAAGTGCATTAATAAGGCTTCCACGTGACCTGCTGAGATTTTTTCGAACCTTACCTTAAATATACACACGTGGACCCTTCGGTCAATGAAAGAAAAACTCACAATGGTCATAGAAATAACTTTAATCTGACAAAAGTAATAATAAATAAGAATTCTATGAATGTTAACCAATGAAAGTCAGACATTGCTTTTCAACCATGCGTCAACGAAATTATAAAAAAAAAAAAAGAACTCGAAAACTCATGGAACAGGCCTGGACAAAAATGATGGTATTCCTAACTTAATAGTTTGTTGCACAACCTTTTGAGGCAATCACTGCAATCAAACGATTCCTGTAACTGTTAATGAGACTTCTGCACCTCTCTGCAGGTATTTTGGCCCACTCCTCAAGCTGCTCCAGTTGTTTCCGGTTTGAAGGGTGCCTTTTCCAGACAGCATGTTTCAGCTCCTTCCAAAGATGCTCAATAGGATTGAGGTCAGGGCTCATAGAAGGCCACTTTAGAATAGTCCAATGTTTTCCTCTTAGCCATTCTTGGGTGTTTTTAGCTGTGTGTTTTGGGTCATTGTCCTGTTGCAAGACCCATGACCTGCGACTGAGACCCAGCTTTCTGACACTGGCCAGCACATTTCTCTCTAGAATCCCTTGATAGTCTTGAGATTTCATTGTACCCTGCACAGATTCAAGACACCCTGTGCCAGATGCAGCAAAGCAGCCCCAGAACATAACAGAGCCTCCTCCATGTTTCACAGTAGGGACAGTGTTCTTTTCTTCATATGCTTCATTTTTCCGTCTGTGAACATAGAGCTGATGTGCCTTGGCAAAAAGTTCCATTTTTGTCTCATCTGTCCATAGGACATTCTCCCAGAAGCTTTGTGGCTTGTCAACATGTAGTTTGGCATATTCCAGTCTGGCTTTTTTATGATTTGTTTTCAACAATGGTGTCCTCCTTGGTCGTCTCCCATGTAGTCCACTTTGGCTCAAACAACGACGGATGGTGCGATCTGACACTGATGTTCCTTGAGCATGAAGTTCACCTTGGATCTCTTTAGAAGTCTTTCTGGGCTCTTTTGTTACCATTCGGATTATCCGTCTCTTTGATTTGTCATGAATTTTCCTCGTGCGGCCACGTCCAGGGAGGTTGGCTACAGTCCCATGGATATTAAATTTCTGAATAATATGTGCAACTGTAGTCACAGGAATATCTAGCTGCTTGGAAATTGTCTTATAGCCTTTACCTTTAACATGATTGTCTATAATTTTCTTTCGAATCTCCTGAGACAACTCTTTCCTTTGCTTCCTCTGGTCCATGTTGAGTGTGGTACATACCATGTCACCAAACAACACAGTGACTACCTGGAGCCCTATATATAGGCCCACTGACTGATTACAAGATTGTAGACACCTGTGATGCTAATTAGTGGACACACCTTTAATTAACATGTCCCTTTGGTCACATTATTTTCAATATTTTCTAGGGGTACCATCATTTTTGTCCAGGCCTGTTCCATGAGTTTATTTTTTTTAATAATTCTGTTGAAGCATGGTTGAAAAGCAATGTCTGACTTTCATTGGTTAACATTCATAGAATTTTTTTAAATTATTACTTTTGACAGATTGAAGTTATTTATGTGACCATTGTGAGTTTTTCTTTCATTGACCGAAGGGTACCAACAATTTTGTCCGCGTGTGTATATAAATACAATAAACTGCAAGGAGCTTCTGCCAATACTTCACCTGCACTTGGAGCCATCACAACCTTACAGATCACTAACAGTATAATCTGGCCACGAATGGATCCAGCAGAGGCGTTTCGCCTGTTGGGGCATTAGCGAGCCTAGGAGCCCTCCTAGGCAATCACCAACAGTGCATCAGACAGATCACCAATATGCTCCAAACCATCACAGAAAATCTGGCATCACTTACCACTCAGCTAAAAACGAGACCACCCCTGGGTACCCACCCCACATTCTCTCCCTCCAGTTTGTCGTAGAGGTAGATGCTTCTGAGATTGTTGTAGGGACTGATCTCTTAAAAAGATCTCCTAAGGACAACAAGCTTCACCCTTGCTGGAACGGAACTATGACATCAGGGACTGGGAACTCTTGGCAGTCGAATGGAAACACTGACTGGATAGGGTGGAACACCAAATATTATTGCTTTATATGAGACTTTAAATTTAAACTTAAACAATCAAGTTACACAACATTTCAGTGCTTTTTAGTGCTTTTTTTTTTTTTACTTTAAAACGTGTTAGAAAATACAAATATAGAAAACATTAGTGCAACTAAAGTGACTGTGCTAAAAATTTAATTAAATCAAATTGACATTCTAGCTACTGGCCAAATTCTTTACACTGTACATGCTTAAATAAAATAATAAATGTGTAAAATAATAAATGTGTTATTATTTTTTTTCTTATCCTTTTAAATACAGCAATTTGTTCAGGTACTCCTAATTGTTATTATCTTGATAAGTGTAACAACTATTATTTATGGCAGGAAACAAGAAAAGGTCAAAATCAAGTACAGTCTTGCTTTTATGTTCACAAAGAGGTGTAATTAAATAACGTAATTTGTTACAAACAATGATAGTGATATACAGTATTTTTTTTTCCCACAATACAGAAAAGTTAAGGGTGTTTGGTCCAGAAGCTCCTCTTTCAGCTGTAGCTGGTGATGATCTCGTTCTGCCCTGTTTTATCCAACCCAACACCAGTGCTGTGGACATGACAGTGGAGTGGTTGAAACTAGAAGGAGGCGCTTCATTAGTGCATCTCTATAAGGATCATGAAGACAGATATGAAAAGCAGGCGCAGACCTACATTGGAAGAACATCACTGTTTAAAGATGAGCTACAGAAAGGCAACACTTCACTCAAACTCTCATCTCTCCGTGTCTCTGATGAAGGAGAATATAAATGTCTCATTGAGCACAAATCCTGGTATGATGACATCACTGTGAATGTTGTTGTTGAAGGTAAGATCCGTTTCTGCACTGAAGCTTTTACAGAAAAATAAACTGCATAAAAATGCTATTTTCTTTTTTTATAGTTTGTGAAAACATAATCTCATAATATACATAATCTCATAATATAATATACTATTATAATATCTGTAGCATTTTGACAAACTTTAGAGTAGTTCACTCTCTGACTAAATGATCCCAGGAACAGGAGTCATTCTGACATGCAGTATGGTTACTAGGTGACAGTGTATTAGTAAAAAGCGCATATGGTAATAAGAAAAATTTGTGTTCCTATATGACAGTGCTACTAATATGATCTCTCCTGGACCACAAACACCACAGCATTGGTAAAGAAGGCACAGCATGTACTTCTTGAAGATTCTTAGGAAAAATGATTTATAGGAGAACCTGATGTTATCCTACTACTGCTGGTTCATACAGAACACCTCCGAAAAATCACTGGTTGCTCACTACCCTCTCTGAAAGAGCTCTTTTAACAGACTCAACTTCACATTATTTAATATTTATTCCCAGCTGCTAACTCTGTACATAATACACAATAGCCATTCAAGAAACAAATATGCAATACTCTCATGTGCAATATCTCGTATTTTAATTATTGGGGTGCCTTAAGGCTACTATTGTTATTGTTATTTTCAGGGCACAAAAACTGGCGATTAATACCGACTGGTGGAGATTCCTCCTCACCAGGATTTTTGTGCTATAACTTTTCTAAGGGATCCAACCAATGGTTTTCCAAGATTGGATGGCATCATCCTGATTTTTGCATTTGATTTATATGAACTTTAACCTTTTGAAGTCATTTTACACAACACAAGCTAAACCATGTCAGTATAGCCAACATATCAGCCCTAATTCATACAACACATAAGTGGCAGAGTTTTACTGTGTATGTGTTGCATATGTACTTCTCAATGCATGCACATACTGTAGTGTGTCTCTGTCCATCTTGGGTCTACACATGTCACAGCACTTTTATTTGTTGTTGCTAGCCGCAATAGCCCCAGGGTGGTAAAATAGGGGTGAGGCAGTGTCCCCACTTGTCCCACATCATCCTGATGACAGCTAGATTTTCTCTCTGCTTTCAAACAGGTCTGTCATCTTGTTTATCAAAGCAGATAATCCTGAAAATTATATGGAAGTTTTCCAGGGACATTGTTGCATGGAAATGATCTTTGTCAGTTTCTGCATCCTACGGGAGGATTCTGCTTTGGACTTGAAAACTCCAGCAAGGATCAGAACTCAAAAGTGGGCCTGTGAATGGGCTTGGTCCATCTCTTTTTCCCTTGTTCCAAAGAAATTGCAATGTTTATGTCCAGCACATGAGAAACTGCCATCCCTGTTGGCCCTTGTTGCATCTTTATCACATGCAGACATGCACAGTGGCTTATTTCTTGGGCAAGAAAACCATTCAATTTCACCATTTCTTTTCACATCCATATTTTTCCACTTGCTAGCTGCTGATGGACTTGTTCTGTTCCTGGAACTGGCTGCTGATGGGCTGGTCATAGGGATCATTTTTGTTTTGGAACTAGCTGATGCTTAGTCTCAACCTTTTCTTCATAGTCACTGTCAGACTAATTTTCAAAAATGTAATTGTCACGAACTAACCAGAGATGAACCAGAAGACTAGCAGTTAGCCCTGTAGCGTGGATGGTAAACCCAAACGCGGAAGTAGCGCGAGCAGGCAGGATAAACACGCTGGTTATTATTAGAAGAGTTTACACAAATAAACCCGGGTTCTAAATACATACACCCAATCGAAAGCGTAACCCAAGAAAGTGAGTACTCACGTTTAGACGAGCGAAGCGTCTGCAATAGCATGGGCAAAACCATGGGTGACGTAGTGAAGGGTTTAAGTTGAGATGTGTGGAATACCAGGTGGATCCGGAGCGCCGCAGGCAGTTGGAGCTGGTAGGTGACGGGGTTAATCCGAAGGTTGATGCGCTATGGTCCAATGAATCTGGGTGATAGTTTCCGTGATTCTGTCTGCAGGTGTAGATTTCTTGTTGATAACCATACCTTGTCACCTACTTGGTACATTCGTCCTGGTGGGTGTCGACGGCGATGTTGAACGGTGTAGCGGGTGTTAGCAAGTTGGATGGCGTTGTTTGCAGAGTCGTCTCCAGAGCCGTCGACACCGGCGAACCAACTGTTGGGCCGACGGTACTTCAACCTCCGTTTCTTGATGGTCGAACATCGGAGGTTGGAAACCGTAGCACACCTCGAATGGGCTGAGGTTGGTGGCAGAGGATGTATGGAGGTTGTGAGACAACTCAGCCCATAAGAGGTAGCGGGCCCAGGAGCACTGACGATCAGCAATAAAGCATCTCAGGTAGCGTTCCAGTTGTTGGTTGGCTCGCTCCGTCTGACCGTTAGTAGCCAGAGTCTGTGGGTGGTAGCCAGAGGACAGACTGCAGGTGGAATCGATCAGACGGCAGAAGGCCTTCCAGAAGCGGGAGGTGAACTGGGGCCCCCTGTCTGAGACGATGTCCTTTGGGAACCCATGCAGGTGGACTACGTGTTCTAATATCAGCTCAGCTGTCCTTTTGGCTGACGGGAGACCGGGGAGGGCCACCAGGTGTACAGATTTGGAGAACCGGTCGACGATGGTGAGGATGGTGTCCTTTCCTTCGGAAACCGGCAAGCCCGTGATGAAATCAACGGCAATGTGTGTCCAGGGCCGGCGGGGAACTGGGAGTGGCTGAAGTTCCCCTGGTGATGGCTGGTTGCTGTCCTTGGACCTGGCACACACTGGGCACGCCTGGACGAACTTGTCCACATCCCTCCTCATATTTGGCCACCAGATGGCGCGTTGAATGAAGAGTAGCGTGCGTCCGCCCGGGGGACATCTTCTTCATGCTGTCGTGATAGATCATCGGCCTTGGTGTTCTTGGACCCCGGGCGGTATGACAGGTGGAAGTTATAATTTTCGAAAAACAATACCCACCGCGCCTGTCTGGGATTGAGTTGTTTCAAGGTGCGGATAGTAATGAGGTTCTGATGGTCGGTCCAGACGATGAACGGCTCTCTGGTGCCCTGCAGCCAGTGTCGCCATTCCTCCAAGGCCCACTTTACGGCCAGCAGCTCGCTGTCCCCTACTCCGTAGCGCTGCTGAGTGGAGTCAAATTTCTTGGAGAAAAAATTGCAAGGGTGCAGTTTTTGGTCTGGATCTCGCTGGGAGAGAACGGCTCTGGCACCCACATCCGAAGCGTCCACCTCCACAACGAATGGTCAGCATCCAGGTGAAGAAGGATGGGGGCAGGAGATGGCGGTGGAGGTGAGATGGAAGGGGTGAGATGAAGGGCGAGTCAGAGTGGTTAATGGGGCTGCAACTGTACTGTAGTCCCGGATAAAGCGACAGTAGAAGTTAGCAAACCCGAGAAATCGCTGGAGTTGTTTGAGAGTCTTGGGTAGGGGCTAATGACTAACAACTTCCAGTTTCTGCGGGTCCATGGCCACACCCTGGGACGAGATGACAAAACCCAGGAACGTGGTGGAGCGCTCGTGAAAAGCGCACTTTTCCAACTTACAGTACAGTTGGTGGGCGAGGAGTCTCTTTAGGACCGCCCTGACGTGCTGGACGTGTTCGTTGATGGTTCGGGAGTAAAAGAGGATATCGTCCAGGTAGACGAACACCCAGCGGCCTAACATGTCTCTGAGAACGTCGTTGATAAATTGTTGGAATACCGCGGATGCATTGCGTTAATGACGAGGGTGATAGGCTGGGTTTGGAGGGTGATGTGACTGGAGGAGAGGGGCCGACCATCAACTGATGTAATGGTTACAGGCTGGGATAACGCCTCTGTCTTTACCCCCAGTCTTTTCACATAAGAAGAGTCAATGAAGTTGCCCACGGCACCGGAATCGATGAACGCAGTACTTCCAACTCATTTGTGGTCAAACTGGAGGTGTACTTTTACCGTGAGACGGGAATCATCGGTCAAGGTGGTGGAGAGGGAGATGGAACCCGGTGAGCCACTCTCATTTCTCACCGGGTCTGCGCGTTTCCCGGTCGCAGAGGACAGATGGCTCGGTGGTGTGTAGCAGATCCACAATATGCGCAGAGCCCCTCTCTGAAGCGGCATTCCCGTTCTGCAGCGGTTAAGGAAGCGCGCCCTAATTGCATGGGTTCCCCGGCTCCTGTGTTAACCACGGCGGTAGGTGGAGCAATGAATGAGGATCGGGATTCAGAGACTGGAGCTTGGGGGAAGAAAGTGGTGGATCGAGGAGCAGACTGATGTAATGGCATCGTGATGGGCAGCAGGGTACGGGAAGCTGGCTTGGGGCGAGCGAGCAGACGTTGGTCGATCCGGAGGGCGAGTTGGATTAAGCCCTCCAAGGTCGCTGGGAGCTCTTGTTCGGCGAGCTCGTCCTTTATACTCGAAGCCAGTCCCTCATAGTAGGTCGTCCGGAGGACGGCTCACGGACGACCCTCCCTGCCGTAGGTGATATAGTTTGGAGTCGGTCTCCACCTCAGCAGCAGGATGCTCGAAGGTGAGTTTGAGTTGGCGGGTGAATTCCGTGTATGAGTAGGCGACATCTGAATCTGAGCGAAGAACTGCTGTGGCCCACTCAGCTGCCTGCCCGGATAGCAACGAGACGAGGAGAGCAATGCGCAGTCAGTCTGTGGAGTACCTGGTGGAATTGAACTCAAACACGAGATCCAATGCGGTTAGAAAAACACTGCACTTCCCATCTGTGCCATCCCATTTATCCGGTAAAGCCAGAAAAACATCAGAAGATGGGGAGGGAGTTGGTGGTGCAGCAGCTGCTGCAGTGGGTGTGGCAACAGCCGGCTGAGCGGCTACCCCGCGGAGGGTCGCATTCTCCTGTCGCAGCTCCGCCACCTCGCGGCGCAAGACTGCGACGTCTTGGAGCACCTTGCGGAGAGACGCGACTTCACCACGGAGCTGATCGATCAACCTGGCGTGCTGGTCAACCACATTGCAGAGGCGAGCAAACTCCGCTGGGTTCACTACTGATGGCTCAGTCATTCTGTCACAAACTAACTGGAGATGAACCAGAAGACTAGCAGTTAGCCCTGTAGCGTGGATGGTAAACCCAAACGCAGAAGTAGTGCGAGCAGGCAGGATAACCACGCTGGTTATTATTAGAACTCTCCCGAAGCGAGAGCAAGAGTTTACACAAATAAACCCGCGTTCTAAATACACACACCCAATCGAGAGCGTAACCCAAGAAAGTGAGTACTCACGTTTAGACGAGCGAAGCGTCGGCGATAGCATGGGCAAAACTCAATGACTGAGCAATGTGAAGCGCCATCTTGTTTCCTTTTATGCTTCCTGAAACCCGACCGTATTACTTCCGGGTCCTAGTGCCGGTCGTGTTACGAGTGTGCATGACAGTAATCCTCACATTCTGAACTCTCTTTCTCTACATCATCATCAAAAGCATCTCTTTCTCTTCCACATTCACTTGCAATGAACAGAGAATCTTTTGGTGATCTTGATAAGTTATGATAAGGAACCATAATTATAATTATTGCATCTGGCCTCCTATTTGGGATATGAAAAATGCGATAGAATAGGAGCAAATAAAAATAGGCTCCCACAAGATGGAGGGTAAAGTGTGCAGGAATGTGAAAGCAGACAGGTGTTGGTGTTTGAATTTTGCCACAATGCTGTATGACAATGTCTGCAACCTTGTTCGGGGCGACAGGGCAAAAACACAAAACTCACACTCTCTTAGACACACATATACACACATACGTACAGCAGTCCCAGACAGGAGGAGGACAGAGTGAAGGCACACAGGACCTACAATTTTCACACTTTTCTTAGCCCTGGGTCCAGTGGACCCAAACATCCTCTATGTAATATACTGTACAATATGTAATATACACACATGGACAAAATTGTTGGTACCCTTCGGTCAATGAAAGAAAAAATAATAAATAAGAATTCTATGAATGTTAACCAATGAAAGTCAGACATTGCTTTTCAACCATGCTTCAACGAAATTATTTTTAAAAATGAACTCATGGAACAGGCCTGGACAAAAATGATGGTACCCCAAACTTAATAGTTTGATGCACAACCTTTTGAGGCAATCACTGCAATCAAACGATTCCTGTAACTGTCAATGAGACTTCTGCACCTCTCTGCAGGTATTTTGGCCCACTCCTCATGAGCAAGCTGCTCCAGTTGTTTCCAGTTTGAAGGGTGCCTTTTCCAGACAGCATTTTTCAGCTCCTTCCAAAGATGCTCAATAGGATTGAGGTCAGGGTTCATAGAAAACCACTTTAGAATAGTCCAATGTTTTCCTCTTAGCCATTCTTGGGTGTTTTTAGCTGTGTGTTTTGGGTCATTTTCCTGTTGCAAGACCCATGACCTGTGACTGAGACTCAGCTTTCTGACACTGGCCAGCACATTTCTCTCTAAGATCCCTTGATAATCTTGAGATTTCATTGTACCCTGCACAGATTCAAGACACCCTGTGCCAGATGCGGCAAAGCAGCCCCAGAACATAACAGAGCCTCCTCCATGTTTCACAGTAGGGACAGTGTTCTTTTCTTGATATGCTTGATATGCATTTATAGAATCTTTTTAAATTATTACTTTTGTCAGATTGAAGTTATTTATGTGACCATTGTGAGTTTTTCTTTCAGGTACCAATCAAATCAAAGGGTGTACAGGGTGTGGTCATTGAAGATGTTTTCTGATATATGCTCAATGATGAGTCAAGGCCAATCAGTCTGAGTCTAAACAAAATCATTAGTTGTATCATTTGTCTTTTTTCTTTGTATAAAAGAGTCTAAACCACATCTGAAAACAAAGATACCGAAATAAAAACAAAGCATGTTTACCTGCAAGGAAACAGAGGCAGTCATCTTTGCACAAAAAGAGATTCACAGGCAAAGATATTGCTGCTACAAGGATTGCATCTAAATCAACTATTTATCAGATCATCAAGAACTCATCAAGAGAGGTTACATTTTTGTGAAGAAGAGTGCCCATGAAAGTAGAGCAAGTGCCAGGACCATCACCTAAAGTTGATTCACCATTGCAGAGCTTGTTTAGGAATGGTAGCAGACTGGTGAGTGCATCTGTATGCACAGTGAGGTGAATACTTTTGGAGGATGCCCTGGTGTCAAGAAGTGCAGCAAAGAAGCCACTTCTCCCCAGGAAAAACAGGGACAGACTGATATTCTGTGCCTTCTTGTGGTATACAAGTTAATAGATGTGTGAGATATGCCCCTTTTGCCAAACTGTTTCATAAATAAACAAATTTCGCCTTTGTTCTTTCTAGCACTTAATGTTATACTAATAATAATCTCTGTTGGAAAGGTTACATGATTTACATTTATGTTTGTTCGATAACAAACTTACATTAAAACAGTACTTTTTGTTCATTAATTGTAGGACAGGGAAGTCACCCAGTGATCACAATGGAGAGTTATGATAAGTCAGGAGGGATTAATCTAGTGTGTGAGTCCAGAGGCTGGAATCCTGAACCTGATGTGCTGTGGCTAGACAGAAAAGGAGACACTCTGCCTGCTGAAGAGACACAGATACACAGAGAGACTGGGGGTTTCAGTGTGAAACGTCGCATCACTGTTTATGATTATAGCGACTCCAACAGATTTTACTGCAGACTTCTACAAAAACACCACATGATTGAGGGAGAGGTCATCATTAACAGTAATTATAAATTATTATTTACAAAATTAGATTTAGACTTCTACAGTATTCTATGTTTTATAGATTACAATAATTTATAATGACACATTATCATAAGGAACACACTATTTATGTATAAAAACAAATGTATAATTTTTATTTTATCTATTGCCAATAGCCAAAATACAAATAATGCATACAGTAAGTGAGTGTTATTTATCTCAATAAGTTAATTATTGAACATTTTGTTACAGATATCTTTATTGTGCTAAATGTGGTTTAATTATAGGTAAAGTCTTTGATGTTTGGAAGTCGAATGCTGATGCTTGGAAGTGGAATGCCGGAATTTTAATTTCAGCATGTCTTATTGCTCTTGGGTTGATAGTAACTGCAGTTATCCGTTACAAAAGAGGTAAACATTTACGGAACTTTCTTTATTAAAACTGTATTTTTACAATATTATTGTAGCTTATCGCTATTCCTTTTCTTCTTCTTCTTCTTCTTTTTATCATTATTATTATTATTGTTGGTGTTGTTTTTGTTATATAATAATAATAATAATAATAATAATAATAATAATAATAGGATAATATTTTAAGCCGACCTGCAATGCCTTTGTAACAACTTCATAATCATGTGACAAATTTTAAAATTAAATTCTGGTAAATTTATTGAAAGCTCATGTCTACAACAATAGTTTTATACAAAAATATAACTGTTTTAACACGTAAGATAGAACACAAAAGTGGTAAAAGAAACTCATAGTGCTTCATAAGAATGCAATGAGTTAAAAAATATATAAAGTCTTTGAATTGATTTCCATTTAATAATTTTTTCTTTGCTTTCTAAATAACAATAATAGGTATATAACATATTACAAGACAAAATGTGTTCTTGTCTTCTGTGAGGTAAACTTATGGTATCTACATTTTACAAGAGAATATAGGTAAATGCTCAGCCAATTTATTTATTTATTTATTTATTTACTTTTTATTTATATGGAGCACAATTTTAATACAGATTTGTGTTTATAAAGACTGTATGCCAGTCAAAGTGATGATTTATTGTTAGGGACTTCAATTATTGTTAAGGTATATTATATACAGTATTTTAAAATGTGATATGGACATCACAGTTGCATCACATCTCACAATATCTGATTGATATCCTGCCATGATGCATGTTCTTTTTTAACTAGAATTAATTTCCTACTGTCATACCAACCTAAATCAAGGAACACAAAAAACAATACAATGTCAATAATTCACGAAGCACTGCTCTTTTTGTAGTTCAAGCTAATAAAATAGTAACATTTAGTTACTTTTTTAGTTTCAAGAATGTTATGCCAATCAACTGAAAAAAAATAATATAAGCTGTTATATAAATTGTTCACCATATATTTCATAGTTATGCCACTGAAATAGACCGAGGATTATGGCTAAGCAAATTAAATTGAGAAGGGAATTTTTACAGTGTTCATAAAGCACTCATAATGCCTACCCATTAACTAAATAAATAATGGTATATAACCAACTCTATTATAAAATTACATCTCATAATTGTAATCTGTTTTTTTGTTGCCCAATTACCTTGTCACTGTTAAAGTGCTTAGTCATTTTATATAAGTAGTTTATTTACAAGGTAGACAAACTATTTCAAACAAATGTATATTTTAATCCTTAGAGATGCAGCAGGGGAAGAAGAGGCAGTGTACAGGTAAGATGGAAAGTTGTGCTTTTAAGATCATACTGATTATTTAATTGAGTGGAGTAAACATCTAAACTAAAACTAAACTAGAACTAAAAACTCATCTACAAAACAATCAGGAGGCTCCAGTCAGGTGCCCTAATCTAATACCTGGTTGTGCCAACCTTGCCACCCACCAATCAAGCATTTGCGATAACTGACAATGAGACTTTTACATTGCTGTGGAGGAATTTTACCAACTGATCAAGGAAGACAAAAAGTGTGAAGAAGGTTGGTTGGTTCTTTTCACATGACCGGCGATATGCTTGCAGCATTTTAAAAGGTTGGAAATTTTTTAACTTGCTGCTGTTCAGACATGCATGGAAAAACAGATGAGTCATAATGGTATCGCTTTTTATAGTGAGTGCATCGGTCATGCCTCCATTTAAAATGGTAAAATGCACAATTTTGTGAAATCTTGTGATATTTGTGCACTGCCTAAGGCTATATACTGTTGGGAACAAATATATATATATATATATATATATATATATATATATATATATATATATTTTTTTTTTTTTTTTTTAACCCTAATGCTCAAAGTAATTAAACATATTGAGTACTGTTAACTTAAATAATTACAATTAGTTCAAATTAATAAACCTTGATGAGTATTTAGAACTTTTTGGTATTTATGAGTTTGTAGAAATTACACTTTTTAAGTTAGCTGAACAAGTTTGGTATTTTAAGCCACAGCAACTGACTCCTTAAAGTTCCACCAACTTAAAATCTTTCAGCCTAGTCTGACATCATCAATGCACACAAGCTGCCCACAATTTTTTTTTATCAAGATGGTGTAAGGGTTCACCCCTACAAGTTTGTTTGTGTAGTTTTAGTATGTAGACTCAGTTTCCCAGAAGGCACCTCGGTCAGTTGATGAGAGTGCTTACCTGAACCGAGGTAGCTCATTAGACACATTATAAAAAGCTGTTTGTTCTGGGAAACTGGGTCGAGCATTAATTGTTAATGTCATGTGGACATCTGTTTTAGTTTGTTTTAGTTTATGTTAAAAAACTACCCTCTGTGTCTACCCTAATTTTGCCCACGGCAACTACATCAGCCCGAACTCCATGTAGTACCATACCAGTTGGTGACAGATTGTCAAATGGCGAATTGACATTATGCTGTAAATATAATCTACAAATCTGAGGATCCTAAAGTTGATGTTTTCATTTAATCTCATAATAATTACTATTAAATAGTATGAGTTAGGCTAATCAGTAATCCAAGTAAAGAACGATCAATATGAATGAGTACAACAAATTCAAAAACTGATAGTTCTGTATACTTAAAATTGGAAAAATCATTAATTTAAGAAATTGATGTAACTGATTACCTCAATTTTTTTTTAGTTTTGCCAACCTATTCAGGTTTACAGTGCATTTGGTTTCTGGACACCACCACACTGAATTTGAAAAAAGTCAAGACTATCAGCTGTAATTCAAGGGGTTTGACAAAATTGTGACCATTCAGAAAATTGAAGTCAACTTTATTAAAATAAAAGTTTTTGTATATTATGCTTTGTTTTAATGTAACTGTATTTGGGTATAAATTGTTTATTTACATGTTTTTACAGAGTTCTTAAAGAAGAAGAAGTATGCAGGTAAGAATTTTACCTTTTAGTCTTTATTGCAGATACTCAATAATTTATACTGTTTTTCTAGTCAAATTTCTACTGTTTAGTGTATTCTTTGTGTGTCTTCTTTTGTGTGTATGTGTACACTGCACAGCTCCATGGTAAATAATAAAAATAGGGTACAAAACGTTTTTTATCAAACTTTCTTGTGGTGCTAATGTTTTGTGAGTAATAGTTTAATGCCTTTAAAATATACAGTGGGGCAAAAATTTATTTAGTCAGCCACCAATTGTGCAAGTTCTCCTACTTAAAAAGATAAGAGAGGAATGTTTTGGGGCTGTCGCTGGGCAACACAGACTTTCAACTCCCTCCAAAGATTTTCTATGGGGTTGAGATCTGGAGACTGGCTAGGCCACTCCAGGACCTTGAAATGCTTCTTACGAAGCCACTCCTTCGTTACCCAGGCAGTGTGTTTGGGATCATTGTCATGCTGAAAGTCCTAGCCACATTTCATCTTCAATGCCCTTGCTGATGGAAGGAGGTTTTCAGTCAAAATCTCACGATACATGGCCCCATTCATTCTTTCCTTTACATGGATCAGTCGTCCTGGTCCCTTTGCAAAAAAACAGCCCCAAAGTATGATGTTTCCACCCCCAATCTTCACAGTAGGTATGGTGTTCTTTGGATGCAACTCAGCATTCTTTCTCCTCCAAACACAAGTTGAGTTTTTACCATAAAGTTCTGGATCATCCAAATGCTCTTTAGCATACTGCAGATGTGTACTTAAGCAGGGGGACACGTCTGGAACTGCAGGGTTTGAATCCCCGGGGTGCAGTGTGTTACTGATGGTAGCCTTTGTTACTTTGGTCCCAGCTCTCTGCAGGTCATTCACTAGGTCCCCCCGTGCGGTTCTGGGATTTTTGCTCACAGTTCTTGTGATCATTTTGACCCCATGGGGTGAGATCTTATAAAGAGGCCGCTGGAATTAGGGACTCAGTGTTTCTCCTACAACATTTTTGGCATGGTGGAAAGATGATGATGAAGGTTTTTTGTACACAAGCTTAATCTTTTGTATTAGGTATTACTGTGTAGCCACATAACTAAACATTTGATTGTTTGCGAACACTGGAAATTCTGGGAGTGCGATTTTTAAGATCTGACTCAGTTGTCTAGCCATCACAATTTAACCCTTGTGTCCTTGACAATGCATGTATTAGCAAGTATTAGTTTCCGAGCACCAAATATCGTGTATCATGCATGTGACTCTTATTTTGACACCGAGCGTCACTCTCTCACCTTTTCACCCCCAAGCCTTTCCCCCCCACTCCACGACTTTGCAAACACACAGAAACTCTGCTTGTCTCACACGCACAGATGCTCTCTCACCTTTTCACCCCCTCCCCGGCTTCACAAACACACAGAAACTCTGCTCTGTCGCGATTCTTTTCAAAGGTAAGGTGCTGGTTCATTAGTTTTTTTTTTTTTTTTACTTTACAGCAGTGATTCCCTTAGTATGAACTGACGCTAGTCTCAGAGAGATTTCTTTTTTCTCTGTTAAAACGGTGTTTCCCTTGTGTGTGTGTTTGTTGTGAAACTTAAAAAGTGATTCCCTTAGTATGCGCACACGCCAGTCTCAGAAAGATGTCTTTTTTTTCCGTTAAAACGTTGTTTCCGCTGTGTTTATGCATTTGTTGTGAAACTTAAAAAGTGATTCTGTTAATATACACTCATGCCAGTCTCAGAAAGATTAATTTTTTTCCTGTTAAAACGGTGTTTCCGTTGTGTGTGTGTTTGTTGTGAAACTTTAAAAGCGAGGTGGGGAGAGGGAGGAGGAGTGTTACTGTGTAAAACAAGGCGAGGGAAGGGGCTAATTCCACACACACACACACACACACACACACACACACACACACAGTGCCTGCGCGCACCAATGGAACCACTTATCTGTCGGGATTTATTTGTACTTTTTTTAAGGTAAAGTGCAGATAAATTTTTTTATTTTCATTTTATAGATTGTATTAATTATTTTTATGTATTTATTTTCTGGGGCTGTGGAACGAATACTTTGAGTTTTCATTATTTCTGAAATGATGATTTGGTTTAAGAGTGTTTTGGAATACGTGCCCACTTCCGGAAAGAATTATGTCGTAATCCAAGGTTCCACTGTATATAACTTCGAATAAATATGATTTGATTAAATTACAAGACAGATGTTGTCATCCCTAAAGAGATTAAAAATGTGCAGATTAAAAGCGAATGTAATATTAAACATTTGTTGATTTAAATATATCTGTAAATTATTCAAAAATACCACTACTACTACTACTACAACTACTTTTTCATTATTTCTTATGGAAAATAATGATTTGGATTATGAGTGTTTTGGAACATGAGCCCACTTCCAGAACGAATTATGCTCGTAATCCAAGGTTCCACTGTATATATCTCGACCATCAGCGAAGACTCCCGTCTGAGGCCACGCCCACGGAGAGAGCTGGGTGGGGCCGGTCTGAGGAGAGTCAACGCAAGCGAGCTGCATAGGAGCTGCTGTCCACGTGGGCTCACGCTGCCACTCTGCCCACCGCCACCACTCATCAGCTTGTGCCTGCATGCCAGCGGGGCACTTCCCACCACACCTGCACGTGCACAATTTTTTTTACCTTTTATTCCATCCTTGCTCCTTTAACCCTTTCCTTCCCTTATTTTCCCTAAATAAAATGACCCTTTTACCCATAAGACTTTTCCTCGTATCTCTGCTTTATGGTGCTGCACATGCAAAAATGGTTGAACCCATTACACTGATGGAGAATGCGGGCACGGGGGCACTTGGCTTGGACCTTTGCTTGAGTCCCGAATGAGGAAAGGGTCTTACTTGGCAGTGCCAACTGTGAGCTCGCGCTGAGGGTGGGGCAATGTCACAGTGTGCACCTGTGATGGACGTGCACCCAAATCGAATATCGCTCCTCGCTCACTCCGAAGCTCACTAGTTAGGCGGCCACCCCTCCTGCAAGTATGCGAAGGAGCGGGGTCGCGGAATTAGGCACGGCTGGTGAGCCATCTACGTTAATGATCCCGGGCTTCTCCCCATGCTATAAAACACAGCAGAGAGTGTAGTTCGGTGTCTGTTGGCTTATCTGTGTGGTGCGGTGGACAAGGACAGCACGCTTGGTCCTCACAGGAGGGAGAAAGGAGCCACCTGTCAAAAGTTCGCAGAAGTGGCTATGTAACGCACCCCCACAGACTTTAAAGAGGGAGCGGACCTTTGATAGCCGCGAAGAGGACAGTCATGAGCTCACTGCCGGAGCTCTCACGGCTCTCATACCCTCCAATGGAGCTACATTCGTGACCCTGCTGCTGAGGAAGAAAAGGCAGCAGGAGCTACACATCATGGCCCATATTCCCAGCTGGGGAAAGCCGCCCAGCCGCCGGACGACACTGAGGACTCCTGTCTGAGGCCGCACCCATGGAGAGCTGGGAGGGGCCGGTCCGGCCATTCCGAGAGGAGAGTCGGCACAAGTGACCGGCTCAGGAGCTGCTGTCCATGCGGGCCCACGCTCCCACTCTGCCCATCGCCACTGCTCACCAGCCTGTGCCCGCATGCCAGCGGGGCACTGCCCACCAGACCTGCACGTGTACAACATTCCTTCCCTTTCATTCCGTCCTCCCTCCTTTAACCCTTTCCTTCCCTATTTTCCCTAAATAAAATTACCCTTTCTCCCATAAGACCTCGTGTCCGTATTTTATGGTGCTGCCCGTGCAAAAAAAAAAATTAAAATAAAATATATATTTTATTTTTATTTTTTTTTGCACGGGCAGCACCATTCTGTATTGGTGCACCATTCTGTATGGTTTCTGTATTTTTGTTAGTCGACTCAGTTTCCCAGAAGGCACCTCGGTCAGGTGATGATGAACCGAGGTAGCTCATTAGAATTGTGATAAATAGCTGGTTGTTCTGGGAAACTGGGTCGAGCATTAAAACTGTTAAGTGGGCATTTGTTTTTTGGTTCTGTTTTGTTTTTAGCTTATATGGGGTCTGATTAAGTATGTTATCTGTGTAATGGTGTCTGTTGAAGTGTACCTTTTAGTTTATTCTTTGATTTAAGTAAGTACTGTGCTGTGTTTCTGGTGTCTCCCCTTGTCTTTTGTCTTTAGTGTTTCTCCCTTGTTTCTAGGTTCCCCCTCCTGTATTTAGGTCTCCCCCTAGCTTCTAGTGTCTCCCTCTAGTGTCTCTTTCTAGCTTCTATTGTCTCCCTCTAGCCTCTAGGGTCTTCCCCTAACCTCTAGGGTTCTCCCCTAACCTCTAGGGTCTTCTCCTAGTCTCTAGTGTTCTCCCGTAGTCTCTAGTGTCCTCCCCTAGCCTCTAGTGTCTTCCCCTAGCCTCTAGTGTCTTCCCCTAGCCTCTAGTGTCTTCCCCTAGTCTCTAGGTTCTTCCCCTAACCTCTAGTTTCTTCCCCTAACCTCTAGTGTCCTCCCCTAGCCTCTAGCGTCTTCCCCTAGCCTCTAGTGTCTTCCCCTAGCCTCTAGGTTCTTCCCCTAACCTCTAGTGTTCCCCCTAGCCTCTAGTGTTCCCCCTAACCTCAAGTCTCCTGGGTTGGCCCTGTCTCTAGCTCCGTCCCTGTCTCTAGTGTCTCCCCAGCTCTTAGCCTTCGTGTCAGCTCTTAGCCTTCATGTCAGCTCTTAGCCTTCATGTTAAACTAACAGAGTCTGATTTGCCAAAAGAGTCTGAGTATGCCAAAGGAGACTGTGTATGCCAAAGGAGACTGTGTATGATTAGAGACTAAAGACTAAAAGTGCTAAAAGACCCCTGTGTTCGCTAAAAGAGCCCTGTGTGTATGTTTTGCTTGTTTTTTGTTTAAATGTATGTTTAACCAACAACCCTTCTGCACCTTTGCCTGCCCTCTGTGCCTGCGGCAACTACATCCATCCGAACTGCCAGTCTGTACTCCCAGTTTGTAGGGTCGTTTTGGAGATCGCTCAGGGAAGGTATGGCCTGAGAACAGAAGGTGGTTTAGACGTTGCCTGGTGGCCCGGCATTCACACGGACATCTGGCATTATGTCAAGACATGTAATGTCTGCCAGAGGCATAAGCTGAGGAGCATAATATATATATATATATATATATTAATTGTATCTTTGGCCACTTTGCAGGATACCATACAAAGAAAAAAAATTTATTAAAAAAAATAAATTATATACATAATTTAATTTTATTTCAAGACTTTTGCACAGTACTGTATTTTGACTGAGTAAGCTACCGTATGTATCCAATTATCTTTTTTTTTTTTTTTTATGAAACAAAAGCCTTATTAGGTTTATAGGAGCAGTAAAAAGTTATGAGACACTCATTCATTCTTTTTACTTTATTTTTACTCTTTTCTACATTGAAGACATCAAAACTAAGACAGGCATAGTAATAAAGCATGGAGGGTCGTCATGTCAATGAAACCCAGCACCATGCCTGGGTTTAGTAATGTGGCTACAAAGTAATATCAAATAATTCCCCAAGTGGCACCTTTTTGTTGTGATGAGCAGAAGAATGAGTTCTGCTTCACAACAGTGCATGTAGAAGCTGGAGCACACTCACCCACACTCACCCACACATTTACACACACACACAAACACACACACAGTTCCAGGAACAGGTTGATGATGAAAGGGAGAAGATTTTTTTATCAGAAATGGCCATTAAAAAAAAAAAAAAAAAAAAAAAAAGAGTTGCCACCACAGTACCTTCACTGAACTTATTCTCCAGTAACAAGCAGTGCAGGGTATAATTGCTGTAATTTACAGTTCATGTTTGACTAATGAATGTAGTTTTGTGGAGAATTGGCTCCACAGATAGATAGATAGATAGATAGAAGTATGGCAGTAATTCAATGAATTTATTTTTGTAAGCACGGTCAAGACAGTCTGCTAAAGTTAAAACCGAGCATCAGCATGTGTCACGGCTGGTCCGTGTGAGACGGGCGTGGCGGACCCAGAAGCAGACACAACAGATAGGGTTCAATATTATACTTTAATGAAAAATATAAGAGTTAGCCAAAACAGAAGTTCAACCAAGGATACAGTACTTTGGGATGCTGTCTGGAGTGGGCAGTGTCGTGGCTTGGCAGTGGCTGTAGACAGGGGTTAAGGAATGAGTGGCACAGAGAAGCAGCAGAGTGAGCACGGCTGTGTGGGGAGATGAGGGCTGCAGCGCGCGTGCACAATCCGGCGCGCAGGTTGAAAAGGGCGCAGCGGCCGTGTGAGCGCGGCTGTGTGGAGAGGCGAAGACTGCCTCGCGCGCTGAATCCGGCGTGCAGTTTGAAAGCGAGTCGGAGACAAAAGCGAAAGCAGAGGGTCAAAACCGGGTTGTCAATCAGCGCAGCAAACAATTCCGAGTCGTGAAGCTAAGGACGTAATCAGAGGAAAAAAGGGGTCAGCAACGCAGAAGGCACAGGTATATTTCGCAGATACACTAGACACAAAAAACTACTCTAGACACTAGGCTTGGAGCACGAAATAATTCGGCACCGGACGGTTGTTCCTGGGCGAATTATATAGAGCGAAAACTAATGAATGAAATACGGAGCAGGTGTGCTCATGCCTGTGAATGAAGCGGCAAAACGGAAGCCGTGGAAAGGAATGTGGGAAGGAGTGCAGTTGATCATGACTTGGCTCGAGCAGAGGGCATGGCTTGGCGTAGCGTTACAGCATGCACATATACTGGGATTGTCATTCACAACCATCTCTAGGGTTTGCTGAGAATGGTCTGAAAAAGAGAAAATATCAAGAGTGGCCGTTCTTTGGGCAAAAATGCTTTGATAACCATAGGTCAGAGGAGAATGGCCAGACTGATTCGGGCAGATATACAGGCAACAAAGGTAACTCAAATAACTTTTTTGCAACTGAGCTATGTCAAAACAGGAAACTACAATTTGCATGCACTCTGTGCTGTACTCAAACTGTGCTGTACTCAATTAGTTTTGGTGAAACATTTTTACACTTAAAAATATTGATTAAATATAAAAACTTGCAAAATCATATAAAATGTACTTCATGAATTGAGTACAAGTCAGTAAAAAAATTTAGTAGATCTGAATAACTATATTTAGTACAATGCTGTACAAAATTAAGTAAATGTAATCAAAATCAGAGGTTAATGCAATGGTTACCCTAAGTGAAAATGCGTAAAATAATTGAGTAGATATATTTGAAATGCAAGGTAGAAGAAATTGAAAATTAGACTATTATTTAACAAACAAATGTGCTACATTTACTTAATATTTTAACTGAATTTAATTCAAACTGCTCCATCACAGAATTATGTTGCACTTAATTTTTAAAACTATATTTACCCTTTACTCAAGGACTATTTTAATTCAGGTCAATGTACTGTATCTAATGACAGCAGATTATAAACAAAAGAATTGATACACACATTACCATTTTAATTAAACATTTATTTGTCAAATTTGACAAGACATGAAGTCTAAACTCACTAAAACTTGGTTTACTTTGCAAATGACAGGTAAGAAGATCATAAACAATGAGCTGAATTGATCCTATTAGAAAACATTCTCACAAACAATACTTCTGCCACAAGTATTATACAATTAATATGTGGAAAGTAGACTTTTGTATTAGAATCTCACATTAGAAGTCACATTTGAAATCTGAAACATTGCACACCTTCACACTTCAGTTTCAAACTGTGGGATCCATACAAATGTGTGTGCAGACCTCAGGTTCCTTCTGATGATGCGACAACTGTGCAGAGCTCACACTGCCATCCCCTTAAGCTGGCACCTAAAAAAAGAACAATAGTGTACAAGTAAGTACAAGTGTGACTGTTACTGTAAAGCCTAGCAGACTGGTAAAATCGTATTCCGTTCAAACAGTTCAAACAGTAACTTACACACTATAAAGTTGTGTATGAATGCAGACATAGTCATTATTTCAGTAACATGTTACTTACCAGGAATTGTAAGGAATGTTCCAGGTGCTTCTTGTCTGTTCCCACATCAGTGTGTCCTCGCTTCTTGTTTCTGATGATGACCAGACTTCCCATGAGCACTTGCACAGGGCAATTTACTCAATTATTTAAGTTTTTGTTGTTAAACATAAAGAATATTGAGTTGGAATGATTGATGATTGTAGTTCTTTAAACTAATCAGTATAATTACTCCATTGCTAAATATTTTGATTCAAATGTATCAAAAATATTAAGTGCATGTAAAAAATATAATTCAGTTAGTCAAATACCAATTTCTATTAGTGAAATAAACTTAAATTATAGTCTAATTTTAAGACAAAATGAATAGTTGTTTTTTTAGGCATTTATTTGGATTTGGCTAACTCAAACAATCATGTATTTGATTTTTAGAGATTTTATTAAGGTAACATAACTCTTTTATTACTATGAAATTTACAAGGCCACAGAATCAGTTTTTAGAGTGCAGTCGTCCTGTCCCTGCAGCTGAAAAACACCCCCACAGCATGATGCTGCCACCATCATGCTTCACTGTTGGGACTGTATTGGACAGGTGATGAGCAGTGCCTGGTTTTCTCCACAGATACCGCTTAAAATTAAGGCCAAAAAGTTCTATCTTGGGTCTCATCAGACCAGAGATCTTATTTCTCGCCATCTTGGAGACGCCATGCAGGCTTTCATGTGTCTTGCACTGAGGAGAGGCTTCCATCGGGCTATTGTGCCATGAAGCCCCGACTGGTAGAGGGCTGCAGTGATGGTTGACTTTCTACAACTTTCTCCCATCACCTGACTACATCTCTGGAGCTCAGCCACAGTGATCTTTGAGTTCTTCTTAACCTCTCTCACCAAGGCTCCTCTGCCCCGATAGCTCAGTTTGGCCGGACGGCCAGCTCTAGGAAGGGTTCTGGTCATCCCAAACGTCTTCCATTTAAGAATTATGGAGACCACTGTCCTCTTAGGAACCTTAAGTGCAGCAGAAATTTTTTTGTAACCTTGGCCAGATCTGCGCCTTACCACAATTCTGTCGCTGAGTTTTTCAGGCAGTTCCTTTGACCTCATGATTTTTATTTGCTCTGACATGCACTGTGAGCTGTAAGGTCTTATATAGACAGGTGTGTGGCTTTCCTAATCAAGTCCAATCAGTATAATCAAACACAGCTGGACTCAAATGAAGGTGTAGAACCATCTTAAGGATGATCGGAAGAAATGGACAGCACCTGAGTTAAATATATGAATGTCACAGCAAAGGGTCTGAATACTTAAACCATGTGACATTGCAATTTTATTTTTTTATAAATCTGCAAAAATGTCAACAATTCTGTGTTTTTCTGACAATATGGGGTGCTGTGTGTACATTAATGAGGAATTTTTAAAAAAATTTTTAAGTGGGTCAGAATACTTTCCGTACCCACTGTATATGGACAACAGCAGAGGTCCTAAAACTGACCCTTGAGGGACCCCATATTTCACTGCCATTACACCAGACAATTCTCCATTTAGATCTACAAAATGGTATCGATCAGACAGGTAGGATCTAAACCATTTTAATGCCTGTCCCTGAATACCTATGTGATTTTGTAAGCGATCTATGAGAATATTATGATCTATAGTGTCAAATGCAGCACTAAGATCAAGTAAGACAAGTATTGACATGCAGCCTTGGTCCGAAGCTAAAACCAAGTCATTTGCAATTTTAACTAATGCAGTTTCTGTACTATGATGGAGCCTGAAACCTGACTGAAATTCTTCAAGGATATTGTTTTCCTGCAAGAAGGTGCATATTTGATCTGATACTACCTTTTCTAATATTTTTTATTTAAACGGAAGGTTTGAAATCTGTCTGTAAAATATTTCATTTGGGTCAAAATTAAAATTTTTAAGAAGAGGCTTAATAACTGCCAACATGAAAGATTTAGGGACATGACCTAGATATAATGAAGAAGAAGATAAGTGTAAGTGCGACTGGTCTGTAATCATTTAGACAGGTATTATGTGATCTTTTGGGGATGGGAACTATAGTGGATTTTTTAAAGCATGCTGGCACCCATGATGTGGACAGCGGCAGATTTGAGATGGTATCAAAGACTTATGCCAGTTCAGCTGCATGGTCCTTGAGCACTCGACCACGCACTCGACCACCACACAAAGATGGATGGAAGCGGTGGTTTGAAGGCGTTCGCCTTTTGCCAAACCTTCATACCTGCACTCTTACCTCCCTTCCACCCCCGCTCACAGCGTCTCCTCCTCTAGTTTCATTGCTGAAGGAGTTCCCGATGATGATCTAATGATCTTGTGTAGGATGACAACATCGGGGCCGAAATGGTATATGGCACTGATGATGCTAAGGAGTTCAGCATGGCTGTACCGAAGTGCCTTGATATGGTAACAATGAACAGGCACACTTAGTAGCACTGATAAGATGAAAAAGCTATGCCAGGACAGAGGGCACCCAGATGCTGCTGTGTTTAAAGCGAGGTTGTATTACAATTAAAATTTGCCATTTTTGGTGTACAAAATCATCTTTCCAAAACAGCTGAAGTTAGCAACTTGAAATTTTTAGGGAAGCAAGATTGGTCAATTCAATTAGCTTCAGTGGCTTCTTTGGCACACATTTTCTGTAATACAGTATAATAATAATAATAATAATAATAATAATAATAATAATAATAATCTGTACCAATACTGTTTTGTCTTTTAGACTTAATATGATCATATGATTTACCTGTACACCAATTTCCATTATTATAAAATAGGCCTTGATGCCAAATGCAGTAAAAAGACTTTCTGAAGTCAATAAAACAGACAAATATTTTAGAAATATTTTCAACAACATATTTTTCAGTGAGGGTGTGTAGGGTGCAAATATGATCAGCAGTGGTAGTTTGGTAAAAATCCAATCTGACTTCACCTCTGACTTGCTCAGTAAGGAAGTTTTAAAGAGTTAAAAATGAATTTTTTACCAATGACGTTACCAATGCTAAATTAGAAGTTAGAGCTGGTGTGTTTAATCATTTTGTTCAGGATCCCATCAGGCCATCAGGATGCCTCTTTTGATTTTAGATTGTTTTTATTATTTTTAATTCCTAGTCACTAATAAGGAATCTTATACATTCTGGCCAGCTAGTAGTTTCTTGTAATGTGGACTGTTCAACTCCACTTCTGAATTCTGCTCCAGACATTTGGCTTATGTTTTCCCATGGCTAATTCTACACATTTGCACCGGCACAGATAAGGGTGACTTTGACCTTCTCTCATCGATTGATTATAATGTCCCTACCAACCCCAATTCTGTTGCACTTTCTTTTTGTAATCTCTTTACTCTAGTGAACTTGATCTAGTTTTCATGTCTCCCACCTCCTTTTTCACCACACATTTCTATATATACATTTTCTCAGGCTATTTGTTCGTCTTTTGGTTTTAATCCTGCTATGTTGTTGTTGTTGTTGTTTTTAGACTATTCCTGTTTGTTAGCCACCGTTGTATCCTTTCCCTCCTACATTCCAGGCAGATGCCTGCCATGACACTATGGTTGCCAGAACCTTTTTGTTTCTCAAAAAATCTAAAAAAATCATGCAAACTACTCATGATCTATAATGCATTATGGGATGTACATGCTCAGGGCATTCTTTTTTCTGTGAAAAAAAAATTCTGTTGCATGGGCTGCACAGGGTATTCAGGCTTTTTAAGTAAGATTACAAACTGGTGGGAGTGAAAGAGAACTGTGAACATTTTAAGGAATGAATGAACAACCAAATCATCACTTCTCCCAAAGTGGACAACCAAAATTACCCATCAGCGAGTGCAAAAACATGGAGCTTGCACAAGCCCTGACATTAAATTAATTAATATTGAGTTACTGTATAATAATAATAATAATAATAATAATAATAATAATAATGTGTGTAACAATCGGATAATTCAATTCCCGTGTTACATTAAACAGGATCTTTAATCTAGCCATTGGTGAAGAGCTTGCAGCTCAGAACAAGAAAAGACACTTACAACCAATGTAGACAGCAACTCAAAGTGTATTAAACAATAACGAACCTAAAATAGATGCACCAAAAAAAAGAAAACTAAAAAAACTACTACTACTACTACTACTACTACTAATAATAATAATAATATTTACAAAATATATACAACCGAATGATGTGTAAGTGTGTCTAATGATTGTCCAGTGTCCGGATTATTTATGAATGGGGTGTGTAGTGGGGGAGCTGAATCAGCCTCACCGGAAGTGTTGGTAATAAACCTGGAGCATGATTTTGGAGCTGGAGTGAAGTGGTAAAGCAGAACGGGGGATGATAATCTAACTGAACAGGATATCTGCTGACAACAGTCTTGACAATATTCTTCGACTCCACCACAATTGTGACAAAACCAGCGCACTGCATCTCCTAACTCTCTCCCTCGAGCTTCTCCCTGTGTGTCCTTTTAACAGGATCCCCTGACACCTGTCTTTGGGATGACCATGCGACGCAGCTGCGCACTCTCGTGAGGCTTCAACTTGGAACCAACACACAGTCTTTGGGACAGACAACCATATTGGGTGCAATTTTTACACGGCATAGCAGTTTTACCTCTTTTTGTTAGACTGCTGCTACTAAGCCTATACTGTATAAAACAAAACCCTTTATGTGGCTGCGCTACAAGTGGTAGTAGTAGTAGTAGTTGTAGTAGTAGTAGTAGTGGTATTTTTGAATAATTTACAGATATATTTAAATCAACAAATGTTTAATATTACATTCGCTTTTAATCTGCACATTTTTAATCTCTTTAGGGATGACAACATCTGTCTTGTAATTTAATCAAATCATATTTATTCGAAGTTATATACAGTGGAACCTTGGATTACGACATAATTCGTTCCGGAAGTGGGCACGTATTCCAAAACACTCTTAAACCAAATCATCATTTCCCATAAGAAATAATGAAAACTCAAATTATTCGTTCCAAAGCCCGCAAAAATAAATACATAAAAATAATTAATACAATCTATAAAATGAAAATAAAACAAATTAATCTGCACTTTACTTTGAAAAAAAGTACAAATAAATCCTGACAGATAAGTGTTTCCGTTGGTGCGCGCAGGCGCCGTGTGTGTGTGTGTGTGTGTGTGTGTGTGTGTGTGTGTGTGTGCGGAACTACCCCCTTACCTCGCCTCGTTTTGCACAGTAACACTCCTCCTCCCTCTCCTCACCTCGCTTTTTAAGATTCACAGCAAACACACACACAACGGAAACACCGTTTTAACAGAAAGAAAGAAATCTTTCTGAGACTGGCATGAGCGTATATTAACAGACTCACTTTTTAAGTTTCATAACAAGCGCATAAACACAGCGGAAACACCGTTTTAACAGAAAAAAGCGATACTGGCACGAGCGCATACTAAAGGAATCACTTAAATTCACAACAAACGGACACACACATAAACACAGCGGAAACACCGTTTTAACAGAAAAAAAAAAAGAAATCTCTCTGACCTGGCGTGAGCGCATACTAAGGGAATCACTGCTGTAAAGAAAAAAACAAACAAACAAATAAACCAGCACCTTACCTTTGAAAAGAATCGCGACAGAGCAGAGTTTCTGTGTGTTTCTGAAGCCGGGAGGGGTGAAAAGGCGAGAGAGCTGTGCGTGTGTGTTTCAGTGTCAAATTGCGCGCGCACGAGCAGAGTTTCTGTTTGTTTGCGAAGCCAAGGGGGAAGGGGGGAAGGTGAGAGAGTGACGCTCGGTGTCAAAATAAGAGTCGCATGTGTGAAGCATGATACTCGGCGCTCGTAAACTAATACTTGTTCGGTTTCCGAATAAAAAAATATTAAAAATCTTTGCTTGGTTTGCGGAACACTCCTAAACCACGTTACTCGCAATCCGAGGTTCCACTGTACATTTTGAAATTCTTTCAATACACACACACACACACACACACACACACACACACACACCTGTGTTCATGGAGATATATCTCCTTGTCACAATCAATAATCTCCACATGCTTTAAATTTCCTCAACACACTACCAAGCTGGAGGACATGGGATTTAACCCACCTCTGTGTCAGTGGATCTTCCACTTATTATTATTTTTTTATTTACTTAAGCTTAATTTTTATTTCATTGCAAGTTTCTAGTTTAATTGTATTTTGTAATGCAACATTTTTTATTTGTGGTGAAATTCTTCTAATTTTAGGTCACAGACGGTATTTTCTTTATTTTTCACAGATTTTTACGATAAACTCTACAGGACATCCTTTAAATGTTTCATTCTCAAAATGTTTAATTTTTTTAACCTGAAACTCACATCTCACTCTGTGTGTCTCTTTCAGTGGATGTGACTCTGGATCCTGATACAGCTCATCCATATCTTACTCTCTCTCCTGATAGAAAACAAGTGAGCGAAGTGGGTGGGCAGGAGAATCTCGATGATACTCCACAAAGGTTTTCTCAAAATGGCTATGTTGTGGGAAATCATGGTTTCTCTTCAGGGAGATTTTATTTTGAGGTGCAGGTCAGTGGAAAAAGTAGATGGATTTTAGGTATCATTAGGGAGAATGTTAACAGGAAGGGGCAAATTGCACGGAGTCCTCAGAAAGGATTCTGGGCTGTGAGACTATTCAATGAGTATAGTGCTTGTACAGATCCTGAAACCCCCCTCAGACTGAAAGAGAAGCTGGAGAAGATTGGGGTGTTTGTGGATTATGAGGAGGGTCTGGTCTCATTTTATAATGTGAAGTCCAGATATAATATCTACTCTTTCACTGGTCAGAAGTTTAATGAGAAAAAACTATATCCACTCTTCTGTCCATGGCACAATGCAGACCATAAAAATTCAACACCACTGATCATCACTCTGATTGAGACTGAATACATGTTGACCTCACATATATAATAATTTGTTAAATAGTCAAAATTAAAAGTTATATTTTAATCATTTTAGAAAAAAATGTGTGCAGTACACTTTTTTTATTTGCATAAACAAAGCACATAATAATCAGAAACCTTTATCATTCAAAATGAAATATAAACAATCAATAAAAAATATGATTTTATGGTGTATGTGTGTGTGCTCACGTAACACAAGGACAACCAGATTCATCTTTTATTTAGTAATAAATATTAGGATTATTCTGTTTACAAAGAAAAATGAGTGTGTGCTGAGTGCGGGCTGCAGAGTTTGGGCTTGCTGAGGGCATTCTGTGAGCCCACAATAGGTCCCATTGGGAGCCCACTTTGCTTAGCAGGCTGGCCCACTGGCACCGTACCAGGGCCCGTAAGTATGGGGCCCAGATGTGCTCCACTTTTCATGGCGGTATTAGGGTCCACAGTGGGCTGCCTACAGTGGTTCATGGCCCATGGTTATTGCCTGTTATTGCCCACAGTGGGCCCGCACTGGGAATTTGAAAACTAAAAGAACACACATATGTCTAAAAAACATCAGAACACATACTGTATTATCTTTATCTTTTTCTGATTTCTTGTTAGTCTGTGCCGAGCAATTACTGTAATTACATCTACCATAAACAACACAATTGTTTTGGTTTACTATCAGCAAGTCTTCTTTAATTTTGTTACAGCCAGCATGTACATCCTCTCTTTTTCCATACATTGACATGTTTTTCTTGTTTATCTTCCTGTGTCTGTAGCTGTTAGTGCCTCTGCAGATGTTATTCCTTGCTCCATTCCAAACTTCTGTGTACTTCTGCCGCCTTTTTACTAACTTTACATGCCCTGTATGCCGCACTTTGTTCTTCCCTGCAATTATAGCATTTGAGTTTAGCTCCTGTTTTACACTTTCCATATTCGTGCTCCCTTGCACATCTTTCACACCTCTGCTTTTCTCAATGGCAAAACCTCATAGCTCATGTATCCTTTGAATATACTGTATGGAAATTTACATTCTTCAAATTTCAGTATCAGTGACAGGCTATCACACCTCCCATTTCTTGTAGCGTTTAATTTCGTTTATTTTCCCCACTGATATATTTTGTTTAATTTCTTTTATTGTTCTGTTGTTGGTAACCCTGTGATAACTCCCTGAGCTTTTTTTCCCCTCTATCTGTATCCCCAGTCAGCCTTTCAGTCAGTTTTAATGTCTATTACAGTGCACTATCACACTAACCACACAGTATGGAACCTTTCACAATCTACCCAAAAAAGGTTCAAAGAAATTACATACTGTATATCGCTGAAACTTTCAGCAGCAGAAAGGAATTGAAAGATAATTTCTGATTAACAGGTGAGCATTAAATTTTTTTTTTTTTTTGTGACCCATCTGAACAAAGCCTCTTTCTGTGTGGACATGCAGGGCCCACTTTTTACTTCTGTGCTGGCTACAAATGTGCACCTGTCCACTTGTCTTTGCCCCATAATTGTGAGATATGTACAGTAGACATAAAGCAGGACAGTCAGCTTGGTTTTAACGTTCACCAGTTCAGTTTATTTATGTTACTAACTTTTGATTTGATTTGAGTTTGTTGCCTGCTGTATTCAGCTGTGGTGAAAGTATTATTATTAGTGCTTTATAAATATAATGTTCTATTGTTATTATTATTATAATTATTACTGGTATATTTCAGTACCTTTAGTTACTACAATAATCTAGCCAAATTAAAGCACTTAACAGTAACTTTATATTCAATAAGCAGTTGAGCAGATCATAGTGGAGCAGTGAGAGTAAGGGCTAGGACGAGCTGGTGTGAATTAGCTTTAAATTCTCAGCGAGTTCTAGCTTAATTCTCAAAAGTTGCATGTTGTACTTTTTTTTTTATTTTAGTCAGTTCTCTTTCATGATAGAATGTTTTACCATTTTGTGTTTTGCCCTAATATAATTGTCTATTCTAACATAATATGTTGGATTTGTCTCTATAACAAATATGCAGCATGAATGAGCAGTAACACTGATTGCTGTGCTGAGAGCCCCAGACCTGCCACTGTGTCACTGTCTCAGCTGGGAGTGTAGTGTGGAGCACCAACATGCAGTGCTGACACTCAGAAACGCATAATTTCTACTTACAGTTCTTTACAGATGTGAAAAACATATTCAAGTTCTACTATAATTACCAGCTTCCAGCTTCTGTCTCTGCTGCTCTGAAAACAGAAAATATCAGAGACATTACAGTGCTGATGTAAAGAACATAAAGCCACTCATTCTTAAGCAGACTAGTGATGTAACCTGTGGTATGATTAATTCAGTAGAATGTCTTTGTAGGTTAGTAGCTTAGTGTTTTTTTTTTTTTTTCTCGAGCTGTGAATGTTGTGAATGAAGAGACGATGGCAGAAATGACATTTTGCTTACAAGCAGGAGGTAAGTGATATTATGCAAATTAATAATTGCATAATAATTAAGTCTTTCTTATGCTGCCCTAGATTTGTAGAACTGAACATGTTACCAGTCTGTTATGGGCTCTTAAGTATTTCATGTATTGTGACTTATATTTGCATTTCTATTATTTATTTTTTTATTGTTTAAAGCTGGATATCTGAACTGAACTGCCTGGTAATATTATTTTCAGTAAGCCTTAAAAGGGCATGGCCTTTCTGTTCATAAGTTTGCAGACAAACAACTATCGTACCCATATGTTCTTCTTAAACATTCCATTCCATATTTGGTCACTCTTTTATAACAGCCCCCAGTCTTCTGCAAAGGCTTCTTTCTAGGTTTTGCAATGTGGCTATTGGGATGTGACATTCACGTACAAGACTATTAGCAAGACATTGATATCAGCTCTATGCAGGCCACATGGTGACTGTTTGGTGTCCACTTAATCATAACAATATAATGTAAACTTGATGAAAGGTGAAAAGCCCTATAAACCAGCAATTCCTGTTTGCTGTAAATTTGCTCTGATTTGCCAGAACATTAATAATAAAAAAATAAAAAAAACTTGAGTTCTTTCAGAAAGGTCTTGTAATAAAACAAAATGGATAAAGGCAGAGTAGTGATAATGTATGACAAGACTGAATTAAACCATACTTTGTAGAGAGAGCATGGAGAAATGGGCTCATAACTAAAGATGACTATGTAGTATAAACTACAATATATAAACCTGGAGAGCAATTTTTAAAAACTTTTTTGTAACAAATGATTGCTGTTACAATCAATCCAACAGCAATAAGACATGCTGAAACTGAGATGCCGACATTCCACTTCCAAGAACGAAAGACTATTTTTCTAAATAGAAAACAAATTTGACACATTACAGATATATAAAATAAAAACATTTTGCTCAGACTGTCATGTGCATATATAATTACCAGAGAAGGGTTGATTTATACCTAAAAGTTTAAGTTTCAACACTTAACATTAATGATGACCTCTGTCTCCATCCTGTGATGATCTTGTAGAAATCTGCAGTAAAATCTGTTGGAGTCGCTATAATCATAAACAGTGATGCGGCGTTTCACACTGAAGCCCTCAGTGCCTCTGTGTATCTGTGTCTCTTCAGCAGTTAGAGGGGCTCCTTCTCTGTCCAACCACTGAACATCGGGTTCAGGGTTCCAGCCTCTGGACTCACACATTAGATTAATCCCTCCTGAGTTATCATAACTCTCCATGGTGATCACTGGGTGACTTCCCTGAGCTACAATCAGGGACTTAAATCTTATAAATTTTTTGACAAAATAGTTTTGTTTTAAACACTTATAACTTGAGCTCTTAGTCATAAAAGTTTAACACCTCAAATAGTGCCAAACATCAGTGCTTGAGCTTTTACTCATTTCACACACACACACGCACAAAAAAACACTATTCGGAGAATAAATGTCCACATTTCAAGAGGCAAATGAATGTAGAGAACATTTTAAACAATCTGACTCATCATGGGCCATGGGCGTTACGTTAATGGCGCTTTGAATTATTTTCCACCATTCATTTCTGTTCTCGGCCTTGTGATTGAAGTTCTGTCCACACACCAATCTCTATCATCCAGTCATTTCCTGTATGGTTTCCCTTTCTAATGTGACACAATCGTTCCAAACAGCGCCACTTTATCAACTTATTGGTCATATCTATAGGATGAATGACAAACAAGTTAAGTTTCTAGCCTCTTGCAGTCTGTTTGTCCAATACATCTTTTTATTTCATTGTTTGATATCTGTTTCTAAATAATATGCAGGATTCAGCAGTAACACCTAATTTTAAATGCCAATATTCTGTTCATGTCCGTCATCTTGACTGTGTATTTTTGCTTGCATAACATAGTACACTGAAGATGCAGCTTTGTAGCAGCTTATACTTCATTTGCAGATTTATTTGCTTTTTTTTCGATATATATTTAAGATTAGCCATTGCTTTGAGAGTCTTCTGTACTATTTTCCTTATTTCAATACTACAGTCATTATTACAAGTAAACACACTTCCGAAGTAGGTAATTTGTGTAGCAGACACTGGAGACCAAACAACATACCAATTATTACCAAGTAACATACCAAGTACTGTTAACTAACCTCAGCTATGTTGTCAGATAGCAAACAGCTGCTACTGAGAAGCTAATAAACTAGGATTAACTAGCATGAACTTTAACAAAATAACACAGACATATTGGTTAAGAGAAAAACAGAAAACAAGAGAAAAATGTTAATATTTCCTGTCAAGCAGGAACAGAGCAACAGAGGAATCCGTTTTCAATCCTCATGGCTCATGGAGTTCTCCCCACTGTTGAAATTCCTCTCCCACTTATCTAATGCATTTTTACCCATTCGTTGCTCTTCTGATCTTCTCCTCTTTGGCTGTTTCTTGGCATTTGTCTTCACAATGAGTGTGGACTGAGCTTCAACACATACCATTACCATCTTCTGGTTATTCTCTTATTTTCTGCTTTGAAAATAATAACAATAATAGCCTTAAGTCGTTTCAATAATTAAAATAAGACTGAGATATTGCACATGACAGTGATGTGACGTTGAATCTCTAAAATACATAGGTGTGTGTTTGTGTTTGCATGTGTGTGTGTGTGTGTGTGTGTGTGTGTGTGTGTGTGTGTGTGTGTGTGTGTGTGTGTGTGTGTGATGTGCAAATAGTTCCTAACATTCAGTGACAGTGTTTGTTAGCATTCAGTTCTATAATATCTCTGGAGTAGAAACTGTTCATTAGTCTATTTGCGCATGATGTGACGGACCTGAAGCATCTTCCAGAGGGTGAAGGGACAAACAGAAAAAAAAGAGATTAACAGCTCTTCCAGAGAGGGTTGTGAGCAGCTGATGATTTTTCGAAGGTGTTGATGACCCTTTGAATGGACTTCCTGCTGAGGAACTGATGTATTGGATCAGGGACCGTTTTGTTTCTTGGCGTTCAGGACAAGCTTGTTTTCTCAACACCATGCTGCCAGTCTTTGGACTTCACTCCTGTAGTTTGTTTCATCTCCTTTTGGGATGAGATTAACCACAGTCATGTCATCCACAAACTTGATGATGATGATGATGATGGATGATGATGATAGTGGGATGGGTTAAATCACAGTAAATACATTTTACTGGTCAGGAAATTGCTCCTTGGCTCTAAGGGCCTGCCAGTACCATGGCAACTGCTCAAAAAGCACAAGAAAAAACATCCACCACAACAAAAACGGTGCAAAAATATTTTACATTTTAAGGAAGAGAATTCTTATTACATTTATAAAAATATACACATCCTTAAAGAGGGGGATAAATTTGCAAATATGTCAAAAAGGAGGAGATCAATTTGTCAAATGTTAAGGATAAATACTGAAATGGCAACACAAATGTTACTTTATCCGCTTTTTACAAATACATTCTCACCTAGTAAACATATACTGCATGTCATAATGACTCCTGTGCTTGGGATCATTTAGTCAGAGAGTGAACCACTCTCAAGACTGTTCAAATGCTACAGACATAAAAAGGGATTATATTTGCACAAACAATAAAAAATGTTAAAATATTACATTTTCATGCAGTACCTTTTTCTTTAAAAGCTTCAATGCAGAATTCGATCTTACCTTCAACAATGACCTTTATAGTGATGTCATCATACCATGATTTTTCCTCAATGAGACACTTATATTCTCCTTCATCAGAGACACGGAGAGATGAGAGTTTGAGTGAAGTGTTGCCTTTGTGTAGCTCATCTTTAAACAGTGATGTTCTTCCTTTGTAGGACTGAGCCTGCTTTTCATTTCTGTCTTCATGATCCTTATAGAGATGTACTAATGGGTCCTTTATAGATGGTCTGAACCACTCCACTGTCATGTCCACAGCACTGGTGTTAGGGTGGATAAAACAGGGCAGAACCAGATCATCAACAGCTACAGCAACAAGAGGAGCTTCTGGACCAACCACTTTTAATCGCTCTGTATTGTGGAAAAAACAACAAGAAATACAGTATATTACTATCACTGTTTGTAACAAATTACCTTATTTAATTTCACCTCTTTATTAACATGGAAGCGAGACTGTACTTGATTCTGACATTTCCTTAGTTTCCTGCTATAAATAACAGAAGTTACATTGTTTAAGACAATGACAATTAGGGCTACCTGAACAAATTGCTGTATTTAAAATAGAAAAAAGAGCACATTTACAATTTTATTTATTTTAAGAATGTGTGTTGTAAACCATTTGGCCAGGAGAGGTGTGAATCTTAGCTAAAAAATTTAATTTAATTCAATTTTAGGGCATTGATATTTTCAAATGGATTTAATTCAATAGCACTAATGTTTTATATATTTCTATCATTCTACAGGTTTTAAAGTTTTAAACGGTTCAATGTACCTAAAATGCACTGAAATGTTGTGCAACTTGATTCTTTATGTTTAAATGTCATGTCTCATACAAAGCAATAATCCTTTCCGCTAGCAATCTTTTGCTCCACACTCCAGTCCAGTAGGGGCCGTGTTGGACCAAACATGAAAAAAAGTGATTTTTTTCAGATCACTTTTTTTTTCAGAGAGTATTTGTGGAAGATTGAGGTGATTCGTATTTTCTGAAGAAGCTATGGTATGTTTTAAAGGATTAATTTTAATGCACTTAACATGAAAATTTTTCGAAATTATTTAAAATCTGTGAAATTTTTTTTATCGAAAACCTATTGAATTATTTGTATCGATCCACAAAAATATATTAAATTGTATAATCTATTAAATCTAATAGATGATTGTCTATTTGATACATGGTTGTTGGTGCCAGACATCACCAACTTGAGTACTTTAGAACCTACTGACCTCAGGGATTTTCACATACAACAGTCAGAGTGAGTGCAATTCAGAGTAACTGGTCAGTTGAAAGTGATGAGTGATGTTTTTCTGTGTTCAAATGCCTTGTTGAAAAGAGGGTTAAAGAGGAAAATGGTCAGATTGGTTCAAGCTGTCAGGAGGGGTATAGTATAGACTGAATCCTGCCTCATTTTTGAATCCACATGTCCTTTTTAAAACATTTCTGTTTTTACTGTAAACCATTCTTGTTTCTGATTCTGTGTTTTTCTCAGTTTGCAGCATGTAATGTGTGTGATCTTAAATTAGTAAATGTTTTTAAGATCTTTCAGCACAGAGAGGAATGTGCATCTGAACTACTGTAAGTGCGTTGCCAAGCGAGCTTGGATTTTTAAATTAATTAATAAATTTTTTTGGTATGTGTTTTCTGAATCTGCAGCATTTTGGCCTCCATAATTTTCTTCAGAATTGTGAATTGATTGCACAATTCCACACATCCCCATGTGTGCACAGTTGTAGAATGGTCAATGGACCATCATTGATTTTATTATTTCATCTTTATTGGCCATCAACAAAAAATCTGCGAAGAATAAGAGATTCCTTGATGTACACTAAGGCATTTGGAAAGATACCAAGCAGGAATGCCCGCAGTTCTTGTGGATATGTATTCATGAAAGTCAGCACAAGATGTCTCTTTGCACACAGATCTCAGTGCAGGCACTCACACCACAAAGGTGAAATAATGAATCACAAATAATACGTTTAGCTAGACACCACCTGTCAGGGATTACCCCTAGAGGGCGACAAAGTGCCCAGAGAGTTCCTTTGTTTTTTCTGTTTTCTTTGTGTTCTTTGTGTGAAGGACTCTAATCCCCAGAATGCACCTCAGTCAGGTGATGTGGCGCTCACCTGAACTGAGTTTGCTCATTAGTGTGATTATAAATGTTCCTGAGTTCTGTGTTGTCCTTGTCTTGCATCTGTTCGTCTAGGGTTACTGTTTGTCTGGTATGTTCTTTCTAGCTCTATGTTTTTCCTAGCTTTGTGTTCTCCTTGTTCTGTGTTCTCCTTGTTCTCAGTGTTCTTCCTGACTCTGAGTTCTTCCTGGCTCCATGTTCTCCTGGCTCTGTGTTGTCCTGGCCTTAGTCTATCTCCTAGCCTGTCTGTCTCTGTCTGGTTGTAATGTCTAGTCTAGTTAGTCTGCCATGTTTAGTTTACTCCTGGTTTAGTTTGTCATGTTTATAGTTTGTATGTCCTGTGATTACAGTTCATGTTCTGTTCTGTCTGTTCCCTGTTTTGGTTATTATTAAAATCCTTTGATCACTTTCACCTCTGCTATCATGCCTCTCTTTTCGTCCGGCAAGCAGTAACCGTGACACCACCCAACAGTTTAAGTGAAGCCTTTGAATTGAAGTTAGTCACATATACTGTACATAAAAGAACAAGTGTCAATGTGTATAAGTTGTATGCCCTTAACCACTCCAGAGAGATCAGTTTTCTCAACAACATCTTTTACAACTGCAAGCTTAGAATTCACAAGCTTAGAAACAAGCTTAGAATTCACTGTACATACTGCAATCACCTCTCTCTCTTTCTCTATGTGCATGTGAGTGTGTAAGTATATTCATACCTGAGTCTCCATAAAGTTGTAGACAATCAGGAGAATCACAGACGAAAACATAATTCCTGAAAGAAGGTTTATCATTATTGGTTCAAATTTTCACAATGTAAATACCATTTAATAAATTATGTTAAAAGCACACTTTAACAAATCAGTTCTATGAAAATACTTCTCATATTCACTAATTTTTGAGGTTTATATATTTTTCTTCATGAGAACTCTTTGTTAAAGTCCACACTTTCTTTCAGTTTGGTGTGCTTTTATTTCTGTATTCTGTTTTTAAGAAACCTTTTTTCCAAAAGCATGCTAATTAGTTAGTCCCTTTGAGGTAACAAACTTTGCTGAATGTGGTCCAAATTTAAACAGATGTTTCTTGTTACTTATACAAATAACTACACAGAATACAACTTGATAACAAAGTTTAAGCCCAAGGGTTTGATGTGACTGAGATTGTTATGATCTGGGCTGCTTCAGTTGGTCAGGTTTATGTTCAGCAATGTGCCCAAAACATGAGGTCAGCTGACTACCTGAAGATACTGAATGACTGGGTTTTTCCCATCAATAGATTTTTTCTTGCCTGATGGCACGGGAATATTCCAAGATCACGATGCCAGGATTCATCCATCACAAACTGTGAAAGAATGATTCTGGGAGCATGAGGCATCATTTTCTATAGCAGTTTGATTTTCCCATCATCTATACAAGATCTTGGAGAGAAATTAATGCGACACTGGATGAAAAAAAATGTTGTGACATTGCATAAGCTTATTGAAACACTGCTATGGTGAATGTATGCTGCAATCAAAGCAAAAGCACTCTAATTAAAAATTTGAGTGTGTGACTTATTTATTTGGCCGGTCAGTGTACTGTATGTGTGTAAGTATGTTTATTCTTCTGGAAAGCTTTTTGCACCAACTGATGTGTAAGTATGTAAATAAAATGAGTATTATAAATTATTATATGGCTGTAAAACTCTTTTCCTAACACTTCAATCATAATGATGTGTGCTTTGTGAGGCTACTCACCTTGGATTATTTCTCCTGTTCACAGAAATTGATCAAATATTGGACGTTAATGCTACACTGTAGTGATGTGTCGCGCGCGAGCGATTCAGCTCGTTGAAGTGAACGACCGGAGCTGCTCCTGCCTGGGAGCGCCTTTTTGTTTTGTTTGTTTGTTTGTTTCCCTCTTCTTTTTCTGTTCAAGCTACACATTTTTGTTCAACTACATGTCATGATGTGTGGTGTGTGTGTGTGTGTCCGCACTGAGCAGGAGGGGAGGGGCGGGGTTACAGACACACAGAGAGACTGGGAAATAGAACGGAGGGAGACGAGACGCTGGAAAAGATGCTAAAATGAGTGACAGCAGGAAACAGTACAATGTGGATGCATTTCATTATAAATAGTTAAGTGTTTATAGATAAAATACATACAATCAGAGACATTTGATATAATGTATGTTTTTTTACATTAGTAATACATTTTACACATCATTTTAAATTAAGTTTTGATAAAATAAAATTAAATTAAATTTAGCCGAAATAACAGGTGTTCTATCAATTCATCCTACTCATCATTATTTCCTACCCAGCCTTTCTGCGCATGCGCAGTAAAAACCCTGTCACGCTTAAATTCATTGTTGTGCGAATTTACTGAGGTATTTCATAGTTTTGTGCTTGTAATTGGACATTTCATTTGATTCACATGCATATATTTAACAGTTCACCTGTGAATTGAAGGGTAGGAGTGATTCTTTTTTTTTATCGTTTGTAGCCATGTTAAAACTATAGTAATTACATTCTGATGAAGTCACAATCAGCTGGCCATGTTTGTTAAAACTGAGTATTGCATTTTTTGGATGTCCATTTGGATAATGTTGGACAGACCGGTATAACTATCTGTTTTTTCTACCGGTAGGAATTTCTGACAAGTAGGAAAAACTGATAGAACACCGGCTCTTTTTAGTGAGCCGAGCCAAAAGAACTGAAAAGAGCTAAAAAGAGCCAGAATTCTCATCACTACTGCAATGTCACTTGGCGAAATGGTAACTTAAGTAGAATAACCACTAGATGGCAGCATTCAATGCCAGAATTCAATACCAGATTATTATTATTATTATCCTTTATTTCTTACGCTCCAGCATTTATCACAAAACAATTTATTATATTAGTATTGTTATGAATACATTGGAAATCGACAGAACACATTGTGTGTGTGTGTGTGTGTGTGTGTGTGTGTGCGTGTGTGTGTGTGAGGGAAAGAGAGAGAGAGTATAATACTATGTATGAGGGGTTTGATTGTCTTTGTTGGAGAGATTTATAGTGTATTAGAGAGAAGGTTTGAATTTTGTCTGTAACAGCCTCACAAGTAAAGCTAGTCTACTTATCAGATGGCATGGCAGTACACAAAAGTACACAAAGCGCACACACTCAGGAATTAAAGTAATTTAAACACTGTATATAACTACTGGAACTAAAAAATATCTAGTCTACTGGTGCAGATGTTTAAGTTGATTTAAGGCTTCCCAGTATTTTTGTTTTTGTTTTAATTATCTGTCTGCAGGTCACTTCTCTGAGGTTGTCAGACCTCCTCAAGGCTTGTAATGGTCACCATAAAGGTAAAAAAACAAACAAAAAAAAAACAGTTCATCTGCTTATTATTATTATTACTTTATTATTATTAATAAACATTGTTCTTTCAGCTGTTCTCGTCAAGAGGTCATAACAGTGGACCATCTGATCTGCATACAACTTGGCACTGGTTTGTTCGCTGGATGTCCTTCTTGCTGTAACCTTCTTATTCTTCAGCTACTATATACTACTATACTACTGGTATATTCCAGTTAAAATATTATTTAAAAAACATAAAATAAGGAATTTAATTAACATTATCTAAATCTTATTCAGTTATTAGTATGGATAACCGCTAGACAGGTAGTGCTACAGAGTGTTTGCAGCTGATGTCATGGCTTGGCCTCTAGCAACTACTAGCCATCTGTTTTCTCCTCTACCTTCATTTTGATCATTTAATCTTATGGCTAACTTGGTGTCTGTAAAACCATAGATGATGAGAAAGTTTTGGGCATACAGATGTTCTAAGCAGAGGGACAAAGAAAAGCATTAATGTGTACAGAATCTCTGTTGAGTCTGACCCAGACTGCAAATCCAAATGAATCCAGAAGTCATAAAAATGTGATATTATAAACAACATTTATTTCAGTTTCATAAGTTCCACAGGTATTAGAAATCATGTATCCTTTTAGAAAATGTACATGATTAGGATTTTTTTTTTGCATTGCAATATATACTAGTAATCAAATTGAATAATTCAATATTAAACTATTATGAATATCAAAAGCAAAGTTACATTTTCTATTTATTATAAAGCTTAGAAATTATTTTTATGTGATAACTGTTAGGGATCTGGTCAGTTAAATCGATAGCGTTTGGATTTATTTTTCTGTTTTTAGCCTCCATTTTTAAATGAGGAAACCTCATGCTTAATGCTATTTTGCTGTTATTGAGGAGATGCAGTTTATTTACTGAAGCAGCAGTGTACATTCTAAGCATTATTGAATTGGAAGCAAATTCGATGAGGTTTTCACTGATATAACAATAAATTATAAAAGCCTAGAATTATAAAGCAGTTCTACACAGGAAATGGTTACACTGCGCTCACTTTAATCTGCATCAATGTGTTCAGTTAACTTGTCAATTTTAACAGCAAGAAACCATATCACACAAAACAGGTTTGTTACTGTAAGGATTTTATCTTTCCTTGCAAATTATCATTGTGGCAATCTTCCATGTTTAAACTAAAGTGCAAAAGCAAATGGATTTTTCCTGAGGTATAAGCTGAGGTATAAGCTGCTTATCAGTCTCTTGTTGATTCTTTTATATTACAATATCATAACGACTTTTAAAAACTATCAAAGATGAACAGTTTTTGTCTTTTCCCAGTGTGTCAGACACAAAAACAAAAAAATTTCTACCATGTCTTTTCAAGTCCAATAAAATTTTTAAATAGCTTCATATGTGTACATTCAGTCCTTCTGGAATAGAGTGTACAGAGAACAGACCTGACCAAACATCACTCCTACTGTAAAACTGCTGCATAGTCACCCAGGCACTAAAGCACTATACACCAACTTCAACAGGAAGATGCAACTATAAGGCTGAAATTCTCTTGCACAGTGCTTAAGGGTGATTTCATATTTGTAGTTCAGTTCTCTTAGTTTGGACAGATGTATAAAATTATACATTAATTTTGGTTCGCTAGTATAAAGTCCCGGTCTGCCTAACTTTGACATTTGGACCAAAAGACACAACAGAAGGCATGTGTATTATAAAGTTTATAAAATGTAATGTTATACATTGAGAATAACACAGTCATGGTGTCGACCGTCTCATGCTAAATAATAAATAGATAAATAAAAATGCAAGCAGCAATCTTTAGTCTGTTGATAAGCTCTCCACGCTCCTAAATCTGTCTGGTTGTCAAGAACACATGAGTGTGTGATAGTACAACTGGGCTGCATTTAATAACGAGAGCGCTCGAAAACATAGAACATTTCATTAATCCATTCAACTGTTGTATTCTCATGAATGCAAGCACTCTTGTAACTGAACTCAGCCCTGCTGGAATATCACGTCTGTCTGTGTGTTCTTGTGCACTGCTCACAGTGAATGTTTAGATGTCTGGGTCAGATATAGAGACCTTTTCCCCCTTTTGTCAACTTAAACATTTGAATACTGCACATTTTAAGACTATATTTAACTACAAATAATAATAATGCTGTTCATTAGGTAAATTCATCAGACATGGTCTCTCCAACATGGTTTTTAACAATATAATTACTAACACTAATGCACACAGAAGACATTACAAAAACTAACACAAAAGCATTTTTGGCATTCATGGCCTCCATGGAATATCCAAGTGCACTGGCAACTGAACATATGATGGGTAACATGAACATGTCCAGCTGAAGTATGTGGGTAAAGTCACATATGCAGGTGACCCACACACCCACATTACTATATTTCTAAAAGAGAGCTCTGTGCAAGGAGAGTTGCCGTAATTTGGGAAGTATTTAGTGTTTATACTACACTTCCATGACCCACCTTTTAAACAACTGGTTATGTGAACATAAGTGGTGCACTCAGACCATTCCTCCCAAGTCAGGGTCCTTGTTTCCCTTTTGATCTTGTACAACACAAGTGTCCCCTTTTTGACAAAGGATCCAAATAGGTGGAATTGTGTCCATATTTCTTAACAGGCAGCAGGGTACAGTAGCATCAAAACATGGGTCAGTATGATATAAGATGTGTTGTCTGCATTTGCTTCTGCTGATGTGACATTATTAAGGCGCCGTGCTACCCAGCTAAAGGACATGGCATGACATATCCAACACGAGCCATTGTTTACGTCTGTCATATTATCAATGATGTCTAATGATAGAGCACACCCCCAGTTCCCTGAACACCTCCCGAGATTAGCACTATGCTTTTTCATCATCCTCTCTCCTCTTCTTCTTCTACTTAAATGTACGTGGCTCTTGTTTTGCTAAATAGTCCTGGCTCTTCCTTATGAGTCCTCAATAAGGAGGCACATCAGGGTAACAATTATTGCTATCACTCCTAAGACTACCCAGACTGCTCTGGGGTGTTGGAATAGATTTCTCATTTTTAAAACAATGGTCCAGTCCAGCTAATTTCACTTGTTTATAACGCCTGTCATGTCTCCATGAGTGTGATTAATCTTAGTCACTGAGATTATCTGTCCACTAAAACAGTTTTATATCCTGTCATTAGTCACAACGCTTACTTCAGCATACACAGTGTAAGCTTGCTCTAATTTATCACAAGGTATCCAGGGATGATTATATATTTTAACTTTAGTTGCTATACTGTACCTTCATGTGTACTGTACTGTCCCCATACTGTATGGTATTCTGTTCTACTACACCTACTGCACTTTTACACCTGACAATTTCCTCTCATGGTGGCCTCAGATGTAGTGCTGCTTCTTCCCTAAGCAGGTGATGAAGTTGACTGGAGAGTCGTAGTTCTGTGTTGTTCCTGTCACTCTAGTTGTTTTTTCTGACACATGCACTTTGTGTGCAGATGAGGGTCTGTTGGGGTTTACAGGAATGGTTACTAACACTTCACTGCTCACCCTTGTTCACCTCTGTGTTCCCTTCTCTCACATCCTCAGGTTCTGGAACACATTTGTGGTGGCTGGCGTGTCTCCATGTCGCTCTTTCTGCTACCTTGACTGCTGTTTGTGAGGTTAGGCACACTTTCAATGGGCCTATCCTAAAACCACAAAGAGTTTTCACAAAAACTAAACATTTCCTCTTTATACAGTAATGTACTTTTAATTTTTCTTCTCTCTCTGTTTTATTAGTAGCACAAATGACAAATTTTTCATTAAATCTTTGGGAGGAATTTATAAAGCCTCTAGTATACCAATGCAGATACATGCTATCGGCGTGGCGTGTATCTGCAGATCCTGTAAGTCAGCTGTTGGAACAGAACATTTCATCATGCACATATTAGTATTGTCAGTAAATGTTCACAACACAGCTGCCTTCACTGCTGCATCTGCTTTTCTGAAGTCAGATTTGTTTTGTTAGTGTAAGTATCACATTTACACTTTTACATGGATGCTGATCCATCCATGACTATTTTAAATCTGGATTCTGTAGCGTCACTTCCTGTCAATCAATCCCTGGAGAACAAAGTTGATCAACAGTGAGCAAAGTGGCAGTGGTCTTCTCCTCTGTAGGAAGGAGAGTTACAGGGTTTAAAACTATACATCTTTTCATAGTGATTTTTCTCATTTTTAAGCATTTAGCATCATACCTTAACCAATGTTGTGTAGATAAATGTAATGCTTTTCTTTCTAAAAAAAAAAACATTGAAACTTCATGAGGAACTAGAAACATCAAATTACTGTAACCCACTTTAGACTACACATGCCTTGTCAGTTGCTGGTACTTTACATAAACACATGGGTAATCCCGCTGTTACAAGATCTAATTTTGTACCATTACATAGAAGTGTGCTGGTACCACAATAAAGAATCCTTGAATCCTTGAATCTCATGAGAAGTAAGCTCCAGGTCTTATTATTTATTTTTTTTCATGCTTTTGTAGTAGAGCTCAAATCATGCAACCATTTTTTTCATCGACAGTCTGTGTAAAAGGCCTTTTAGGATCTGGCATGCCAAATACTGAAGTAGTTTATAATGCCAATTTTAATTCAGTGAAATATTGTTCTTGCTCCCAGAGTTGAACTAAGTGCACTGTGGGACAGAAGACCACTCCCATGAACTATATACTGTAGCTCATTGGGGCCCTGAGGATTGCAAAGATCAACGTTAACTTTTCTGCAGTTAAAACATTTTTACAAGAATTATGACATTTTTTTCTCAATTGTTTTAGATTTTGGAATATTTTGATTTGGATTACTGCTTTAATTCCAAAGTTTTATCTTGTACCAAAACAATTTGTCCTAAAGATTTGACTTGTGTTTATATGACCTTGTTCTGCTATGCAATAAGGAGGTGCTGATGTGTACTACTATATGACAACAGCTTTCAATAAAGAATTAATCACTGAAATGATTTCAGCAATAGCCTCAGGTAGAAGGGAAGACTGTATGAAGTGTGTAGAACCTACAGTTTGACTTTGGAGTGATCACCACCAGTTCAATTCCCTTGAGTAAACCTACGTCATGCTCGCCCTTAGCTCATAAATTTTTAGTGAGTGACGATAAACGTGAATCATCATCAAAAAAGGCTTTACATACTCATAACCTAATTTTCTGCCTGGCCAGGTCTTGTGAGCCATAATGTACCCAGTTCATTTACACTTCACCACAAAATGTAACAGCATTGCAGAGGCATTAGTGTCTCTGGGGCTTTACATTACTGTTGGATAAGAGGTTAATTCCTAATCACTTTCATTCATACAACATGTCATGCAAAGGTCCAAATTTTCCTACTCATCCTTTTTACTTTTAACCAATGACACATGAGGGCGCCCCAGTTTATTACATAAGGGTTTCTCATGTGCACACTGCTTAATTCTACATTAACTACAATTGTGCTCATCTTAAGATGGGAAAACTTGTGTTTTATGTGTGATATACAGTGTAATGTATTTACTGGCATATGATCTGTGGCAGTAGTTATGGTGCATGCACATGTTTTAACTATCATCATAGCATTTACTGAACTCACAGAGCTTCCATTCATATACACATAACAGAAGAAATGGATCCCATTTCACAAGAGTGAAATCTTCAGGCTCAGTGTAATGGTTTGGTCTACTCAGGAGATTTATACCTAATTTACATGTTATCTCACCATAATAGATTTACTGGGAAACAAGAAAATAGATAAAATTTAGTTTTATTATGCACACTTGGATAAAGTCACACACTTTGCTGTATGAAGTGTTTCGAGCTGCGTGTCCCGAAGTGCCCACAGAGTTCAGGAATCTGCCACTCAATTTCACTAGATTGACAAATTCACGTGCTTTACCGACTGAATGACCTGTACAGAATCTACCAAAGCTGTAATATGTTTGCATTTGACTGGTATACTTCAAGATCATACTTTGTTCTACGTATAAACCTTGTTTTATTGATTGCATGTAATATTCTAATTTTCTGAGATGGTGGATTTGGGGTTTTCATGAGCTGTACAGTACGCCATAATCATCTCAATTATGACAAATCACGGCTTGAACTATCTTTCCTTGCATGTAATGAGTTTCTCTCATATATTAGTTTCACCTTTTTAAGTTGCATTACTGAAATAAATGAACCTTTGCACGATATTCAGATTTTTTGAGTTTCACCTGTACATTTCTCTAGGATTGACTTAGTCCAACTTTTTATCTATTCAAAAAAGTCAGCTGTCTCACACTGTTTTCAAATGTGTATGTCCAGTCCTTTTGGAATTTAGTGTACAGAGTACAGACCTGACCAAACACCACTCCTAAAACTGCTGCATAGTCACCCAGACCCTCAAGGACGACAGCACCCTTTAAACCCACAGCAACTTTAACAAGTAGGGGCAACTACGTACAGTATATACTGTAAAAGCTGAAATTCTCTTGCACAGTGCTTAAGGGTGTGTTCACACTTGTAGTTCAGTTATTTTGTTTGGACCAATGTATAAAATGACACTTTAGTTTTGTTTCACTAGGATAAAGTCCTAGTTTGCTTACAATAACTCTTGAATTTTAAATATCAAACCAAAAGACACAACAGAAGGCTTGGTCATTATACAGTATACGTTGGTGTCTTTACCAGCTGACAACTGGTCACACAAGCATGACCAGATAATGAGAATAAAACGTCACCAATGAGACTAATGTTTTAACTTTGTGACAAATTTTTATCCATACAGCAACTAGTGGCGACCCTCTTGTGCAAAATAAAATAAATAAATAAATATGCAAGAATCAAACCTTTAATCCTTTGATAGACTCTTCACACTCCTAAATCTGTCTGACTGTCAAGAACACATGAGTGTGTGATAGTACAGCAGGGCTGCGTTCAGTAATGAGAGTGCTCAAAAACATAAAACATTTCATTAATCCCTTCAAACTGTTGTATGCTCCCGAACGTTTTGCAAGCATTCTTGTCACTGAACACAGCTCTGCTAGGATATGAAGTTTGTTTGTGTGCTCTGGTGATCTGTCCATAGTGAACGTCTTTGGGGATGCTCATTAAATTTAACATTTAATTTGACAGTGTTTAATTTGTTACTGACTTTAAGGTATTTCATTTTTTGGAACATCGTCAAGTGTCATGCTAACTAACACAGGTGATGTACTGTAGCTCTGACTTCTGACTTCTCTCTCCCTGTCCGTCCAAATTCTGCCTTTACATCGGCTGTCACAGATACAGAGTTGACCAGTGAAAGTTCTCCGGTACATTTATCATTATCAGACTTTATATATCTTTGGGTCGTAATTTGTTCACATTTCAATCACCAACCGCACCAGAGTTCATCTGGAAGTCGACAGAGATCCACATTTTCAAACAGTCTCAGTTCATTTGCAGAGGTCAGGTGTCAGCGTTCACATTTGTTCAAGTGAATCGCATTAACAGAGCAACTGCACCAGAATTTGCTTTAATCAAACCAAACATGTCAAGTTTGAATACACTCTAAGATTCTTACCTCTTTAAATGCAATATTTCCTAAATGAGACACACACCCCTGGCCTGCATCCATGGTTTTATATTAGGAATTACTACTATTACTCTAATACCATTGGGCTTATACATGATCTAAAATAATTTATATCTCATGCTGCACTCGTCATATTAAAGATAACTATATGGGTTCAATTGACCTGTATGTGGACTGGGGTTTTGCTGTACAAGGGTAAGTGACTGACCATGTTGGCATATTTATGTTTAATGATTTATAAAAAGCTAACCATAGTAACATAATATTGTTAGTTAATATTAGTTAATACTGTTGTATTATGTCAATATATGTCAATACTTTTGGCCACCACTGTACATGACCTGATTAAAATGTGAAATATGAAATGTTCTATTGTTGATATCAGGAACAGTACAGGAGTGACGTGTCCTATGACACAAGTTCCTCTGATCACAAAACCACACTGCAGTTTGGATTTAAACATAACTCTGAATGTTTGTGTGCTGAGGGTGAGTTTTAAGTACACACTCCGTATTAGATAAAAATGTGTGTGTGCTGAGGGTAGGGCTTGATTTGAGGGGGGGGGGGGGAAGGAGGATGGCACCCTCCATTAAAAAAAAAAAAAAAAAAAAGACAAAAACCATCCCCTCTGTAAAACCACCATCACCTTCAGATTAATAATGCTGTGTATTATGTGAAATTTGTCATGAAAATGAAATATTAAAACTCTCTATAAACTCGATCATTTACGAACTAATAACAGCAATTAGCCAATCAGAAACTTTACATCATTTTTCACTCTGTTCGCATTTTCACAACGGACAAGAGAACAGTTCAAGCACAGCTTTTGACACATTTCAAAAAGAAGAGAACTGAAGGTATGATACCTACACACAAATCCTCTCAGCAGAGACGCGATGAAAACGAAGCATTCAGTTAAACACATGAATTTCCGAAATGACTCACAGCTTTAATGATTATAAAAGACGTGTTTACCCAATTTGTGGAATTTCATTCTCAATTTAAAGATGAGTTTTGTATTGCATTTCACCTACATGCTTGGGTACAAAAGGGTCAAAAATAGATTTTTAAATGCCATAATAGTAATTTGATGATGATGATGTGTGTGTGTGTGTGTGTGTGTGTGTGAGAGAGAGAGAGAGAGAGATATTTCTGGTGTGATTAGTGTGTTTTCATACAAAACTGCAATACTATTAAATTAAATTAAATGATTTCATTACTGATGTTCATGTAGATTTTTATTCGACTCGTATAATCCTCTCCAGATGAAAGCCAAGGAAAGGATCAAATGGTAGTTTTGTCAATTGCATGTTTAAACACGTGTTTTGTTTTGATGGCTCCAAGTTGATTTAATTAAGCTTATATTTTGTTAATAAAACTGTTCTTAAAGAATTGACATATTTTGCAATCATTTTGTATTGTTATTTATAACCCCCATAAAAAATGTAAATAAAAATAAATACTTCGCAATAAACCAGCTGCTCCAGAGACACAAAGTTTTATTCACATAATAGGAGAATCAGCAGGAACAAGACTGTAGATCAGAATTAAGTACATTCATTAAGTGACAATTTCACACAGGATTATGAAAAAATATTATAAATACATTTACACATCCAATCATCCAGCTAAGAACATTCACTAAGAACTGAGATCAAATTAAAGAGAAAATACAGTGGAACCTTGGATTGCGAGCATAATTCATTCTGGAAGCGTGCTTTTATGTCAAAACACAGCGAATTTTCCCTGTGAGAAATAATTAATACAAAATATAAAGTAAAAATGAAACAAATTAATCTGCACTTTATTTTAGAAAAAAGTAAAAACAAACATAAAATCCTGACAAATAAGTGTTTCACTTAGTGTTTATGCGCACGCACTGTGTGTGTGTTTGTGCGCACATGCGATGTGTATGTGTGTGTGAAGCTAAAGTAAGACGAGAGGAGGCATGCCTCTCTCCCCCGTCCCTCCTCTCGTCTTACACAGCAGCCTTCCCCGCCCTCTTATTTGAGAGGAGACTTTCACACACACACACACACATACTAACGAGATCACTGCTGTAAGTAAAAATAAAACAATTAACCTGCAATTTACCTTTGAAAATAATCACGACAGAGCAGGGGTTCCATTAGAGTGTGTGTGTGTGTGTGTGTGTGTGTGTGTGTGTGAAGGCGAGAGGAGAAGGCACACTCTCTAAATGACACTCATGCACACACACACTAACGTAATCAGTGCTTTCTTACACACAGAGCGAGAAACAGGATCTTGCTTTTGCTTTATGCGCACACGTGTGTTATAACAAACAGTTCATGCGCGCATTAAAGGTAATAAAAGACGTTTTACACACCCGTGGTCACAGTGTTATAGTAAACAGTACACGCACGCACGGATGTTGACTATACCGAGCATGGGAGACAATTACCCACAATTCCACAGCGCGAGAAAGAGAAGAACCATTGGCTCAGTTGTGATCACGTGACGCTCGGCGTCAAAACAAGACATGCATGCGCGCTACATGATACTCCATGATACACAGTACTCGTAATATAAGACTTGTTCGTTTATCAATTAATTATTCTTTTTTATATTTTGCTCACCTTGTGGAACACTCGCAAACTACAGAATCACCTCATTAACAGATCTACACTTGCATTACATGAAATACACAAACACACACTCAGGTTTTTTTTCTGCCAGAAATTTAATTCAGCGTTGTCTACCGTTACCCCCAGCTAGATAAAGCTAATGGAGTCTGGAGCGTGTCGTACCGTTTTATGTCTCCTGTTACTAAATGCCCCCCCGCCCCCCCCCTCTCTCTCTCTCTCACACACACTCACACACACACACACTAAAACTCAGACATTAACTGTAACTTATCGTTATTAAAGTTTAATTTTAAATGTAAAAAATCTATTAAAATGATTTGCAAAACATGAACACAAATAAAAATATAGTTGCAAGCAAAGATGACAGGCACAAGCACCCTGCGCCATCAACACCCGCACAACCTGCACAACCTGCACACGTCACACACTATACAGGGCTGATTAGGCCCTAAATATTTGTTGAGTGCGTTAGTGTGTGTGTGTATGTGTGTGTGTACAGTATGTATGTGTGTATACTGTGTGTGTGTGTGTGTGCGTGTGCGCGTGTGTGTGTGTGTGTGACATGTGAGAGTTAGTGTGTGTGAGAGAGAGACAGAGGTGTACACATCACACACTGTACAGTGCAGACGTCAGTTTGGGACCTAAATATTTTTTCACTGTGTTAGTGTTTGTGTGTGTGTATGTGAGAGAGAGAAAGACAGAGGTGTGTGTGTGTGTGTGTGTGTGTGTGTGTGTGTGTGTGTGTGTGTGTGTGTGTATGTGTGAGAGAGAGAGAGAGAGAGAGAGGATAAAGACAGAGGTGTGTGTGTATGTGTGTGAAATGAGTAAATGCGTTTTTGCATGTTTGTGTTTGGTGTGTGTGTCTGTGTGTAAACATTTGTGATGTGCGTGTTAGTGTGTGTGTGTGTCTGTGAGATGTATGTGTGTTTTTCTGCATGTGTGTGTCGAGAGAGAGATGTGATTGTTGTGTAAACATTTGTGATGTGTGTCGTTGTGTGTGTGTGTTCGTGTGTGATATTGAGTATGAGTGTGTGTGTGTAGTTGTGTGTGTGTGTGTGTGTGTGTGTGTTCTGTGTGAGTGTTAACATTGTGATGTGTCTGTATGTATGTGTGTGTGTGTGTGTGTGTGTGTGTGTGTGTGTGTGTGTGTGTGTATGTGTGTGTGTGTGTGTGTGTGACATGTGAGGGTTAGTGTGTATGAGAAAGAGAGAGACAGAGGTGTGTGTGTGTGATGTACACATCACACACTGTACAGTGCTAACGCTAGTTTGAGACCTAAATATTTGTTCACTGCTTTAGTGTGTGTGTGTGTGTGTGTGTGTGTGTGTGTGTGTGTGTATGTGAGAGAGAGAAAGACAGAGGTGTGCGTGTGTGTGAGACGAGTAAATGTGTTTTTGCATGTTTGTGTTTGGTGTGCGTGTCTGTGTGTAAACATTTGTGATGTGCGTGTTAGTGTGTGTGTGTGTGTGTTTCTCTGCATGTGTGTGTGCGAGAGATAGATGTGAGTGTGTATGTATAAACATTTGTGATGTGTGTGTGTGTGTGTGTGTGTGTGTGTGTGTGTGTGTGTGTGTGCATGCGACCCAAAATAACTGCCCTCCTGTTGAGTTGTGCCCAGGACACGCAGTGCGATTGTTGTTCGGCTCAATGAGCTGTAAATGCGTACTGGGTTTCTTGTGCATGTGTGTAAGTTGTGTATGAGCTGTGCAGGAAGATCTCATGTGAGGGCCCCTGAGGGTCAGAGTCTCGGGCATCCTAATGGCAGCTGATTTCAACCTGTCTGCCAAGTTTCATGGGTTTCTGAACATGTTAAGACCCCAAAAAGACTAAAAGGGTGAAAAATAAATCAATAAACAAATCCTTCAGAAAACACGAGCGTCGTGCACACTCTATAGTGCTTGGGCCATAAGTAATAAAAACTGTAGAAAAGTAAACGTTTATTTCCTAAAATATATTTATTCTGATATTTACCAGATGATTAAATGTGTGAGGTGAAAATAAATAAATAAATGAATCACTCAGTGTTACACAGAGATGATCAGTGGAGCTGCATTTTTACCTCCTTCATTTAAATAAGGACAGAAGAATGGATAGAGTTTCTCAGTGAAAGACTGAGCAGTGAAAGAGTAGATATGAGATCTGGAGTTCACATCATAAAAGGAGACCAGACCCTCGTCATAATCCACAAACACCCCCACCTTCTCCACCTTCTCTCTCAGTGTGAGGCGGACAGAGGGACCAGCAAGAGCTTTATATTCATTCTCGTTCCTCAGCCACACAGTCCAGAATCCATACTGAGGACTCCATGTAATCCTCCCCTTCCTGTTAATCTTCTCTCTCACGACTCCTAAAGTCCACGCAGTTTTCCCGCTGACCTGCACCTCATAATAAAATCTCCCTGAGGAGAAACTCTGCTTTCCCAAAACACAGGGATACAAATCAAACCTCTGTGGTGTATCAGGGAGATTCTGTCTCTCGTCTCCGTGTCTCACTTGTTTTCCATCAGCAGACAGGATGAGACGTGGATTTGCTGTATCAGGATCCAGAGTCACATCCACTGAGAGACACACAGAGTGAGATGTGAGTTTCAGGTAAAAATAATAAATCATCATCAGTGGATCAGATTCATTAGGATTTGTAGAAAAGTCTGTACGAGTCAAAGACCAGAAATATTACACTTAACTTCCGCAACTGTGCGCGCGCGCGCGTGTGTGTGTGTGTGTGTGTGTGAGAGAGAGAGAGAGAGAGAGAGAGAGAGAGGAAGTGGTGCATTTATTAACAGGAGACATAAAACGGTACAACACGCTCGAGTATCTTTGTCTATAATAATAATAATAATAATAATAATTAATAAATCATCCTGAGTTTAAAACCTGAACACAGACTTCTGTAAATCTGATCATTCAAGCTGAATCTGTAAAGACTGAAACTATATGAAGCCTATTACAATTTCCAGGGCGTTAATTTAAAATAAATACAAATATAAATAAATACATTCTGTATGTGGTTTAGTCTTATATTTGACTATACAGGTCTTATTTTTTAACATGATGAATGGCTCTAACACTTCAAATAAATATCCATATATAAATATTCAGCTAATTTTTACTCTAAAACACAGACACTCATATATTCAAGAGAAAATTGTGATAAGAAACAGAATAAAAACTCGTAAAAAAAAAGTAAAGTTAAACTCTCATTACAGTGTCTTCCCCTCTGCACATAATATTGTAACAGAGTTGTTTTAATTTCCTTTATGTTAATAATATTAGTCAGTATAATATCAGTCAGTGCTTTTTAATGTTAAATAATCAGCTTTAGTCAGTAATCATCAGGACACAGTGTGTATAATTACAGTCTGTAGTTCTTTACTTACAGTGTAGATGAAGTGAAATGTGTGATGTGAGGTGTGTGTACTGTCTCACCTGATGGAAAATCTTACTTCAGTATTAGATTTCATTTCTCTCTTTATTAAAAAAAAATTATATGATAAATCAATCATCGACGGTGTGTATAAACACATTTATCAGTGCAAAAGGTTTTAAATGTAAGTCACTCTCAGGATAAGAGAGTCTGCAGAATGCTATGAATCTACATTTACAAATGTTATATTATTTGTCCACTAGATGGCAGTGAAAGACCAGGACAGTTACACTCACCGCAAAATAACCAGGGCTTTTACTAATAAAGCCAATTCAGTTACATGGGATTTTACATGAGAGAGAGAGAGAGAGAGAGAGAGAGAGAGAGAGAGAGAGAGAGAGAGAGAGAGAGACTTTAAAGTCTTGTATTTTAACCAGTATTTTAGAATAAGCAGTATTTTTGACAGCCTTGAACAGATGAATATAAATAACAAAACTAATACAACAATAATAAACGTAATAATAATAGTGAAGTGCATGAAGAACAAGGTGTGTAAATTCACAAACAAATAATAATTAATGTACAATATTTAACTACAGAAGTTTAAGAGGCCAATTAAAACCTCACTTAAAACTGTTTCATTAAGGACGTCTCCTCCAAGGATAGAAGGAAGAGGATCAAACTGTTCTTCTTAAATAAATTCTTACAGATACAAGTGAGTCAAACAAAGAATAAAACATGATGTAAATGTTAATATGTGGTTCTTTAAAAATGCTTAAGCAAATGACTATAAATAGAAACAGAAATAGATCTTCATCCTCAAAAAGGATCTGCACAACAGAGACACAATTATAGAGACTTTCACAAGAAAGTCTTAGAGAACATCACAACCTTCACACTGACATCACACAGCTCATGTCCAGTCTCTCACAGACCACCTCTGAACTCTCACAGACATGAGAAGAACAGGAACGAGTTGGAGGTGTGGAGTGCAGAACTGTAGAGACATTTCCCAGCTCTAAAATAATATCTATCCTCCTACCACACAAAGACTTTCACCTGAACACCGTACAGAGAGTAAACACTGATATCACCAGAGGATGTGATCTCATCCCTAACGTACACCTTGCTCACCACACCAGCATCACACCTAATCACCTGTACGACCATGTGCACCTGAATAACCACAGTGTCTAGAGGAGTACAGTACAGTTGATTACATGATAAGAGATTTAGACCCTTCCTCCCTCAGTGCATTTACTGTTAAACCACTAGCTCCTCTGTCTGATCATGGGGACATTACTGTGCTTATAAAAAAAAATACACACACACACACACACGACATTTAAAAAGAAAACAGCCAGTCAAAGACAGTTCAAATGAAACAAAAGAACTTAAACTTAAAACTATCAAACCAGAAACACAGAGATCCTAATGACACTAACATACACTTTTTTTTAACCATGAAACACTCAAATGTTATAAACATAGACTCAGAATCAGAAAACACCTCACACGCACACACACACACACACACACACAGAAACAGCTAACAATATCTGAGGAGTCGCTAAACACAAACCATTTCTGGAACAACTGGAACAAACTTTAAAAAGTGACCATTAAGATCTGACCATTCAAAACAGAGATTCAAAACAACTCATTTCCAAACACTGTAAAAAGTTTGAGTCTGACACTAACTCATAGCAAAATAACCTTAACAGACACAGCCATACAATTTAAGAAATTGTGTTTTAATGCAACCTCACCTGTGAAACACAAGACTGTGTAGTACTGTAGGTCTAAAGTAGGTTTAAATGTGCAGGCTAACAACAGCACGACTCAAATATCTAACATCAGGATAAATACATGAGCAGGACCTTAACAATCTGAAACCAAAGAAAGCATCAGTACCTTATGAGATCCTGAACAAAATTATTCATAAAAATGGATGTTGATGGTTAATGACCTTGCTCAAGGTCTCAGCAGTGGTAGTTTGGTTGTATTGGGATTTGAACCTGAGACCATCTGATCAGTAATCCAATGTCATAATCACTGAGCTACTTTTTAAAACACGTCAATTTGCTTCTGAGTGCTCCTGTCTGTTTCGTCACTCAAATCTTTTTAGTATTCGACATAGAACACACGTGCGCGCACACACACACACACACACACACACACACACACACACACACACACACACACTTTACTTTCATGTGATGTATGTTGATTGATCTCTAGACTTTACAACAAATAGAAGTTCTATATTCTTATAGAATATTTCAATATCCTTCAAAACACTACAGAATGAATACTTACTTATTACTGTTTGAGGACACTTTATATTTTATCGATATGCTGTTTTTTTTTTACTTTACTTTACTTGATAGCAAGGGTGAGCAACTGTAACCGGGAATAAGCAATTTCCCCTTGGGGATTAATAAAGTTCTTTGAATCTTGAATCTTGAATCTTAAACTAACTATTCATTAATTTATAAATTTATAAGAAGTTTGTTGATTTTGTTTTTTTTGTTGGTTGTTGCCTTTATGCAATTCCCCTGCTTCTATGGATTTATTCACGTGACAGTTTTTGTAAACATTAATGAAAACTGACATTGAAAAAAAAGTTTTTTTTCTGACTTTGAACTTCTAATTAAAATTATGACAATTTTTTAAACAGCATGTGGTTATGCAATAGTCTTCATATACAGTACATATATACTTTTCTACTGTTTATTTTATATAAAAATATTTTAAAATCTTTTAATTCATCATACAGGGTGGGCCATTTATATGGACACACCTTAATAAAATGGGAATGGTTGGTGATATTAACGTCCTGTTTGTGGCACATTAGTATATGTGAGGGGGCAAACTTTTCAAGATGGGTGGTGACCATGGTGGCCATTTGGAAGTCGGCCATCTTGGATCTAACTTTTGTTTTTTCAATAGGAAGAGGGTCATGTGACACATCAAACTTATTGGGAATTTCACAAGAAAAAAAAAATGTGCTTGGTTTTAACGTAACTTTATTCTTTCATGAGTTATTTACAAGTTTCTGACCACTTATAAAATGTGTTCAATGTGCTGCCCATTGTGATGAAGTGTCAATGCAACCCTCTTCTCCCACTCTTCACACACTGATAGCAACACCGCAGGAGAAATGCCAGCACAGGCTTCCAGTATCCGTAGTTTCAGGTGCTGCACATCTCGTATCTTCACACCACAGACAATTGCCTTCAGATGACCCCAAAGATAAAAGTCTAAGGGGGTCAGATCGGGAGACCTTGGGGGCCATTCAACTGGCCCACGACGACCAATTCACTTTTCAGGAAACTGTTCATCTAGGAATGCTCGGACCTGACACCCATAATGTGGAAAAACTCAGGGAACGTGCCAGCTTCAGTGCATAAAGAGGGAAACACATCATCATGAAGCAATTTCAAATATCCAGTGGCCTTGAGGTTTCCATTGATGAAGAATGGCCCCATTATCTTTGTACCCCATATACCACACCATACCATCGCTTTTTTTGTTCCAACAGTCTTGGAGGGATCTATCCATATGTGGGTTAGTGTCAGACCAATAGCGGTGGTTTTGTTTGTAAACTTCACCATTCACATAAAGCTTTGCCTCATCACTGAACAAAATCTTCTGCGTGAACTGAGGGTCCTGTTCCAATTTTTGTTTTGCCCATTCTGCAAATTGTGTGCGCCGATCTGGGTCATCCTCGTTGAGATGCTGCAGTAGTTGGAGTTTGTAAGGGTGCCACTTGTGAGTAGCTAATATCCTGAAGGGATGTTCGACTAATGCCACTCTCCAGTGACATGCGGCGAGTGCTACGCTGTGGGCTCTTGCTGAATGAAGCTAGGACAGCCACTGATGTTTGTTCATTAGTGACAGTTTTCATGCGTCCACATTTTGGCAAATCCAACACTGAACCAGTTTCACGAAACTTAGCAAACAGTTTGCTAACTGTAGCATGGGAGATGGGTGGTCTCGCAGGGTGTCTTGCATTGAAATCTGCTGCAATGATCCGGTTACTGCGTTCACCAGATATCAACACAATTTTGATCCGCTCATCACGGTTAACCTCTTCAACATGTCAATGACTGTGAACAAAGAGAAACTTGTAAATAACTCATGAAAGAATAAAGTTAAAACCAAGCACACCATTGTTTTTCTTGTGAAATTCCCAATAAGTTTGATGTGTCACATGACCCTCTTCCTATTGAAAAAACAAAAGTTGGATCCAAGATGGCCGACTTCCAAATGGCCACCATGGTCACCACCCATCTTGAAAAGTTTGCCCCCTCACATATACTAATGTGCCACAAACAGGATGTTAATATCACCAACCATTCCCATTTTATTAAGGTGTATCCATATCAATGGCCCACCCTGTATATAAACATGTTAAAATGATTATTCAAATACCCCAAAAAGAAACATTTAATTAATGTTCTGTTGGCTACTATGTGACATGTGAGTTCATTACAATAAGAATATAATACTTGATCATAATAGGGATATAAATGATATTGTAATATAATATTTGTTAGTGAGTATGTTCCGTGGCAGGGGAGTCATTTTGGCACATATGACCCTGACACTAATATACAGTAGTTAGCCTCATGTTAGCTTACTATTTAGCAAACCTGACTACTGATTACACAGCCAGTTCCAAACCCGATTCCAAAAAAGTTGGGACACTGTACAAATTGTGAATAAAAACAGAATGCAATGAAGTGGAAGTTTCAAATGCCAACATTTTATTCAGAATAGAATATAGATAACATATCAAATGCTGAAAGGGAGACATTTTGAAATGCCATGCCAAATATTGGCTCATTTTGGATTTCATGAGAGCTACACTTCCATAAAAGTTGGGGCAGGAAGCAATAAGAGGTCGGAAATTTTAAATGTACACATAAGAATCAGCTGGAGGACCAATTTGCAACATGATTGGGTATAAAAAGGGACTCTCAGAGTGGCAGTGTCTCTCAGAAGTCAAGATGGGCAGTGGATCACCAATTCCCCCAATGTGTGGCGAAAAATATTGGCGCAATATCAGTTTCTCAGAGTTTCTCAGAGAAAAATTGCAAAGAGTTATCATCATCTACCGTGCATAACATCATCCAAAGATTCAGAGAATCTGGAACAATCTCTGTGCGTAAGGGTCAAGGTTGGAAAACTATACTGGATGCTCATGATCTTCGGTCCCTTAGACGGCACTGCATCACATACAGGAATGATACTGTAATGGAAATCACAACATGAGCTGAGGAATACTTCCACTGTCGGTGAACACAATCCACCGTGCCATTCGCCGTTGCTGGCTAAAACTCTATAGGTCAAAAAGAAGCCATATCTAAATATGATCCAGAAGCGCAGGCATTTTCTCTGGGCCAAGGCTCATTTAAAATGGACTGTGGCAAAGTGGAAAATTGTTCTGTGGTCAGATGAATCAAAATGTTTAGTTCTTTTTGGGAAACTAGGACGCCATGTCATCCGGACTAAAGAGGACAAGGACAACCCAAGTTGCTATCAGTGCTCAGTTCAGAAGCCTGCATCACTGATGGTATGGGGTTGCATGAGTGCGTGTGGCATGGACAGCTTACACATCTGGAAAGGCACCATCAATGCTGAAAGGTATATCCAAGTTCTAGAACAACATATGCTCCCATCCAGACGTCGTCTCTTTCAGGGAAGACCTTGCATTTTCCACCATGACAATGACAGACCACATACTGCAATTACAACATCATGGCTGCGTAAGAGAAAGATCTGGGTACTGAAATGGCCAGACTGCAGTCCAGATCTTTCACCCACAGAAAACATTTGGCGCATCATAAAGAGGAAGATGCGAGAAAGAAGACCTAAGACAGTTGAACAACTAGATGCCCAAGAATGGGACAACATTACTATTCCTAAACTTGAGCAACTTGTCTCCTCAGTCCCCAGACGTTTGCAGACTGTTCAGAAAGAAGAGGGGATTTCCCACAGTGGTAAACATGGCCTTGTCCCAACTTTTTTGAGATGTGTTGATGCCATGAATTTTAAAATCAACAATGTTTCCCAAACAAGGAAAATGGCTCATTTCTAGCCAACATGGTTACAATTATATGACTCTGTATACTGCCTCTGACTCCAGAAAGTAAGTGTGTGTGTGTGTGAGAGAGAGAAGGTTTAGGGGGTGTGGTTTGGCCCACTCACTGTAGCCACGCCTCATTATTGTGAGTTTGTGTGTGTTTATTTTGTTTTCCGATTCTTGTTGTTTCTTTCAAGGGCTTCACCTATACTGTCGAGGAGTTTCAGAATGATTTTAAATAGTTTAAACTATTGCCGTCGTCCTCTCAGCAGTGCTCCAAACACTGTATGATATTCTGATGTACCTGTAATTAGGTATAGATGTCGTCTGCCCAAAATAACCCCATACCAGTGTTGTTTTTGAAAGATAGAGTTAATTTGATAAAATGACATTGAGATGATCTTGCACGAAAGTCCCAAACACAATGGTGAAAATGTAACCTTAAAACTATAGAATATCAATATATCGTTATAACATATATGGTGTTGAATGTCAGGTAGCAGAATGTGATTTAATGCACATCTATCTGTGGCTCATTTTGAAATTTTTTAATTGCTTGGCTTCCCAATGCAAGTGCCGGTGTATTTTTTTAGTGTTTACACAATTACTGATTAAATTAAAGTGCTTTTGAATTTATTTTCTGTAATTCTGACAAATGCATTCTCTCTCTCTCTCTCTTTCTTTCTAACCGAGTGCATGCTGGGAGTGAGTGGGCGGAGCGTGTTTCAGCGTTCTAGATCAAACGTTTTCATATATTTATTTATTTATTTATTTATTTATTTATTTAGGAAAATACTTTCGGTTTCGGCGTGGAGCCTCAGTAGCTCCAGCATGTTTGCTGGAGAGCATGGCGTCCGTGAGCTCCAAAACTTTTGACACCCTAACCCGCCGGCATGTGATTAGCATTGTGTACGGCGTGAGTGTGGAGGACTGCAGTCTGGGGGAAGTAGCCAGGCATGAGCATGTTTTAGCCTCGTCCAGGATGAACAGCGCGTGTAACTGCTTCCTCAGCACCGTGGAAAAGGCAACAGAGCTGGTAGTAAACTGCGTAGACATAGCAGAGTCTCACTACAGGGTACTTCCCCTGTCAACACCATCAAAAAAGTGACCCTGTCTAATGTCCCCCCAATCATCAAAGATGAAACTCTAGCAAGAGAACTCTCTCCCCATGGAAAATTAGTGTCCCCAATTAAAAATCTGACCTATTAAACACGTGATGTTGTTCAGACGATTCAATTAAATGATCCTGAATAACAACACCATGGAATTACAGTGCACCGTAACATTTAAGTCAACTTTTTGACTATGTGATTTATGTCTCTACTGAAACACTAAAATGCTTTGGATGTGGAAAGAAGGACATCTGGTCCGTGCTTGTCCGGATGAGACGGCAAAGAACAGGGAAGACGGTGGAACAACCCAAGCCGACCAGGAAAGAAACGTCAACAAGCAACCAGTGAGAACACCCCAACTGGAAAAGACACAGAGGAGGCCAGCGCACCATCCACTGATAAGTGTCCCAACACTGAGATCGGTAAGACCAGTGAGATCCCGTCTACACACCAACAGGAAACACAGTGAAGGGGTGAGTAGTGTGATTTCTCATGTTGCTGCATAACAGTCACAACCCGGCCAACACACAAGTGCAGAGACTGATCTCATTGACTCAGTGTCCAACACACAGGACAGCATCATCAGTGACATAGATACACTGGTGGAAGAATATAATGAAACTGGTAATGGAAACTGAAAAAGCTTTGTTCAAACACCAGTAAAAAGAAAAACAGAAAACAAACATGGGATAAAGAAACAATCAAGAAAAGTGGAAAAATCCATCTGGCAAATAAAAAGTTGGCTGGGTGGAGAGGAAAAGAGTACAGCGCTGATGAACTGATTTTTTTTCTTAAAAAAGTCAATATACCGGACTATTTTACAGATGCAAAAAGGCTGCTAGATGTTTTTAGACAATCCATGAATGAAACTGACAAACCAGAAATTTACAGAGCAAGAAAAATTGTAACTGTGTTAAACTCTGTGTTGGGGGAAAATGAGACCCTTTAACTTTTTCTTTTTACCGGCACAAATAACTGCTTTTGTACTCTTTTATTCTGTCTTTTGCTTAATCATGGGGGAGATTTCTGTTGCCTCCCTAAACATAAATGGTGCAAGAGATAGAAAAAAAGAGAGCTGTACTTTTTGAGATGTCAAAACAGGAAAAAAAATAGATGTAATTTTATTACAAGAAACACACAATGACAATAGAATTGCAACAGATTGGGGATCTGAGTGGAACGGAACACTAGTTTTAAATCACCTCACCTTCACTAGCGGAGGACTTGCGGTCTTATTCTCAAAAGGGTTTATCCCAATATCTTATAAATTAAATGATAAAATGTAGATTACTAAAAGTCAGAGCATATTTTGAAAAGTACACTCTTATTTTTTTATGTGTTTATTTGCCAACTTCACATGTAGAGAGACTGACGTTTTTAGACAAGCTGTGCAAAATTTTAGAAACCTGCAATTCAGAAGATTTTTTTTTTTGTGGCTAAAGATTTTAAATGCACCACCGCAGATATTGGGCCATATATACCCTCTCGTAGACGTCTTTTAGAATTAGTAGAAAAACATCAGCTATGTGAAACCTGGAGATCTCTCCATGAGTTCGATAAACAATACACTTGGGCTCATACTAGTAATAATACCAACTTCCTTGCACGGCTAGACAGATTTTAAGGTTTTAAACGCCAACTGAACATTATTAAAAGTTCTCACATTATTCCTGTCAGTTTCTTTGATCATAGCCTTATTTTATGTAAAGCAAAATTTAACTATATTAAACCGAAGAGTGCATACTACAACATTATTAGAGAACCAAGCTTTTAGAGACAATTTTACTTTTTTTTGTAAAAATTTGAAAAAGGAGAAGTCAGATTTTAAAACACTGCAACAATGGGATTTTTGGTAAAATACAAATCAAACAGTTGTGCCAACAGCACACCCTCAATGTCACAAAAGTTTTAAATCAACCAATGAGTAAGTTACAAAAAGAAATTTCAGATTTTCAATCTGATATAACTCTTATCCAGAGCCTAAAACAAAAACAAACTGAAACTTTCTGATCTCCTGAAATCCAAAGTACAAAACTATACTCTTCTGAGTATAAAGAAAACATTGAGATCGAACAGGTTTACTTAGAGAATCTACCTTCAAAGTGTCCCAGAATGGTGAACTTGATGGTCCATTAACTTCACGAACTTCACGAAGCCCTACAAAACATGAGCAATTGAAAGGCCCCCGGCATAGATGGACTTCCGGCTGAATTTTTTTAATCCTTCTGGAGTATCATTGTGGAAGACATCTTAGAAGTCCTAAATGACAGTTTAAATAAAGGGATACTCCCACTGAGTTGCAGAAGAGCAGCCCTCACTCTACTGCCCAAAAAAAGGAGATTTGACTGATATTAAGAATTGGAGACTCATGTTGTTGCTTTGTGGTGACATCAAACTGTTATCAAAAGCACTTGCGGCAAGGCTAAGAAACGTTTTAGAAGAAGTCATACACATTGAAGAAACATACTGCATTCCTGGCAGATCCATATTTGATAATATCTCTTTAGTCCGAGTTATTTAGCATATTGCCAAACTATATGGGCTAAATATAGGTCAGGTTTCCCTAGAACAAGAAAAAGCATTCAATCGGGTGGAGCAAATTTTTTGTGAACTCTTAAAGCGTTTGGTTTTAGTTCAGATTTAATAAAAATTGTTTTATACAAAGACATTGAACGTGTGCTGAAAGTTAATGGTGGCTTGATCTCTCCTTTTAAAATACACACGGGGGTCAGACAAGGTTGTTCACTATCAGGAATGCTTCATGCCATACAGTAGCTATAGAACCCTTGCTACATACGTTACAAACTAAACTTAATGGAATCACGATCCCCGGAAGAGAAGAAACTCTGTCTTTCAGTGTATGCTGATGACATTATTTTAATTTTAAACAAACAAGGAGACATTGATGCAACAATTGAGGTACCGAAGGACTTCGAAAAGATTTCTTCCGCAAAAGTATACTGGACAAAATGTCAGGCACGACTTACCGGGAATTGGTCTGATCACGTTCCAACACTGCCAGAAAGACGTTTATGGACTCAAGGGAGGGAATCAAGTACCTAGGAGTGTACCTACAGTAGGTGATGACACATACAGTATACACAAAAAGACTGGGAAGGATCACTTGAAAAAATTAAAGGCCAGCTGGAAAAGTGGAAATGGCTAACCCCCAAAATGACGCATACTGGTTATAAACAACCTAGTGGCCTCTTCTTTATGGCACAGAGTGATGTGTGTCGACCTGCCTGCAGAGGTGCTAACAAAAATACAACCAACTCTAGTAGACGTTTTTGGGACAAGTTCCACTGGCTGCCCAGGAGCATTTTATATCTACTCAAGGATGAGGGGGGACAAGGTTTAGTGCATCTGCAATGCAATCGCCACCTTTCACCTACAATTTGCACAGAGATTCCTAGGCAACTCACCTTGTTTTAGTTGGAATGCAGTAACTTGCGCAATTTTAAAAACACTTGGGAACCTGAAGATGGACAAAACTCTTTTCTTAATGGACCCAAGGAAACTGGATTTTTCAAAACTGCCATTTTTTAGCAGAATTTTTTCAAATGTGGAATTATTTTAAAATACATTGCCTCATAAAACATGATAATTTATGTTGTCTTCTGAAAGAACCTTTAACCCATGGAGCATGCCTGTACATTGCAAACAATTTACTTGCTGAAGCACTGATCCGTACAGGCATAACTACCCTGGCAATGATCTGCATATACCTGGGGCAGTTATTAGACCTAACTGGTGCCAACTTTAAAAACACAGAAAAAAACGGCAGAAACACTCGGTCTGAAATCACAGAGGATTTTACCACAACAACTGAAAAAGTGGAAAGGTTTTCTCTCACAAGAAGAGAAAGACATGCTTGTAGAGGGAAAAGAAAAAAACAGATGAAGACCCCTTCCCTGACCTCACACACTCTCCAAACCTAGAGGAACACTCTGGTCACTTTTTAAGATGAAAAGATTTATCACATATACATTACAGCACAGTGAAATTCTTTCTTCGCATATCACAGCGTAACTGGGGTCAGAGCGCAGGGTCAGCCATGATACAGCGTCCCTGGAGCAGATAGGGTTAAGGGCCTTGATCAAGGGCCCAACAGTGGCAATCTGCTGGAGCTGGGGATCGAACCGTCGATCTTCCGATCAGTAACTCAATGTCTTAGCCCTCTGAGCCACCGCTGTCCCAATTTCTACACTGTCTTAGGGGAAAAAAACCTTTTAAAGTGTGTGTTAAAGTTTTTAATTAAACGTTTTTACATGGAAAAATTGATACACCTTGGTGTTCGTTTCTCAGATTAACTGAGGATGGACAGCCATGGTGGAGATCACTGAACAAGCCACCATTAATAAAAAGATCTGGAGATTTACAGTGGAGAATTTTACATGATATTTTAGCAGTCAGTGCTTTTACTTCATGCTTGTACCCCAACACAGAGCAAGGATGTCCTTTTGTGAACAGAAAGAGAACATAGTTCATGCCTTTGTAGAGTGCTCTAGATTGCAACCACTTTTTACTGTTTTAAAAGCCTTATTTATTGATTTTAATGAGTTTTTTTCACTGAAGGCTTTTATCTTAGGGGTAAAATATACCCAGAGAACAAAAGAGAAAAGTCAACTGCTAAACTACATTGTGGGCCAAGCAAAAATGGGCATATACGGAAGTCGAAGAAACAAAGTCGATAAAAAAGGAGTATGATGGCAGTCATTATTGCACTAATAAAATCAAGAGTTTTAATTGATTATTTTTTAAATAAGAAAACAGAAAACCTCACAACCTTTGAGAATAGTTGGTGTTTTAATTAAGCACTTTAATTGAAAATGAGCTTTTTTTAAAAAAAAAAACATCTATTTGTTACAGTTATTTATTTATTATTTTATTTATTTATTTTATTCCTTACATGTTAGTAGAAATGCTCCAAAGTACTAATGGATAACTGTAAATAAAAAAATAAAAAACAAACAAACAAAAAAAACTCTCTCTCTCACAGACATGCGCATGCACACACACACGCACACACACATGCACACATAAACAGACATAGAATATAATAGCTACAGAAGAGTCTGGACCTGTTGCTGTTTTTCTGATTTAACTGTAATGAAGATAACATGTAAAATGGCTTTTACCTGCAAACTTCTTCTTCGCTGCCAACACTGAAACATGAAATTAAGCAATATTATTCCCCGGCAAATAAAATCTGGATTTAACTAAGCAAATACGTAAGAGTCTTCCATTGGATAATTACTGTAGTTATTGATATGTTTTAGCTTTCAACTAACTGATGCAGTGAATAGTTTGCATTTCTTCAACAACCATGTTAGAAGACATATCCTGTAGACGTGGCAAAGATTTCACTCTGTTTCAGAAAGGTCAAATTACTGACCTGCATTAAGCACAGAAGACAACTAAGGAGACTAAGGAAACTTCTAAAATTAGGATAATAGTAGTAGTGAACCATAATCCTAGAGGAAGGATGTGAGAAAGTGTTGGGAGTGAAAAATAATAGTGATTGTGTATCCACACTTGATGGTCTGTTGAAAGCCAAGCATGACTAATTAAACAGGTGGAATCAGGTATGACTTCTGTTTGGATGGAATGAAAACCTGCACCCACACTGACCTGTCTGGATCCAGTTTGACACCCCAACTTAAATGCTTGGTGAAATCAAATCATAAAAAAATATAAATAAAAAATAAAAAATAATTGAACTCGCAGCTATGTTTAATAGTGAAAGTAACTGGAGTTAACTAGTAAATAGAGTAGTAAATTTCCACACACAAACAGTTTAAAGAAAACCCAAGGGATTGGGACTGACCAGTTGTGTAGATGTGTTTTGGGAAAAAAAGACTTAAATTTGCTGTGGTCTGATGAGTCCAGATTTCCTCTTTGCTCTGTTACAGGCAGAGGGTAGTTACACCAAATACTGATTTGATTTGAATTTCTGTCCTGTTCCTGTACATTCCAATTTGCAAATTGATAAAAATAAACTATTAACACTTCTTTTTTGAAAGCATTCTTACTTTACAGCATTTTTTTCACACCTGCTAAAATCTTTTGCACTGTACTGCATGTTGTTAGTCTTTTGGCTGCTCCCATTGAGGGGTCACCACAGTTCTGCACACACAACTTGACACAGGTTTTATGCCGGATGCCCTCTCTGATGCGACCCTCCCATTTTGCTTGGGACAGGCACTGTGGCTGGATTTTGGGCATTGGGAGGGAATTGAATTTGAACCTTCCGCATGGCAGTCGAGAAACGTCCCACTGAGCCACCAATGCTTGACATGCAGGTACTGGATATTTAATGCAAATACACCCAAATTTAACAAAGCCTGCCATAAAATAAATCAGTGAGAGGAGCAGCAGACGATCTCTCCTTTTTCAATCACAGTGACAATAACCAGTCACGGTTGTCTGTGGGTCATTTATGTCCCAAGTCATCCTGATCAGCTACACACATCCAGATCATAATTCTACTTCCGGCTTTCTCTCGGCTGTCCAAATGAATTACTACCATACACCTGAAATCTATCAGGTACTCAACCCTCAGCTTGAAAAAGACACAGAGAGCTTCATTCTTTGCCAGAGTACAGTATCTCCCTTTTGTGCCTCTTGGCCTGGTCTCATGCAATCGTCTCTAATGACACTTTGCTGCTTGGATTATCATCTGTGTCTGGACTTACTTCTGTGCATGACATAGACTTTTTTTTTTTTTTTACTTGAGTCACGCTTCCAGATTTGCACTCTCGCTGCTGGATAATCTGATCATGATTTGGAGTTGTTTAACTGACTTTGATTTTTGCTTCCACTTTTGGATTGTATATTCTCCCTTTTGTCAAACCTGGCTATTGACCCTGCCTGAACTAATCACTCTGTTGTGAATAATTTGTGTGGGTGCTTCCGCTTTTGCGGAAAATTTACAAGATTGTTTCATGTAAATGAATTAACCTGCTCGATTGGCTTTGGAGGGTCAGGGGTATCTCAGTGGTGAAGCGTTGAACTACCATTCTGAAGGTCACAGTTTTAAACCTACACAACCACCAAGTTGACACTGTTGGACCCTTGGGCCCTCAACTGCTCACATCTATAATGAGATAAAAATGCAAGTTGCTCTGGATACGGGTGTCTGCCAAATTCTGTAATATAATGTTAATATAAATGTAATATAATGCTTAAATTGATTTTCCTTTATTCACTCTCTAAGAGGTGACTTGAGGTGACTATTTTCATTCCATCTTTGATTAAAGACTCCCTGCACTACTCAGGAGATTTTTCCTTATGCTCCGAATCCGGGTGCACATTGACTCACCACAGGTTGTCACTTTCTGCTCATTCATTTCTTAAAAGTGCATTATTCTGTCAACTTCAGTCTGCTTAAATCGTCCAAACTCCTGTGTTTGAGTCTACCTTTGAGACTAACTTTGTCTCGTCCTTGACAATTTATGCCGAGGTCAGGAGCACATAGTGACTTGTTCGGTGTGTGTTATGCTGCTAAAGGAGAAACAATTTAAATGATGCCCCCGTGTCCAATGCAAATGCAAGGAATTCACCAATCCATTTCTTTTTCTACATAAATATCTATTTTTTTTTAAACCAAATTTAAAATGAATAAATAAAATAAGTTAAAAAGTCTTAAACGTTATAGAAACATGAGTAATTACCATGCTTCATCCTTTCACTCTGCATCTCTGGCAAGATAACAAAAGTTAATATTAGAGTCTGTGTTTTTAACCTTGCAGAATACTGGTTTAATACATTATTATTATTATTTTAGTATTATTTTACTATGTGCCGTTTAAATGATTGTTACCTGCAAAGTTCTTCTTAACTGTAAGCTCTGTAAAACACACAATTATGCAATTTTTTGAGTTTATCCAAATACAGTTATACGTAACTAATATTGATCCTGTCTAAAAATACAAATCAAATTAGTCAACTTGTAATATACAAAAATAATTACCATGTTCCACCTTCTGTCTCTGCAGCTCTGAAAACAAACAAAGAAACAAACAAAAAAGAGACAGAGACTGTTCTTTGACACTTGTTTTTGTTTAAATTGTTACAATTTTCTGTTTACGGTGTATGTTGAATACAATAATAGAATAAAACAAAGTAAAAAAAAACATAACTTTACAGTACATTTACATAAACAACAGAACTTAACCTTAATTTCACTCACCTACATACAGCCATATATTATACAGTAAGTGTCATAAGTGCAGATTTGTCACCCTTAATTGTTTAAGATCTTCAAATAAATTGATATAAGATAAGGCAGCATAGATAAAGAAAGACAAGAACAACAAAAATGTTTTAAGAGATTTTGTATATTATATAAAATACATAATACAGGGTGGGCCATTGATATGGATACACCTTAATAAAATGGGAATGGTTGGTGATATTAACGTCCTGTTTGTGGCACATTAGTATATGTGAGGGAGCAAACTTTTCAAGATGGGTGGTGACCATGGTGGCCATTTGGAAGTCGGCCATCTTGGATCCAACTTTTGTTTTTTCAATAGGAAGAGGGTCATGTGACACATCAAACTTATTGGGAATTTCACAAGAAAAACAATGGTGTGCTTGGTTTTAATGTAACTTTTAATGAGTTATTTACAAGTTTCTCTTTGTTCATAGCCATTGACATGTCGAAGAGGTTAACACTTGATGAGCGGATCGAAATTGTGTTGATATCTGGTGAACGCTGTAATCGGGTCATTGCAGCAGATTTCAATGTAAGACACCCTGCGAGACCACCCATCTCCCATGCTACAGTTAGCAAACTGCTTGCTAAGTTTCGTGAAACTGGTTCAGTGTTGGATTTGCCAAAATGTGGACGCATGAAAACTGTCACTAATGAACAAACATCAGTGGCTGTCCTAGCTTCATTCAGCAAGAGCCCACAGCGTAGCACTCGCCGCATGTCACTGGAGAGTGGCATTAGTCGAACATCTCTTCGGCGGATATTAGCTACTCACAAATGGCACCCTTAAAAACTCCAGCTACTGCAGCATCTCAACGAGGATGACAATGCACACAATTTGCAGAATGGGCAAAACAAAAATTGGAACAGGACCCTCAGTTCACACAGAAGATTTTGTTCAGTGATGAGGCAAAGCTTTATGTGAATGGTGAAGTTAACCAACAAAACCGCTATTGGTCTGACACTAACCCACATTGGATAGATCCCTCCAAGACTGTTGGAACAAAAAAAGTGATGGTATGGTGTGGTATATGGGGTACAAAGATAATGGGGCCATTCTTCATCAATAGAAACCTCAAGGCCACTGGATATTTGAAACCGCTACATGATGATGTGTTTCCCTCTTTATGCACTGAAGCTGGCACATTCCCTGAGTTTTTCCAGCAAGATGGTGCACCACCACATTATGGGTGTCAGGTCCGAGCATTCCTAGATGAACAGTTTCCTGAAAAGTGGATTGGTCGTCGTGGGCCAGTTGAATGGCCCCCAAGGTCTCCCGATCTGACCCCCTTAGACTTTTATCTTTGGGGTCATCTGAAGGCAATTGTCTATGGTGTGAAGATACGAGATGTGCAGCACCTGAAACTACGAATACTGGAAGCCTGTGCTGGCATTTCTCCTGCGGTGGTGCTATCAGTGTGTGAAGAGTGGGAAAAGAGGGTTGCATTGACAATCCATCACAATGGGCAGCACATTGAACACATTTTATAAGTGGTCAGAAACTTGTAAATAACTCATGAAAGAATAAAGTTACGTTAAAACCAAGCACATCGTTGTTTTTCTTGTGAAATTCCCAATAAGTTTGATGTGTCACATGACCCTCTTCCTATTGAAAAAACAAAAGTTGAAACCAAGATGGCCGACTTCCAAATGGCCACCATGGTCACCACCCATCTTGAAAAGTTTGCCCCCTCACATATACTAATGTGCCACAAACAGGACGTTAATATCACCAACCATTCCCATTTTATTAAGGTGTATCCATATAAATGGCCCACCCTGTACTATGCCGAATGTGCCGAATACACTATGCAAAATAAATTGCAAAAATAAAACTGAAATGATGAATTGTTGAATATATGGAATGGGTTACAAGCCATTTCTAAGACTGCCAGAGAACCACATTAACATATGTGATTATTCCAAACCCTGTTTTGCTATTTTGCAAAATTCTACTGTACATTTTGGGACAAATAATAAAATGTACTACAGTGTTGTCAGATTAACTAAATCCCATAGAAAGTGCTAAAAACCTGCTCCTCAATTAGTTTAACTGAATATTTGCAAAAAAATCCCCAAAATACTACTTTAGAGGTAATTTTTTACACGCAGCTGATGATGCTGAAACAGTTAGCAGGTGGGTGCAGCTCTACTTTTAGTATTTTTACAAATCCAGCTGTGATCATAACCTCTACTAAACTATTATACAAACCACATATCTGTGTCCAGAGTGACATAATACTAGTGAACATTTTGCATACACATGGTTCAGATGTTTGTAATCATGTGCGTTGGTGTGTGATTCAAACATGTGATGTACAGTTTGTATCCTGAAATAGAACTGCAGAGGATTTCATCAGGGTCCAGGTCTGTTAGCCATGTAGCACGTTGTCAATTTAAACTGAATCATGGTACAAAATATCATTTGAGACCCTGGTGTTATAGTACATTTTAAGTTAGACAAGAGTTTTAGTTACAGCATGCTAAATGACTGCAGCATAGTGATCATTGTTGAACGTTAAAGCATGCATCACACTTAAGATGATCTTAGCTTAGTGATGGTTTTACAAACTCAGTTTGGTTATTAGATAGACTAAGATTAGATAGACTAGGGCAGGCATGGGCAAACTACGGCCCGGGGGCCACATGCGGCCTGTTAAACGTTTTGATTCGGCCCGCCAAACTTGAAAAAATTTAATAAATTAACCTTGTTAATGTTTTATTTCCCCTGTAATTCTGATGTTTCCTCACTAGATGCTTTAAAATAAAATCGTCATTTATTTGATTTTCAGTGTTTAAAGACTCATTTCGAAGTCAGAGATTTTATTGTAATGCTTTTCTTCATTTTCACTGGAAATTAAAGCACATGTTTTCTCCATATCCCAAGATGTGTATTTTTCACCCAATGAGGTGATGTTACCAAAGCATGCCATCTATCTGCTCCTGTTCCGGCCGCTTTGTCAAATGTTAGAACTCAATGTGGCCCACGAATCAAAAAGTTTGCCCACCCCTGGACTAGGGTCTAATCAGTGTTAACTATGTTAATAGCTAATAATGAGCTCCCATAATAATTAATTTAATATTGCATAATGGTTAATTAATCAGAACTAATCAGTAATAATAGTGACTGTTAATGAAGCACTATTTATTGACCCCTACCCAGTAATTGCACAGTTAATTATCAAAAAAAATAAACAGCACATAAAATCTGTAAATGAACATGGCAGGATTCCTGAAACGGTGGGCAGACCCTAATAGAAATCATAATTATTTTTAATATTCCAGATTTATATTTTAGGGCAATGAAATGATTGGAATGATTCAATGTTACAAACAGCTACACATACTATACAGTGCTACATGTATTAGTTTGCTCCTGCTCAGCTAACCTGTGGACTAAAACAATGGCACAACCATTGTTTATTTACGCCTATTATATTATTAAAATAATTAAAGTATTACCTTTCTTGAGTAAGATAACTGCAGTTACTATCCATCCGACAGCAATAAGACATGCTGGAACTGAAAGGCCGACAATCCACTTCCACGTATCAAAGACTTTACCTAAAATTAAAGTAAATTTATCAAATATTACCACATACTTTAATAAACTGGACAATAGTTAGCCACTAACTTCAAATCATCCTTTTGCCAATAAATGGATAAAAGCCCTTTTGAGCCCTGTTCATCATACTTCTGTTTCATTATTAATATTTCATCTGTACACCTGATGATTACAGTAGAACTTTACTCAACACCACAGTGTATGTTACTCACCATACACGTTAATATAAACCTGGACACCTGCTATTTTATGCACTTATCCAATCAGTCAATCATATACATCATATCACAATGGCACAATGCATAAAATCATGCAGATATGGAACAAAAGTTGTTTTTACTTCATACCCCAGAACAGGGGAACAGGGAAAGATATGATCTCTGTAACTTTAAACATGTTGAATGATTGTTGTCAACAGATGGGCTGGTTTGAGTATTTCAGAAACTGTTGATCTTCAAAGAATTTCAAACACAGCAGTCACCAAATGGTTAGATTCTTTTTTTTGGTGGCGGATTTTTCCCTGATTTTCTCCCGAATTTAGTTATGTCCAATTCCTCCCCGTCACTAGGGGGCTCCCACATTAAGGCTACTACTACCACTTAGCCGGGAGGACCGAAGAATATCACGTGTTTCCTCCAAACCACGTGACCCCAGCCGATGGCCTCTTTTCGAACTGCTCGCTCGCGCACCGTTGGGGGCAGCGTAACACACAGCATAGCGGTGTGTTAGCGGACAGCGCTATCCGCTCCTTTCACTTGCACGAGCTCACAGACGCCCCTGGTTGGCTGTAGAGCCGTGATTAATGTGGAAGCACTAAGTACCTCTCATCCCTCCCGCGTGAGAGAGCTCAGCCAATCAGCTCTCTCTAGACCTCCGGCTGCGAGAGGTTATAGCATCACCCGGGAATCGAACTGGCGATTTCCGGATGATAGGGCGAGCGCTTTTACCACTGCGCCACTCGGAGGCCCAAAACCTCAGATTCTTGTTTTTGGCAGGACTGGTCTTTTGCTGTTGGAGCCTAATCACCCCAAGTTTGATGTTTTGTTCATGCTGAGATGCTTTCATGCTTATCAGCATTATAAAGAGTGATTATTTAATTTACTATATCCTTCCTGGCAGTTTGAACCAATCTAGCCATTTGCTGTGACCTCTCATAAAACAAAGCATTTCCACCCACAGCACTGACACTTATTTTTAAATTTTTTGCACCATACAGAATACAGTACCAGCCCATCTGGCACCAAAAACTATGCCACAAAAAGTCACTGAGATCACATTTTCTTCTTCATTTTGATGTTTGATGTGAATATTAATTCAGGCTTGTAATCTGTATCTACATGATGTTATGCGCTGTGCTGCTGCCACATGATTGGCTGCTGAGATAAATGCATAATGAACCGGTGTACAGGTATTCCTATTAAAGTGGACAGTGAGTATAAGATTTTTTTTTGTTTGTTTTTGCATTGACACTTACCACTTATGATAACATCTGCTTCCAACACAAGAGGGTCTTGTAGAAATCTGCAGTAAAATCTGTTGGAGTCACTATAATCATGAACAGTGATGCGGCGTTTCACAGTGAGGCCCTCAGCGTCTCTGTGTATCTGTGTGTCTTCAGCAGGCAGAATGTTTCCTCCTCTGTCCAGCCACAGAACCTCAGGCTCATATTTCCAGCCTCTAGACTCACACACTAGATTAACCCCTCCTGAGTTATCATACGTCTCCATCATTATCACTGGGTGACTTCCCTGAGCTATGAACAATACATAAAAATATCATTTTAAATATGGTGAAAGTAAATTCAACATGTAATTAAACATTTAATAAAATATAAAAGGTAAATGTAAAAATATATATATTATAGATTATTATCTCATGGTAATTTTCAAAGTAAAGATGTATTTGATTTTAACTTTTTTTTATTACTTTATTCTTTATCTTAGATTTAGACTATTCGTTACAGACTTTCATTTTTACAACAATGTTCACATTTGCTGTTTTATTTCCTAGTTGGTGTTTAGCTGTTTCTGGTTAGGCCTGTCTAGTAGCATTATTTGTGACCCAATCAGTGAAAACCTAGCCAGTAAGTGGAAACCTATCCAAGTATTTATTTATTTATTTATTGTAAGTCACTGTTTTCTACATAAAATCATGTATTACAGGCATGTACTGTACACCTTGCATCTCTTTTTAAAATTGAAGATTTGGGTCCATATATTTTTGATCAAATACTCATGTTGCTCGTTTTAGAAACAAATGGAAAACACCTTGTTGTTAATAATAATAATAATAATAATAACAATAATAATAATAATAATAATAATAATAACTTTGTGTGCCCCGATACTTGTATCAGGAGATAATATTGCTTTAATTGGCCTTATTTGTGGAATCCTTCAGTGGAGCACATATCTATAGGTTTTCATAGACCTGTAAGGACGAATACTCAGTGTTTAGTGAGGATCATTCATGGCTACCTGTAGTTTTGCATTGCAAAAAAAAAATCTTTACCCTTAATATATGACTGTTTAGTCGTGGTCATTAAAAAACGGTGCACTTATTCATAGTGTGTGTACGTGGTTTGAGACTAAACACAAGGTTTTTCAAACAGTGTGTGACAAATGTAAAAAAAAAAAAAAAACTGTAGTAAAAGCATCAGCATCTATTGACATTTCATTATAAGGACTTTTGTTTCAAGTTATTTGAACTTGATCCCCAATCAGAAATGATGTTACAAGTTAAGGTACTGAATACCAGGTTATGTTTTGTTTATATCCAGTGGGTGATTCTACTGCTTTCCTTTGTTCAACAGAGCAGTGATAGCAATGTATGTTAAGGCTCTAAGTTAGTGATCAGACAGTTGCAGTTTAAACCCAAGTTCAACCAGGCTGCCATCTGTCGGACGCTTGAGCAAGGCCCTTAACCGTCTGCTCCAGGGGTGCTGTAACATGGCTACATCACATCTAGGCATTTGGCAGATGCCTTTATCCAGAGTGACTTACATTTTTGTTTCATTATTACATCTGAGCTATTGAGGGTTAAGGGCCTTGCTCAAAAGCCCAACAGTGGCAACTTGGTGGTTGTGGGGTTTTGAACCTGGGGTCTTCTGAACCGTAGTCCAATGCCTTAACCACTGAGCCACTGGCTGACCCTGTGCTCTGACCCCTGCTTCTTAACATGCTGTGATATGCAAGGGAAAAAAATCACTATGCTGTAAAGCAGATGCATCTGGATTTATATTAACAACAGAGATAGTTCATTTATTCTCTGCATGCAGTAGTGGCATAAATGATTTCGATAACATGCTGTGTATTATTATTGTATTCCAGCTCTCCCAGTGCATAAAACATGTGATTTCACTAATTAGTTGTGCTAATTGCAATTGGCTTGTTTAGTTAACGGATGGCACAAATATGTAGCAGAACCTTTACTTTCTGAAGTTGGGGTGTCCTCCTACAGTATGTTACTACATTACTACTCAAGGTTCAATCCCCAGTACTGCCAGGTTGCCACTGTTGAGCCCTTGAGCAAGGCCCTTAACCCTGTCGGCTCCAGGGGTTCTGTATTATGGCTGATTCTATTAAATGTCAGCCTGGAGCTCTAACACTATGGTGTATGATGATAAACATTTTTGCTGTGAATAAACTGGCACGGGAAGTGAGATCTCGTACTGTATTATAATTTGACCTACACTCATTTGTCCACCTATTTGTTAGACTGTTGTAATAGATTTTTTAAATATATTTAATAATGAATTTACTTTATGTTCAATGCAGCAAAATGCAGGCCACAAATGTGCAACTTGCAGAAATATTTGTGCATTTAATCTGTGCAACTAGTTCTATATTTGGAAATACCATACTGTGTGTTTGTGGATCTTACTTTCTTTTTGTGGAAGTTTATTTGTATATTGCGCAACAAAAATACTCTCATAAAAAGCATATAATTTCTGGACCCAAGTTTCATGCAGTTTAAATGATAATGAGATGATTAATACACAGTTGCACACTCACCTTCCACTTTTGCTTTACATCCATCTGTACACTCATGCAAAACAATTCATGAATGTACAGAGATTTTATACAGATTTTGTACAGAGAGTTAATGTTCATAGCAAATATCAGGGGAAATCAATGGGGAGAAATAGTGTTGTAAATCTCGGTGACATTAAAAAGGACATGGATGTTGGTGCCTAAGATAGTTTACATATTTCAGAACCTACTAATCTCATAACTTTGAGTGAGCTGCGTTTATGTGGATGGAAACGCCTTGTTTATAAAAGAGGTCAAGGGGGGAAATGGCCAGATCATTTAAAGCTGCCAGGAAGGACATCTCAAATAATCACTATTTACAACTGTGAGAAAAACATCTGAGCATTTAGAAAACATTGAACCTTGAGATAAATAGACTACAACAGCAAAAGACCACATTAGATTACACTCAGCCAAGAGCAGGAATCTGAAGCACAGGCTCACTCACTTGATAGTTGGAGATAAACAATCACCTGGTATGTTTACACTCTTCAACTGTTCAATTTTGTGTTGAGTTTGTGTTCATTATAGCCCCAGATTTCTGTTCTAGATTGAGCATATACTGTAGCATAAGGTTTGATGTTTTCTGATTATTCTTCTCTGAATTCCTTGAATAAGTTGCTCACAGTATGTTTTTTGGTTTTCAGACCATTCTGTGTAACGGCTAGAAACTGTTGTGAGAGAAAATTCCATGATAGCAGATAAGCCACAGAAAAGCCTTCGAAAAAAGCCTTCGAAAAAAGCCTTCGAAAAAAAAAAAACATCTTATCTCTTGTACACTACTTTCTCAGTGAGGAAGTGGCGAGCAAAAGAGAGAGGTTTTGTTGCAGGCTGCGATGCCAACATCATGATTAAGCACGAGAAATGTGCAATTACATAAAAGAACAGTGTAATAAAATGTAAAAAATAAATCTGTGCATATAGGATTACAGCTGCTGGCACTCATATTTATACTGGTGGTGTACCTATTTAAAAGACTAGCAGCACTGGGTGGTAGCAAATTATATTTACTGGGTTTGTTGTTTTTGTTTTTTAAACTGGTAATTGGAGCAAAGAGCATGTGAATCAGTAGCTTGCAAAAAAAAGAAACCTTAATGGATTTGTACCGGACATAGCAAACACTACAGGTCATGTCTCTGGTACACTTCCAAGAGTATAATGGTACAGGACAAGGGGCATAACCTATGATACCTTGATAGTCACAATAAACACCTGTATTATAGGCTTATGTACAGTGGGTACGGAAAGTATTCAGACCCCTCTTTTTTCACTCTTTGTTATATTGCAGCCATTTGCTAAAATCATTGGCAGAGGATCCCCAAATCCAGGTGTGAAAAACTTGTTGCATCTTTCACAAAAGGGTGCTTCTACTAAATACTGACCAAAGGGTCTGAATACGTAGGACCATGTGATATTTCAGTTTTTCTTTTTTAATAAATCTGCAAAAATGTCAACAATTCTGTGTTTTCCGGCCAGTATGGGATGCTGTGTGTACATTAATGAGGAAAAAAAAAAGAACTTAAATGATTTTAGCAAATGGCTGCAATATAACAAAGTGAAAAATTTAGGGAGTCTGAATACTTTCCACACCCACTGTATGTACGATACTTTCTATCATTATTGTAATATGAACTTTTCTTACATACAACATACACAATTTTACTGTATGAGAGTGTATGCTTCAACTCAGCAACAGCAGCATCCTATCCCGTGTATTGTGCCTCTTTAGTGTTCTAGTATCATCTCTCTGTTTAGGTATTTATAAGATTTGGATTGCAAAATGTTCAAATGGGTTAATGTCCTATTTTACAGAACATATCATAGATGCGCCACATGACTGTAAAATAAGTGTAATTTACTTTAATGGTTATTCATTCTTTAAGTCTGATTCACAGAACTGAATGTCCAATTATTTGAATTATACTGAAGTAGTAAGGACAATATTCCTTCCCAATAATTGATATAATTATTTGCTACTGATGTCAGAAGACCCCAGGTTCAAAACCCCACAATCACTAAGTTACCACTGTGGGGCTTTTGAGCAAGGCCCTTAACCCTCAATAGCTCAGATGTAATAATGAAACAAAAATGTAAGTCACTCTGGATAAAGGCATCTGCCAAATGCCTAGATGTTTTTATCTAAAATAGCACAACCTGTATTACCCTTCCATTTTACATAATATACACACAGTAGACACACCTAATCCAAAATTAACCTTACTTTGACTTTATACTTTCTTTTACTTAAGTTCAGAGATCAACACAATACATGTTTTCCTGTCTATTTGTAATTTCGCTTGAGTAATTTATTTAAATACTTCATCCATCACTGGTGACTAGTGAGTTATCATTTTTATTCATTTTACTAGGCATTTACAAGACTACAGTGCCGCAAAAAAAGTTTTCGCCCTTTTCTGATTGTTTTTGCATATTTGTCACATTTTAAGTGATTTAGATCATCAAACAATTTTTTTAATTACACAAAGATATCCAGAGTAAATGCAGTTTTTATTTGATGATTTCATTTATTAAGCGAAAAAAGCTGTCCGAACCTACTTGGCCCTATGTAAAAAAGTAACTGCCAATTAACCTAATAACTACAATCTACTTCCTCCTAAGCTAACAACTGCAATCAAGCGTTTGTAATAACTGGCAATGAGTCTTTTTTGGCCAGCTCTTCTCTGCAGTATTGTTTTAATTCAGAGGCATTGGAGGGTTTCCAAGCATGAACGGCTTGTTTACGGTCATTTCAATCGGATTTAAGTCCAGATTTTAACTAGGCCACTCCAAAACCTTAATTATTATTTTTTGAGCCATTCAGAGGTGGACCTGCTGGGGTGTTTCGATTCATTGTCCAGCAGCATAACCCAAATGTGGTTGACTTTAAGGTCACAAAGTAATGGCTGGACAGTTCAACTTTGTCTCATCAGTTCACAGAATATTTGCCCAAAAGTCTTGGGGATAATCAGGATATCGTTTGGCCAATGTGGGACAAGCCTTCATGTTCTTTTTGGCTTTAGCCTTGGACCTCTCCCATGGATGCCATTTTTGCCCAGACACTTTCTTATTATTGAATCATGGACACTGAACTTGACTGAGGCAAGTGAGCCCTGCAGTTCTTTAGATGTTGTTATGGGTTGTTTAATGAGCGCCTGGAATCTATTACTCCATTCCTTTTTCACATATAGAGCCAGGTAGGTTTGGACCACCTTTTTTCCCTTAATAAATGAAATAATCATTTAAACTACATTATGTATTTACTCAGGTTATCTTTACATAATGCTATTAGCTCAATCATTTATGTCTGACAAATATGCTGGAAAAAAAAAAAAATTCATGATGGGGGCAAATCGTTTTTTCACAGCACTATTGGTGGAGTGGTGAAGCGGTGGCAAAACGTTTTGTCAGGGTGGTGTGGGAGGTTAGTACACAGTGAGAAAGGTGTAATAAATTAAAATTATTTATTTATTTATTTATTTAATTGCAGCATACATGTATTGATTACTGATTTTTTAATTTTATTTTTTCGAACCTACTTGCCCCTATGTAAAAAAGTAACTGCCCCTAAACCTAATAACTACAATCTACTTCTTCCTTTTACATTTGATTTTTTCACATTTATCATAAAAATACTATTTTACTTATTGAAATTTGTGTGGGGATAGTCTCCAGGCCCCTCGCAACCTTGAATACTAATTTCTATCATATGTTCTTCTATGTCTCTCCTGTTCTCTCCTGTCTACTCACTTTTCCTTCTTGTATTTTTCTCCCTTCTGTTCACTGAGAGTAATTATAGTTGCTGTTATTGTGTAAGGTGGCGATGCTCAGGTGAGTGGCATGGAGCTTGCACCTGATGAGAATATGTTATGAGAGTAAAAACCCCCTTTTATTTTCTATATAATTTCCTGCTACACTAATGCATTTATCCCAGTGTTTCACTAGTGCTTTGACACCATCACAGAAGAAAATTTTCTCAGTACGCCAGAGCCATGATCAGACTGCTTGCTTCACATCTGAAATGCTGGCCTCCCAGTAAGGCCCAAACATTAAAACATATTTTTGTAAATATATTGACACCAACAGAGTTTATGCCTAAGTGCCTTTTGTGCTGGGGATCATTTAGTCAGTCAGTGAGTGAACACACCATTGTAAAACATCCTTTATCGTAAATCTGAAATACTACAATGAAAAATACAGGTTGCTGCAATGTAACTACAAAATTTATACACAAACTATTTGGCTATAATATTAAGAGAAAATCAAATTAACTGTAGCAGTTATTGTAAAAAACTTACAGGAATGAAACTTACCAACAGTAACATAGATACTGATGTCATCAGACCAGGATTTGTCTTCAATGAGACACTGATATTCTCCTTCATCAGAGACTCGGAGCGCTGAGAGTTTGAGTGAAGCGTTGCCTTTCTGTAGCTCCTCTATGAACAGTGATGTTCTCCCTCGGTAAGATTCAGCCTGATCTTCATTTCTGTCTTTGTGATACTCATAGAGATGCACTAATGAGTCTTCTACATCTAGTCTAACCCATCGCACTCTCATGTCCACAGCGCTGGTGCTGGGTTTGATAAAACAGGGCAGAACCAGGTCTTTACCAGCTACAGCATCACGAGGAGCATCTGGACCAAACACCTTTAAACTCTCTGTAACACAAATGCTAAATATCACTATACACTTTCAATGTGTAACAAGGCACACTTTATTCATTGCATTTTTACCTTTACATCCAATAAAACATGGAAGCAGGGTCATAATTTATCATTTATATTTTATTTGTTTTATGCCTTAACGAAATACAGTTAAAATGATCAAGTAAATTTCAAATAGGGCTGTTTATGTATGTAAAGGACAAAAACATGCAAGATTCCATTTTTGGCAAATTTCTTTACACATCTATTTAAAAAATAAGATTATTAAAGATTATTTTTATTAAAGAAGATGAATAATGTGCTGTGTAAACACATGTGCACGCACACACGCACATTCTCAGTTCTCTGGAAATTCTAAGTGAAACCAAATCTGTAATTATGAGCTCCTCCCTGAAACAAGTCTGAATCTGTCCTGGAGGTCAACCCAGTTATTCAGTCCAATCGTGAAAAAGCCCTTAAATGTTGCTAAACCTACATCTACAGAAATTAATGTCTTGATTAAACAGCACAGAAATTGTACTAATGTTCTAATCTTTGTTTGTAAAGCAGTTTGTTTCAAAGAATTGTCTTTCTCTGACATATATAACAAATAAGTTTTTTTTAAACCTTCTGGGTGTATCTACTTTTGTAATTTGTTGTTGTTGTTGTATTTTAGCTTCTTTTAAATTCTCATTTATCTTTACTTTTCGACAAAGCTTTGCAGCATGCCAGCTGGACTATGTGCCCTTTATAACAACCAACAATGCTTCCTAGCAACACTGACAGGTAACGTCCTAGTATTATTTGTTTTTAGAAATACTTTAACATTCTAAATTTACTTTATAAGTTTATAATGCTACCAAAGAATATTATTGGCTCTCACTAAATAGTAAATGCTCAAAGTCTGTAAAGTATTTATGATTTGAAGCATTTACCATCTTCATAAGTGCTTCTGCATTTTTGATAGTCCAAGTCAGTGTTTCATGTCTAAGAACCTTATTTAGCCAAATTTACCTGTCTTCTGTCTGTATTTATGTTGTTACATAAAATTGTTACAGTTTGTGTTTTACTTAGACCTGAGTCACTTCACATTGCGATTTCACATTTTTTAAGCCAAGCATATGACTACCCATTAATCACCGAGTCATCAGTCTTCATCAGTTTTCTCAAGATCAGTTTACTTACAGTATCCTGGGTTGCTTTTAGAAATCCTATACTAAAAGGTGGCCATTGTGATTAATTACGTCTCTACTTATTCTACAATCACCACAATATATTGCTCAGCCAAATAGTTTAATGTGTTTGCTTTCACAATTGTGATAAGAAAATAAATATCAGTGCTGTGAAAAAGTTTATCATATTTGTCACACTTAAATGATTCAGATCATCAAACAAATTTTAATGTTACACAAAGAAATATTTGCCACAACCAGGCCTGATTTCATGGCACTGTAAAATAAATAATCAAATAAATAAGGAATCAACCAGAGTATTCTCAAAGCTAGGCTTATTTTTCCTACATAAATCAAGCATTTTTTATTTTTTTATTTTAGTAGTTTAATCTTTTTACTAGAGGCCAAAACTGGAATCCTCACGTATTTGTGGCTGTCCATGTTCACCACTGAATTTATTAGTGATGTCACACTCTACAGTAGTGGTTAAGCCTCCGATGAAACACTTAGGGTTTAGAAATTTTGTTTTAATTGACAGTTGTATGCAGTGTTCCACCCTTAAGAATCTATCTATCTCCACAAACACAAGTGGACAAAATTGATGGTACCCTTATGGTAATTAAAAAAAAAACACAATTGTGACTGAAAAAAAAAAATTAACTGACAAATTAATAATAAATAAAAATCTACTGAAAATTAACTAATGAAAGGCAGATATTTTGAATTGTGGTTCAAAAGAAGCATTCTAAAAATGTAGTGACAAAAAGCCAAAAATGTTTTAGGGGAAAAATAAACTAAAGCATAAAACTATAAATGTATCCCCAGCTCACACTAACATGCTCACACTTTTATAATATGACTCTTCAAAATCAAATCATTTCATAGAAACTGTTCAATGCTAATTATTATACATCTACCATGAATTAAAGTGACTGATGAACTCCAAATAAAGTATTACTGTTTCCTACATATTTTTCTTTTTGGTGACAACCAAGGGGAAAAGGAAAGAAAAGGGGAAAAAAAGGTCAGGAAGGCTGCCAAGCAGTCAATGCTCTTCACGTGTGACAACAATCTCTCAACTTATTCATATTCACTATGGGTTACAGTGTCAAAATGTAAAGTCGTAAAAAAAAAAAGTAATCCCATAATATGTCCCATTCTCTGAAACCTACAGTATGTTAATATATTACAATAGAGTTTAATTTGTCATGGCCAATTCTTCCCCAGACCACAAAAGACACCATCACTCACATTTCTAAATGTTTCCTTCTGTTGTCTGTATCACTTATTGTTTTATGTTATGTCCCCTAAATCGTTCTCTTATAGCAGTATTTTTTTTTTTTTTTAACTCCAGTCCTGGAGGACCACTGCCCTGCACTTTATACCGCTTTCCTCAGCTCCCAGCACAACTGATTTAACTAAAGAACTAATAAACAGCCTTTTATTCATTAAAGTAGTAGAGCAGGAAAAACACTAAAATATGCAGGGCAGTGCTTCTCCAGGAATAAGAGCTGAGAACCAATGCAGTTCTGCCATTTACACCTTTCTGCCATTGATCATATTTCCCTGAGTGGCGAACAAAAAGTTTTCCACACACCAGGGCTCAGATACAGAGTTACACACCACTGTTTACAAGAACAGAAACAGCTCTTACTATAATTAATGTACAACACTATCGATAAAACTTGATGTGTGAAAACAACATTAGAATTCAGAGTATATTGCTTACAACGCACACACACACACACACACACACACACACACACACACACACACACACACACACACACACACACACACACACACAGTTTTCATACCTGCTTGAAAATCCATAAAGCTGTAGAGAATCAGGAGAGTCAGAAACATCAACAAAAGACAGTTTGTCATTATTGCTGAATAATATTTAACGAATTACTGTAAGTGCATACTGAGAACGATGAAGTAAAAAGACACTAAAGTCTGTTTGTTCTGAAATGCAGTATCAGTTTGATGTACTTTCGTTTGTGTGACCTGTCTAACCTGTTTCTTTCTTTCTTTTTTTTTTTTACTGCAAGACTCAACACACACAGTAATCAAAGAATGCTATGACTTATGTTTGTATCTTTGAGACAGTTTAGTGATAGACTGAGTTTGCAATACTGAACCTAAATTTCTCAATAATTTCTTAAAGACAAATTCACTCAGTCACTCGTCGTCTACAGTATACTGCTTTATCCTATGTCGCATGGGCCTGGAGCCTATCACAGGAGACTGATGGCACGAGACCAATCCATTGCTGGACACACACATACACACACTCACATGTTCATTCACACACTATGGGCAATTTCGGAACTCCACTTAGCCTAATCTGCATGTCTTAAACTGTGGAAGGAAACCAGAGTATCTGGACAACATGCAAACTCCAAGCACGCAGACCCGAGGTGGGAATTGAACCTGGACCCTGGAGGTGCGAGGCGTCAGTGCTAACCACTAAGCCACTGTGCTGTCTACATACAGTAGTAGAACATTATTATTTTTTGTTTAATTGTGAATTTTTTTATTTATTAATTTCATTATTGGTTCTTTAATTGTTGTTGGTTATAAGAGCAATGCCTCTTTTCCTCCTGGTTCCAGAGGTCACTGCACAAGACTGTGATGCATCATAAAGAATACTTCTTGAGCTGGGTTTCATAAAATCCAATTGTCTCTTCTGTGTGATATCTCAGTTCAAGTTACACCACCAATACATCATTATGTTGTGAAACTATTAAATTGTTATGATACATATCATAACATATATGCCCTGATACATATTTTCCAGTATTGCTCCAGTTGTCCACCTCAGTGTGACACAGAATCATAAAGAATAAATCTTTTGAAATAAATACCTACTGTAGGTAACATAGAGTACAGACCAAAAGTTTGGACACACCTTCTCATTCAAAGAGGTTGAATTTGTATTATGGCAAGAAAAAAGCAGCTAAGTAAAGAAAAACGAGTGGCCATCATTACTTTAAGAAATGAAGGTCAGTCAGTCTGAAAAATTGGGAAAACTTGTGTCTACAAGTGCAGTCACAAAAACCATCAAGCGCTACAAAGAAACTGGCTGACATGCGGACCGTCCCAGGAAAGGAAGACCAAGAGTCACGTCTGCTGCGGAGGATAAGTTCATCCGAGTCACCAGCCTCAGAAAGCGCAGGTTAACAGCAGCTCAGATCAGAGAGCAGGTCAATGCCACACAGAGTTCTAGCAGCAGACACATCTCTAGAACAACTGTTAAGAGGAGACTGTGTGAATCAGACCTTCATGGTAGAATATCTGCTAGGAAACCACTGCTAAGGTCAGGCAACAAGCAGAAGAGACGCATTTGGGCTAAAGAACACAATAAAGAACACAATAAAGAAAACTCGCTGAATGAGAAGGTGTGTCCAAACTTTTGGTCTGTACTGTATATGTGTTTAAACTGAAATTTGCCATGTTAGATGATGCGTATCTGCTAAATGTGCATAATTCATCTGTGCTAGAAGTCATATGCTCTTTGTTTCAGTATCATTATTTATATTTAATTGTGTTTGTAATCATGGGAATATGTTGTTGCATCAGCACTTCATATGACTGTAGTGGTTTAAAAAAGTATAAGCTGAAATGGATGATTATAACTTTGTCTCATAATCTATAGGCTATTAATGGATAAACAGCAGCAGAAGCCTTGTTAACATATTCCTAACAAATTAAAGACAGAGGCAATGAATACATGTTCATTTATTATCTACTCAGGTCATGTCGGCTCAGCATCATAGGAAAGTGGTGAAAAGTTACTGTGTATTTATCTGCTAAATGTTGTTAATGTACATTTAAAAAAGAATTAAGCCTGTCAGATTGTCAACAACAAAAAGACAAAAAGCACTGCTGTCACATCCAATTTCAAATCATACAAAATGAATAAAACACACACACACACATTAATTAATTCATGTTTATTGCACATACTACCCTATATTTTTAAGATAAGGTGAAGTGGTATTGTTCCACCAATGGGGAAATTTCATTTGTAACTTAATTATAACCCAACAAAGTAGAGAGAAAAAAAACAATTAATTCCAAATTTACAATTTAGAACTACTGTTCCAATTAACATTTGTGTGTGTGTCTCTGTCTGTCTCTGTGTGTGTTATTTTGTTCCTTTTGTATAATTATGAAATTGGATGTGACAGCAGAAAGAGATACACAGACTTTGGAAAAGAAACACACACACACACGCACACACACACACACACACACACAGCTATGGGCATGACTCCACAAGACCTGCGTGGAATGTCTGCGTATTCCATGGTACTTGATCGGACTACAATCTGTCGAGTTTGGAGGCCGATAAGCCATAACATTAACACCACATAACATTAACACATAAACATTGATTATCAATTATATACCAGTAAACTGGTGATAGTATCAGGGGCACCCAAGGCTTATCTTTTTTTGTGGGACCAAAGGTCAGGCTGTCCAATTTGATGACAGAATACAGTCAGTGCAACACAACTTAAAGAAAAATGTCAAGGCTGGCCATGATGGAAAGGAACCAGAACACCCAATGCACCAAAGTCCACCATGCATGTGGTGTAAACAGCAAAGAGCCCAATGTTGCTGACCTGGCCTCCAAACTCCCCAGATTCCAATCTGATTGAGTATGTGATACACTGGATACACTGGTCTTATCCAGGGAGGCCCCACCCCACAACCCACAGCACCCAGATGATCTGCTGCCAGTGTCCTGGTGCCAGATACCACAACAGGTTCCACATCATTACTAAATACTATGAATATTTTCAGGAAAAATATTTCAGATAATTAAATGTATTTCACATGGATGGCGTTACCCACATTCTTGATTATTTAAATTTGATCAGCATCATCTTACTATCATTTACTAGACAATTTATAAATGTATTACACATGTGACGATGAGCTTATGCAGAGAAAAATGCAGGGAGATGCAAAGTGACAATAACACCACAAAATATGTCGCAAGACTGGGTTTATTGTTAAATTAGAAAGACTTGGATCAAAATTAAAGTAATAAACTTAAGCTTCAATATAGACTGAACACCATTAAGCAGACAAAATTGCAAAAAATCACAAAACAAACAAACAAACAAAAAAAAACACACACAAAAAAATAGATTTCCAACACAGTTATACTGTAGTATTTTCTCGTCTTAAGTCTGCGTACCTCTACATGTGGATTAAATTGTGTTCCATCATCATTATAGTAACAATGTAGTAATAAAACAAGAATAAACAAGATAAACTCATAATTTTTGTTACATTGTGTTTGAAACACTTAAAGCCGATAAAAACAAACACCAGTGCAGATTAGAGATTTTATTTCAATATCAGGGGCACATTAACGGGATCACATAACTCCTGTCCTGGCATCCTTCCTTTGGCTCCCTTTGCAGTTTAGGGCAAGTTTAAGATCTTGTTAATAGCCTTCAAAGATAATATATAGCTGACATTTTAAAGCCTTATAGTCCAGGCCTAAGGGCTGGTCATCAGTTTTTACTTACAGTTCCTAAATCTAGGTTGAAGAGTTGGGGCGGTCGTTCATTTTCACTAGCAGCCCCTAAACTTTAGAATGAGCCCCTGTACATCAGGCAGGCCGCTAAACTTCCTATTTTTAAATCTCACCTCATGATTATTTTATACTCTTTGGCATTTAATACAGTGTGATTTTATTTGCTTATTCTATGCAATGAGGGTGAATTTTTTATTGTTTTATTTTAGATTTGGATTTTATTTCATTTTATTGTCTTTAGTATTTCTATGTTTTCAGCTATTTTAGGATTGTACAGCACTTTGGACAACTGTGTTGTGTTAAATGTGTTTTAAAAATTTATTTGATGTTTCACTTTGATCTAAACATAAACCAGTGATGAGGGTATAAAGTTCATAGAGTTAATAGAGATCAAAATACTCAATCTTATTTTAGCTTCTGAAATCATCTGACAGTATAATTATTGTAAACACACACTTCAATTAAAAATGTTTTAAATTGAAAATGATCTTTAAAATCTTTCATTTTAAAATTGATATTCATCTTATAAGAAAGATTAAACTGGTATAGAATATAAAATAGATATTTATTCATTAGTAGCAGTGATGATCAGTGGTGCTAAATTATTATCCCCTTCACCAGGACTGAAGAGTGGATAGAGTTTCTCAGTGAAAGACTGAGCGGTGAAAGAGAAAATATGAGATCTGGCTTTCACATCATAAAAGGAGACCTGACCCTTTCTATAATCCACAAACACCCCCACCTTCTCCACCTTCTCGATTAGTGTGAGGAGCACATCAGGATCAGCATTAGCCCAATACTCGTTCTCATTCCTCAGTTCAACAGTCCAGACCCCATTCTGAGGTTTCAGTGTAACCGTTTCCTTCCTGTCAATGTTCTCACTCGCTACTCCTAATGTCCACTCAGTTTTTCCGCTGACCTGCACCTCATAATAAAATGTCCTTGAAGAGAAACTCTGCTTTGTCAGAACAAAGGGACCATAGTCAAATCTCTGCGGTGTATCAGGGAGATCCTGAGGTGTGTTTCCACATGTCACTTGTCTTTCATCCTCAGACACTTTGAGATTGGGATGAGCTGCATCAGGATCCAGAGTCACATCCACTGAGAGAAACATTAAGAAACACATATTACACAACAAAACCAAATATTCATTCAAAGAAATAATGATGGAGAATTAATCTCTTTGTGATTATCCTGTTTTTACAGTTTGCCTATGTATCTGTGTGTGTGTATGTATGTACAGTAGAAACCAAAAGTTTGGACACACCTTCATTCTACCATGAAGGCCTGATTCACACAGTCTCCTCTTAACAGTTGTTCTAGAGATGTGTCTGCTGCTAGAACTCTGTGTGGCATTGACCTGCTCTCTGATCTGAGCTGCTGTTAACCTGCGATTTCTGAGGCTGGTGACTCGGATGAACTTATCCTCCGCAGCAGAGGCGACTCTCGGTCTTCCTTTCCTGGGGCTGTCCGCATGTGAGCCAGTTTCTTTGTAGCGCTTGATGGTTTTTGTGACTGCACTTGGGGACACTTTCAAAGTTTTCCCAATTTTTCGGACTGACTGACCTTCATGTCTTAAAGTGATGATGGCTGCTCGTTTTTCTTTACTTAGCTGCTTTTTTCTTGCCATAATACAAATTCAGCCTCTTTGAATGATAAGGTGTGTCCAAACTTTTGGTCTGTACTGTATGTATGTATGTACTGTATGACTTTGAGTCAACACAACTTAGCCATAATATCAAAATCTGCCTAATATTGTGTGAGACGGAATGAAGATACAAATGTAAAATTGTTCTTACCTGAATACTGCTTCTTTCTTGCTAATTCTGTTAAATATAATTAAGCAAGATGTTATTTTTCATTCTAGAATAAAATATAAATAAATAAAAAATAACTATAAATTATAAAATATTTAAAGATATTTACCTATATAGATATAGACCAAAAGTTCAAAACAAATAAATTAAATCATTAATTTTCTCACTCACTCATCGTCTATACCATGTTATCCTGTATACAGTGTCATGGGGGCCTGGAGCCTATTCCAGGAGGCGTACACCCTGGACAGTGTGCCAAACCAACACAGGGAAAACACTCATACACACACTCGCACGCTAATTCACGAACTAAAAATTTGGGTACAGCAGTTAGTCTAATCTGTGTGTCTTTGGATTGTTGGAGGAAACCGGAGTAACCAGAGGAAACTCACCATGCACACAGAACCAATGGAGGGAATTGAACCCGTAATCTGGAGGTGCAAGGTGACAGTGCTAACAACTACACCACCGTGTCGCCCTCATTAGATTTTCTTTCCAAAATATTTAATTTGCTTTACATTTTGTGATAAGTTGCGATAATCTTATATAGTTTTATAATTTTCTCCTCTTTCAACACATACAATATGCCTCATTTTGTTTAAAAAACAACAACAACAAAAAAAAAAACACAAAAAGTCCAAGAAGTTTTAAAAACTCAGGTGCAATTACCGTCTTCCACCCTCTTTCTCTGTGGCTCTGAGAACAGAAAACAGTTCATTGTAAACACTGTACTCAGATAAGATGTTGCTTATGCTTATTTGCTGATTACTTGGCAAAATGAATCTCAAACTGATTTCACAAGCAGGGTAAAGGGTTTAGTGTTTTCTTCAGTGACCTCCCCAGTCACCAGATACAAATCCTATATAATACATTTGAGACATTGTAGAATGGAAGACTGTCAGCATGAAAATGCACCTGAAACATCTGCAGGAACTGTGTGATACAATCATGCATGATGAAAAAAATCTCAAAGGAATATTCCCAACATCCTGTAGCAAACAGAGGATCTACCCAGGATTAGTATGTAATTGTTTAATTAGCGGGATCGTGGCTTAACTCTTAAATGATTTATGTATCCTGAGAGATTGTAAAACAATTTTTATAATGTTTGTAAAATTGTTCTTACCTTCAAAAGTCTTCATCTCTGCTAACTCTGTGTAACATGGAATTGGATGTTTTTAATAGTTTTATGAGTTATGTTTTCATTTGTTTAACTCATTGGTAAATCTAAAAACTTTTTATATGAAAATAATCCTAAAAGTTATTTAGGAGTAAACTAAATACCATGTTCCATCATCCGTCTCTGCAACACTGAAAAGAGAGTTAATAGTTAATATTAGAGATTCTTGTAGAATACTTTTGAATGCATAAAATTTTCTATTAAGGCTGCAGGATTTGATAAAAAAAATCACATTGAAATGATTTTAACACATTCAATTACAATTTAAACTGCAAAATGTAACTATAAATTATTCTATTGTGGATTCAAATATATTTATGTAGGTTAACAGCAAATAATCAGAAAAATATCTCTCATTAAAAACAAATATGTATTTATCAACTTTATTATTTATTATAAAAAAAGAAAAAAAAACAAGTATTTAAATTACTGACAAACTATAAATTCTTGACTGTGCATATATTACATATAATTAATTGCAGCCTTTTGTAGATTTGATAATTGCAGAGGTTTATATTGCAAATTAGATTTTTATGCGATTTTTTGTGCAGCATTATCTATATAAACTAAAAAGAAAAATTGAAAACAAAGGTTTTGTCTGTACATTGTTCCTACTCACTGTTTCAATTACTGTATATCTTTACGTTTCCTACATCGGAGGACCCGAAACCAGCCTCAGAAAACTTTCTGTCTGCATGTTTATATATCTGTATGTCTGTCCAGCCAGATTTTGTCACAGCATCACGCAACAATGGCTGCTTAGAATTTCATTAAACTTTGCCAGTCCTTCAGTGTTTGTCTGAATTTAAACCTGCACCATAAACTAAATCAAAATTTTAAGTAGAAGCTGTAAGGGAAAAATGATATATAAGTATATACTACATTATACTGTGCTCTACTGATTTGAATCACTTCAAACCAGATTTAGTCATGCACTTCAATCTCCTTCTGAATTATTATTTGTTTAAAGATATCTTGAATTACGACACTGTCTCTTGTTCCATTTAATCTTATTTTAATCACTTATTACTCATCTGTAAGGGAAAATTGCTGACATCCATGATCTCTTGGTTGCTCGTGATATTTTGATGGACGGGGCACTCTGTCTCTGTCCTCATGTGATAAGGATATTTGCTGTGTGTGAGGACGAAAACGGCGTCAAGAAGTCCAGAGCATGCGTACTCTGTTCCTATTTCTCCGACTTTCTTTAGTTTTTCTTCGGCCTTCTTAGCTTTTTATTTTGGTAAACTGCATAGCAAACTCTCCTAATATTTACTAATTTCTGTCCTTGATAAGTCTCCTATCCTGTGCTTTGCCCGCACAGGAGGGTGTGTAACTACTATATATGTGTGTGTTTATCGAATAAAATTGAGACTGGTAAAAGAGCAATCATCTGTGTTCTGGCTGTTCTTTGACCCGTTCTCCTGAGCTCAGAGGTGCGTTGCAGACGTACTGGCTTGCAGAGAGAAACGAATAAAGAAAATCCCCAACAGTTTTGGTGTCAGAAGTGGGATCCCTCTAATTAGGTGAGTATTCTCTTCTTTTGTTTTGAGATATTTGCCTGATTACAGGGATCGAACATAGTAAGTTGGGTAAAGGAGTCCGGGACTCCGAAATAGGCGCCTAAAAGTCACAGAGGACTTTGAAACTGAAGCTATGAGCAGTTATGTGCCAGATTACGTCACAGCATCTAGTGATTTTCTTTTTCTAATTTTTTTTAATCATTCACCACGTTTGCCTCAAGGTGGGTGTGGCATTACGCATCACTCAACAGAGCTGATTATTTATACTGGGATTAGTTCATATTTTCACCTCTGAAAACAGCGCTAAATGGGTATAAGTAAGGACTTGTTTAAAGACAAAACTTAATCTTCCTCTGATCTGCTTTTTCGATTTCTCATCTGTGATTCAATCTCCGATTACCAAACAGGGAGTGTATTAGACTGGTGAAGAAAGAAGTACAACTTTGTATAAACAAGCAATAAACAAGCTACTCAACTTTTACAAAATATTTCTTTGTATTAATAAATGAGGCTGAGAATTTTGCTGTACAGAAAGACAGACAGATTTGTATGTTGGCTTCAACCAGAAATAATAAATTCACTGATTACATTAAAGATGATCAGCTTCTTTTTAACTTTGACCTTGTTAAATATTTATACAAACTCTTTACATGAGTTTACATGAGGCTGCACTAAGAGATCAGAGTTTATTGAGCACATTACTAACTGGAGGCCTTTTATTTCCACTTTTATCAGACTGTACAACCTGTTAACTTTGCAATAATATCACTCTTTGACATTCCTTTCTACTGGGCTTACTGTACTATATGGACCATCACACATTCCACTAATGTTTTGAACAATTTCAATACAATCCTGTTACTTATTCTTTCACTAGGCCTATTTATCACTTTTATTATTTGTTTTATTTACTGCTTATGTGTGTTATAATCTGTGTATTCCATGCATCATTCCTGTTCTGTGGCCTGTGCAAAAGTTTAAGACACATGTAAAGAACTATTGTAAAGTAAATGTTCCTTCATAAATAATAATATAAAATATTTATATAAATGAACATAATGTGAACTAAACAGGAAAAACACTACTGAAAGTTTAATTTGATTCATGTCTCTTCGCTTCAGTATGAATCAGTAATCTCAGATAAACTGTATATTTATATTTTCTTCCCCTGTCTGCCACAGTTCCTGGAGTGTTTGACTTTCACACTTGCTTCTGCTTTTACATATAAAAAGGACAGATTTCATTATATTCTTTAACATCTGTTTCTGAAACGTGGTCAACAGACTACTGTCAGATTGGGAACCTGTGAACTGAAGCTATAAATTAAAGTGTACTTTGTGCTTTTCGTGGTATATGGGGGAAAAATGCTTTAAATGTTACCTTTCTTGCGAAAAATGACCGCAGTTACTATCCATCCAACAGTAAAAAGACATGCGGAAAATGAAATCACGACAATCCACTTCCAAGCATCAAAGACTTTACCTAAAATGAAACCACATGCATCACAGGACTTTCATTTTAAGAAACAGAAACTCTGAAATAATTTCTATAAAAGCAGAACAGTAGAATGTACAATTACAGCAGGATATATACAGCATGTTGTATTTACTTACCATTAATGATGACCTCTGCCTCCATCATGTGATGAGTTTGTTGAAATCTGCAGTAAAATCTGTTGGAGTCGCTATAATCATGAACAGTGATGCGGCGTTTCACACTGAAGCCCTCAGTGTCTCTGTGTATCTGTGTCTCTTCAGCAGTTAGAGGGGCTCCTTCTCTGTCCAGCCACAGAACATCAGGTTCAGGATTCCAGCCTCTGGACTCACACACTAGATTAATCCCTCCTGAGTTATCATAATTCTCCATCATGATCACCGGCTGACTTCCCTTAACTATAGTCATTAAACAAACAATACAGGTTAGATGACAGCTGTTAATCTAAGAGCATGACCATCTTCTAATAACAGAACTCACGTTCCATAATTATTCTTTTAAAATATTGATTGCTGGATTTTAGAAGCACACTAGAAGTACTAGTGAGTGTATGTCTGATCTAAAATGCTTTCATATAATAACTGACAAATACTACAGATTTTGAAGTGGTTTATACTGTATATCAATGATAATAATAATGTATTTATTGTAGTTGATCTTACCCTCGACAATGATATGAACAATGGTGTCATCAAACCAGGATTTGTCCTCAATGAAACACTTATATTCTCCTTCATCAGTGACTTAGAGCGCTGAGAGTTTGAGTGAAGCGTCGCCTTTCTGTAGCTCCTCTTTGAACAGTGATGTTCTTCCTCTGTAGGACTGAGCTTGCTTTTCATTTCGGTCTTCATGATTCTCATAGAGATGCACTAATGAGTTCACTGCATCTAGTTTAAACCACTCCACTCTCATGTCCACAGCACTGTTGTTGGGTTTAATAAAACAGGGCAGAAGTAGATCTTCACCAGCTACAGCAACAAGAGGAGCTTCGGGACCAACCACCTTTAAACTCTCTGGATTGTGGGGAAAAAGGAGGGGGAAAAATAAGTACTGTTCACCACAACATTTTGTGCTACAAAACAAATGTTATTTTATTTGACCTAGAGGTATTGCAAAATGAATATTCACCCTCTCATAATTAAAAAAAAATTAATTACCAGACATAGGGAGGTTTCAGAGAAAGACAGTTGCCGATCCATTAATACTCCACTGTGCCTGGCATATTTACAGACAGTTTGCTCAAATCCATAATCTTAATAATCTTGTCAACCTATTTACCCTCTTGAAACTTAAGTGTTTTTTTTTTTTTTGAAAAAAAAAAAGACTTTATTAAAATTTTTTTGCTTGTCTTGCAGAACACTCGCTCACTCGTAATCTGAGGTTCCACTGTATATACACACCAACCAGCCATAACAATATGACAACCTGCTTAATATTAAGTAGGTCCACTTTTGCTGCACAATTTGGCCCTTGTCATGGTAGTTACAGTTACAATATCTCATTTTCATTTATTCTATATTATTTAGGAAGCCATAACTCTGTTTATATAAAGCCCCATAGCTGAGTGCATGTCAGGTCAAACATGAGACAATAGAGTAAACAGAACTCTCCAAAGACATCCTGGGATTTTCACACACCATTCTGCTTACAGACTGTGGTGTGTGAGATCATTAATTCAATCAATTAATTTCTATAGTGCTCAAAACAGCCTGTCTGGTACCAGCAATCGTACCACGTTTAGGAACAACAAGGCTATGATTGTTTGATTGATTGCTTATTACTTGTGCAGGTTTGTATTATCTTTTTTTTTTTTCATTTTGATTTGCACACATTAAAAAATATACTTTATGTTTTTTTCCACTATGGCAGACTAAATTAGATTTGTAGATTCATAAGGAAAATACAATGAGAAAAAAATTACCTGAGTCCACCTCAGGCAGATTCTCACTTGTTTCAGAGAGAGAATTGTAATCTCATGATTTATTTATTTTTTGCACAAGTTATTTGTCCTCATAAGTATAAAAGCATGCAAGGCTCTTGCATGAAAACATTTCTTTTCTTTATTTTAACAGATTTTTTCTTTTTAACAGCACTCACACCACAAAGGTGAGATAATAAATCAGTTAAACATAAAACAGTTTAACTGACATTTTGGCCTAAACCTGCTCAAATATACAGAAAAATAGCTAGTCTTCATTGTCACTTCATATATCACTGCAGTTTTATCAAATGCTTTATGTCTCCTCTATTGATCATAACACTTCTCCAATAGCTGAGCAAATCAGGTTTCTCAACACTGAAAGAGGAGATATTCATGCAGCGGTTAAAGAGAGTCACAAACCAACACACACCAGAGATCAGGCGCTCCAACCAGATTATCATTTAACTCCAGTAAAATTACAGTAAAAAAAACAGGAAAGCAATGTTATAATTCATTGTATAGAGGTATACAGTAGCACACACATATGTGTGTGTGTGTGTGTGTGTGTGTGTGTGTGTGTGTGTGTGTGTGTGTGTGTGTGTGTGAGAGAGAGAGAGAGAGAGAGAGAGAGAGAGAGAGAGAGAGAGAGAAAGAGCGATACCTGATTGTGATTCCATAAAATTGTAAAGAACCAGGAGAGTCACACACAAAAACATAATCCCTGAAAAACAGATTAGCATAATTGCTTTAGTCTATTCACACAATAAATAAGATTTTACAAATTACAATAGGTGAATAATTATAAAAACTAATCAGATTTATTGAAAACTTTAAGTACTTACTCATTTTTAATGATATATTTTATTAGCAAGACGATGCTAAACATAAAACCTTTGTCCAAAAGTCTATGCCTTAATTTTTTTGTGTGTACTTTCGCTTATGTGACCTGCATAACCTGTTTCTTAAATGTGTGTCTAAACACACCTTTTTTCTAATGAAGCATGAGATTCTTACATGTGTAACTGCACACTCTAGTGATCAGACTTTCAGGTGCAACTGTTTGTTTATTTATTTATTTATTTTGTATTACTCCTTTATATAAACAGTAAAATTTGTAGAACATAAAAATAATTGTTCAAGCCATGGTCTTGTTCACTAGTACACTATTTGAGGCAACAAAGTGCCGAAGGTTTTAATAAAATCCATTAAATAAATTATTTACATTTAATCAAAACATAACTAAATAACATAACCACCACCTGAGCAGGTCAATAACTGAGTCCATTTCAAAAAGTTTACAAAAATATAACATTTCTTAAAGAGAAGCTAAAGATTCCCAATTCGACAAGGGTCCCTAGACTTAAGCAAGAAGCTTATTTTTACTGCTGAAAACTTTTGGAGACATCCTCCCACAGTCCAGCTCCAGGGACAGTTTCTGAAAAGTCTCAAATGTGTTCTTGAGCTCTTTGGGATAGGCAAGATCCAGTGCATACGTCAGGACAACCAGCATGCAGCAAGCCCTCGAAACAATGCCCAAGCCAGTCAGAACTTTTACCCCCTCGATTATGATCCCAGTGTCCTCTGGTTCTTCTGACACAATGCTCTTGGTCACAACGATTTTCATTCGTTTGAGTTGCAAGGTCATGCAACACACTGTCTCCATCAGCATTCTGGAAAAACAAAAACAAAAAAACATGTATTGATATTGGAAACCTCTCTCTAAATAGCTGTAAATGGAATCTATTAAAAATATCTATTCATGTAGACATAACCCACATTCTCTTGGTGTTATATTGTTACTCCTTATGTACTAATGAATAGTTTACTATACCTTAACTTATGTCTCATCACTTTAGACCTCCTGAGTAAATTATTCATGAAACATGATCTCTGTCATAATTAAGTATGCATCTTGTTTCAGTTCAGTGCGTCTTCTTACCTGCGTCCCCCATCATAAAATCCAACATCAGAAGTATGCAACAGAACATCAACAGAAGCCTGAGGCGTTTTGGAAACAAGTACTGTGTACTGATGAAGTTAAAATAAAACTCTTTGGCCTCAATCAGCATTTCATGAAAAGAAAACCTTACCAACTATTAAGCATGGGGGTGGATCTATCATGCTTTGGGGTTGTGTTGCAGCCAGTAGCACAGGAAACATTGCACGGGTGGAGGGAAGAATGGATTCCACTAAATACCAACAAATTCTGAAAGCAAACATCACACCATCTATAAAAAAGCTGAAGCTGAAAGGAGGATGGCTTCTACAACAGGACAATGATCCTAAACATACCACGAAATCCACTATGGAATACTCCAAGAGACGCAAGCTGAAGGTTTTGGAACGGCCATCACAGACCCTGATGTAAACATCATTGAAATTAATAATTGTGATTAATTAGATCTTAAAAAATCTGTGCATGCAAGACGACCAAAGAATTTCACAGAACTAGAAGCATTTTGCAGGGAGGAATGGGAGAAAATTCCAAGTACCTGTACAAGAATTGAAAGACTTTTAGCTGGCTATAAAAAGCATTTGCAAGCTGTGATATCTGCCAGAGGAGGTGTTACTGATTAAGTACTGATCATGTAGGATGCCCAAACTTTTGCACAGTGCCACAATAATGTTTGTATTTTTTATCTTTATTCAATTTATGACATAAAAACTAACGATGCACCAATGTTTGCTGAAAATATTGTGCATTTTTTCCATTTCCAAGAGAGACTGTGTTAACATCTTTTCAATTAAAAAAATCACCAAAGTCTGTTATTTATCAAGAGGTGCCTAAACATTTGCATAAGACCGTACTGTATATATGTAAAAATTAAAGCTGATTTTAACAGTGAAGAGAAAGAGTAAACGAGAAACATCACTTTCAGAGAGTAAACATTTTGTAGGTAACATATTACTGCAGTCATCCTTAACATCCCTTAATGAAAATGCCAAAGAGCCGTTACCTTTGAATGTTTTTACTAATTGAATGTTTACATGCTAAAACACAATAATTTCCATTTATTTGTCAGGAGAAATTTAGTTATGGGTTAGTCAATAAAAAAGATCTGTATGAAAGCTGCATATCTGCCCTTTTTAAGAGACAGTGAGAAAGAGAGGGAGCACTTTTTTTTTTTGTTTGTTTGTTTTGACTGATTTCACATTTGTATTCACTTACGTCATACTCTTTAGTGAGTTGATCTAGTTCCCTGTGTACTCCAAGCAACATATCATACGATAACTTGTCATGTTGATGCTTGGGTTGTTTGGGACCTGAATCGGCAGAAAAAAGAAAAAAAACATTATACTCCAATATCATGTTACTGTAATTAATACTGTAGTTACTGTAATATCTTACTCTCCAAGAAAATAGATTTCAGAATGAGCTTTACCCTGAAGTAACAACTTTCATCGTTTTGGCCCTGTACACCACCACAGTGGATTTGGAATAAAATGATGAAGAGATGTGCTTAAAGTAGAGACTGTCAGTTTTAAATTAAGAGCTTAGTGGAGAAAAATAAATAAATAAAAGAATGAACCATGCAGGCATTACAGACATTTTCGTACATTAAACACCTATTGGTTATTATTGGGACAGTTTGCTCCTCAGCTGTTCCATGGCCAGGTGTGTATTTGCTCTTGAGTTCATTTACAAGTCGGCAGATAAAAGCTCTAGAGTTGATTCTCGGTGTTGCATTTGGATCCCGTTGCTGTCAACTGGCAATGTGAAGTCTAAAGACCTGTTACCGCCAGAGAACAAGCATCTTTAGGCTAAAAAACTAAAACGAATTCATCAGAGAGATAATAAAAACATTAGGTGTGGGCAAATTCACTATTTGATACATTCTTAAAAAGGTAGAAGGGACTGGTGAGCTCAAGAACATCAAAAGTCTGGAAGAACATGGAAATCAACTCTTCTCCTCTGAACAAAAACCCATTTATAACATCTGTTAGGAACAAGAACACCTTCCCAGAGGTAGGAGTATCTGTGACAGTGCCAACAATCAACAAAAGACTCCACCAGAGTAAATACAGAGGTTTTGTCAAAGGATGTAAACCTCAAAAATAGGAAGGCCAAACCATTAAATTAAAGCTATTGATTATGCTTAAAGCCATTACACTTTAAGCACAACTTTTCAGTCAAAATCCATTGTGGTGGTGTCCAGAGGGGAAAAAATTATGTCACTGTCCAAATATTTCTGGTCCCAACAGTAAATAACACCATACAGTCCAGTTTGATGACAAAATCGCTAATACTGCATATACAGTAGGCAAACAAAAACCCTGTTGAATAATACCTTGAGTAGGATTGCCTGCAAACTATGGTTTATTTTTTCAAGCAAAATGACTTCAATACAGGAGGAGAAACACAACTGTCTATAATTCTTTCTGTTGATGGCTTTGAGGTGTGTAACCCACTCGGAACTTCAAGGCACAAAATGCGAGCTGTTCATTGGGTTTTGGCAAACCTGCCATCCGATTTGCAATCTGCATTAACACCAATACACCTAGCTTTACTTTGAAATCTATACAACATTCTTCATGAACTATCACATGATTATACCTTTTTATGAAAAGAAGAATGTCTGTCTGTATCATATTGTCCGTATGGTGTATATAAATACCTGTTGACTGCATGTACCTGTAAAAGAAAAAGAAAAAAAAAAACATTTTTGTTCATACATTCAAATTACAGTATAAAACATGTAACAGGGAACTTATCAGAATTAACTCAGTCAAAAAGACTAAATGACAAAAGATATTTAAAACATGTTAGATTCAGATACAGCACCAGTCAAAAGTTATGACACACTTTCACATTCATTTAAATGTGTACAAAAATTTGACTGTTACTGTATGTCATGTAGATATTTTAAAAAGCTTGTCATGTTGGCAAATGTCAGTCAATAAGTTCCCACTTGTGGCATCCAGCACACACCACAGGAATAGCGCCTATGCTAATTACTACCGAGAGTCTGCGGTGGCTAATATTACCTGGAACTAACGTTAACTTACGACACCCGGATACACAGAGTGAGAGACCCGCTCTGAGGTGATTATCACTGGTGTCAAAGGCGAAGCAGTCACTAAAACACGAGAACATTTACCTTAACAATATATACACAATGTTAACTTTTATCTACCTTGGTGTGTCTTGCGATTTGGCTGTCTTTTTTCCACCCAGATCATCTCTCCTCTTTCTTCCCACCTGACAGACCGCCGGTGAAGTTGAGGCTGCCATGTCGTTATTCATTTTGTCGGACTTTAAGCTAACAGCATCTTTGACTTGGTTAGCAGGCTAACAGGTGCCCGGCTTTACGAGACCTGACTTGATGGACAGATTCTCGTCCAATGAGAAATAAGATTTGCACGTGGATGGACACATGCATATGATTGGTCAAAAATCAGCGCGTTGCGATGGAAATATTAGAGTTTTTTTTTTCTTTTCTTTTAATTAACATTGCTAAAATATAGTCTTTATTATAAATTGGCTTTATTTATAAATTAAATTAAACGTCATCAACGAATACTTATCGTCAAAAATTAACACTGATTTTCTCACGTTTATTTGTCGTGTCTGCGATGGATTGGCACCCTGTCCAGTGTGTCCCCCTCCTTGTGCCCTAAGTCTCCTGGGGTAGACTCGAGGCCCCGTGACCTTGAATACAGGATTAAGCGGTATAGATGATGAGTGAATGAGAGTATTTGTTCTGTATTGTGCATTTTGTGGTCTCTCATGTGGCAGTTTTGCTTATAATACTTTGACGAGGGTAGGGGGAAGAGATGTAAGGCTGCCACGACGGAATTGGTAAAAATATAGAAAGGGGCAGTAGTGTCACGTTTTATAATTTTAAGTTAGAAAGGTATAAGTTATTAACAGTTTTAGATATTTAAACAGCCTTCCTCAGTCCTAACCATGACCTGAATCAAATCAAGATAATCGTCACACTTCTGTTACGGAACACAAACTGAATGCAATTACTTTGTTTTTCACAAATTCAGCACCAGTAAGTTAACCTGACTTTAGCGTTAACATGACTTCAGTTAATTAAAAATGTTTTAAGCACTTGTTAACTATATTAACTTTAAACTTTGGCAGCTCATGAGCAATGAATTTAACTAATGTTAGTCTGTCAAATTTCATTAACACCAACATTGCTACTAGAAATGTATTCATTAAAAATGAGACAAAACATCTTACCTTGAGGTCTTTACTTGAAATGTAGCAAAGAATCCAACAAGCTCCTGCTTGGTCAATGTCCATTTGACGCGATTCAGGCTGAAGTGGAAGTTGATTAAAATCAGAGTGTCTTTTGATCCTTTTTTTTTTTCTCTCACAATTTTCCTCACTTAATTTCTACTCAGTATATTTTGTCTAAGTATTTTCCACAAAAATTTTGTCAAATAAATTTTATGTTTATTCAAATTTGCTGAATTAAGCTTAATGTTTAAAACTGGCTGCACTCTTTTTAATTGTGTAAATGTTAACTACATTTTCTATTAAATATTACTTAACCCAATCTCAGTTTTTACAGTGTAAATGAAAAAAAAAAATGCAGCTCGAGACGATCATGCACAAATGGATAAATAACAGCCCTGACAAATGACTGAAATAATTAGCTGTAAAATATCACATTCATTTGCATATGTAGCCGTTAACAGTCACAATTTTAACAGCTTAAATTTAAGCATTAAAATTTAATGGATTAGATATGTCTATTACTAGTTTTTAAATTTCTTAATGGCTTAGCACCTTTGTACTGTACACACACATGGACAAAATTGTTGGCACCTTCCGGTCAATGAAAGAAAAACTCACAATGGTCACAGAAATAACTTCAATCTGACAAAAGTAATAATAAATAAAAATTCTATGAATGTTAACCAATGAAAATCAGACATTGCCTTTCAACCATGCTTCAATAGACTTAATAGTTTGTTGCACTTTTGGCCCACTCCTCATGAGCAAGCTGCTCCAGTTGTTTCCGGTATGGAAGGCGCCCTTCAAACCGGAAACAACTGGAGCAGCTTGCTCATGAGGAGTGGGCCAAAAGTGCAACAAACTATTAAGTTTAACTATTAACTATTAAGTGATTCGTTCATTTTCTACTCGGCGCTCAAGCGCAAAGCATCGCAAAACCTCTGTAGGTTATGTGCAGGAAACAGAAATGAGTAGTTAACTTTAACTCTTTTGGTCTGAATTGTTTGTTCTTTTGTCACGTGACTCCCATAGACGCTATGCCGTGCAGTACACAGGAAACAGAATTGCATGGTTCTTCTCAAGGAGTCTTCAAGTCATAGTCATTTGTTCTTTTGTCACGTGAATCCCATAGATGCTATGCAGTGTATTATAATTTGTACATTATATATACATTCAAAATAACGAATGACTCGACAAAAAGATACTGTATAAGAGGTGAGCTGCTCATTCTGTTCATCATAATATGTCCTTAGCTGCATTGTACTGTAATATTATCATTACTGGAACTATAGCCAAAATTTGTATATGGAGACGTGTTGGGGATCTTTTTGTTGAAAATGTAACATGTTATTTTATTTCTGATCAAAAGAACGAACTGAACTAAATGACTCAAAAAAAGATTCATTCATCTTGATGAACGAGATTCAAACAATCACTAAAATTATTCAAATTTTCCATCACTAATGCCTATCAGCCTTGGGCTTTGTGAATTTGAAAACAGTGAACTCCCTCCAAATAAACGAAAAACCATGCAACTAATCCACAATTGTATGTTGACTATAGAAAATCTGGCCATTAGTGAAGTGAAGGTTTTGCATAATATCTAAGTTCAGAGATCTACAGGTGAACTCCCAAAAAGTTGATTTATTTCAGTAATTAAATTCAAAAAGTGAAACTTGTATATTATATAGATTCATTACACACATACAGATATATTTCAAGTGTTAACTTCTTTAAATTTTGATGACTATGGCTTACAGATAATGAAAATCTCGGAAATTTAGAATACTGTTTAAGACCAATAAATAAAAAACAAATAAATAAAAAGATTTTTAACACAGAAATGTTGTGCTACTGAAAAGTATGAACATGAATAGCACTCAATACTTGGTCAGGGTTCACTTTGCATGAATTACTGCATGAATTACTGCATGAATTACTGCAGCAATGTTATACTGCATGTTATGGGAGTCCAGGTTGCTGTAAGGCCTTCAGCTCTTCTGCGTTGTTGGGTCTGGTGTCTTGCTTCTTCCTCTTCACAATACCTTATATATTCTCTATGGGGTTAAGGTCAGGTGGATTTGCTGTTATTAATAGCGATTAATAGACGATTAATAGCTCATCACTGCAGAGACAGTTTCCCTCTTTTTTCATTGCTTTGTGATCTTCATATCACTCTGAACAATGCTGACAGTCTGTCTATGGAAATCACTTGTCTTTCAGGCTGTTTACACTTGGTTTTTATCTGCCTCCTTCTTTTTCTTCAGCAACCCACTAATTGTTACTGAGATCTATCTGAAGGCAAGCAACAATGGTTTCGAGTCACATTTTAAGACACTGAAGAAGTTTACACATCTTGAGACTGACACCTGAGGAGCTACAGACACTAACTTACTAATTCATAGCTTAGGTACATATACATGTTCAACACTGTAACACAGAACAACAGCTACTTGTGTTATTAAAGTTACCAGAGAAGCTGGTGTTGATATCAGGAACAGTACAGGAGAGATGTGTATCCAGGTGAAACATCCTACAATCACAAAACCACACTGCAGTTTGGATTTAAACGTAACTCTTAATGTGTGCTGAGGCTGAGAGTTAGTTACTCACTCTGCGTTAGATAAGAACGTGTGTGTGTGTTTGTATTTGTATTGCCAAAGCTTAGAGATAAGGCACAAGAAAATAGCAAGACTAAAAAATGAAAAACAGTACAGAAAGAGTAACAATAAATAAATGTATATAAAATAAAAGAGTACAGACATTTAGTTAAGGATGGGAAAGTAGAAAAAGTGTATGTATATATATGTACAACATAATAATAATAATAATAATAATAATAAGTGATCAGTGTGTATTTGTGTGTACATGCGTGTGTGTGTGTGTGTGAGATATGATATATGATATGATATGAAAAGATGTATGATATATGATATAGTGTGGTGTATTTGGTCTCTCGCTGCCCCTCACTTGCAGGCTGGCACGTGTCTGTGTGCTGCTAGTGTGCAGCTCTCCCTGTACTCCCCTAGTAGGCGGGGCAGTTTGTCGGTGTCGGGGTGGCAGTTGGTTGAGGATGATTTCATTGAATTTGATGGAGAATTCAGTGCGAATATGGTGATATTTCAGGCATTCAGTGAAGAAGTGCAGCTCTGTCTCTATTTTATTAAGTGTACCCCTCTGGCTCAGTCTCTTCTCTCTGGACAGGACTGTCTGTCTCGCCCCGTCTGCTCGCTGAGTCTGTACTCCGTCAGGGTGTTTCTTAGCTTTGGGTCAGTCACCGTGCTCAAAGTCTGCCATGCTGTGTTTAGAGCCAGATATCACTGCATCTTACTCTGCACTTTAGTTTGTGTATCCCAATACAGTAAACCTTAGATTGCCAGCATAATTCATAACACAAATAATTTCCCTATAAGAAATAATGAAAACTCAGATTATTTGTTCCACAACCCAAAAAAATCAATACATAAAAATAATTCATACTAAATTTAAAGTAAAAATAAAACAAATTAACCTGCACTTTATCTTTAAAAAAAAGTAAAAATAAATCCCAACAGATAAGTTTGTGTACGCATGCTCTGTGTGTGTGTGTGTGTGTGAAGTTAAAGTAAGTGGAGAGGAGGAATGACTCTCTCCCCTCTCCCTCCTATCGTCTATAGGACTATTCGGACGGGACTCATTTTATTGGGGGACGTTAGAGAAATTTCTGTTTCGCAGAGGTACTTTGTGATTTTAATCCCGTCCGAATCTGCCATGTCTGTCTTTTTCTCACACGACCTCTGTAAAAATTCCAGATCAAATTACCTACTGTTCTGCAGCAAACATCGGCGGTCCTCTGAGAAATCTAATCACGTCTGAATGCAAATGTCTGTGTTTGCCGAAAATGTTTTTTTGTTTTTTTGGTCAACGTGAACTACCGTACAATCTCTAGCGCGCCGGTATTCGAGTGTCTGCTTTCTATGCTAAAGTAGAAATCCTCATCCTCAACACGTGGTCTTGTGCAATGCCCACATGTAAAACACAGACACGCCTACCGCCGTAATAAACACGGAGATGTTAGTCCTGTCCGAATCCATAAATGAAATGACAGACGTCGGCTGAAAAAAATTCAAACTCAAACGTCCCCCAGTAAAACTAGTCCTGTCCGAATAGTGCTTTACACAGTAACCCTTCCTCCTCTCTTATTTGGGGGAGGACTGCTGTGAGGGACGACTTTCACACACACTAACGGAAGCACTTCTCCATCTGGAAAATTAACAAGAAACATCTCTAATGATAGACAAGTGCGCGAACACTAATGGAATCTGCTGTAAAGTAAAAATAAAACAAATGAACTCTGCACTTTATCTTTGAAAAGAAACGCGACAGAGCAGTGTGTCCGTTAGAAAGTGTGTGTGTGTGTGTGAAGGCAAGAGAAGGAGGAGGGAAGGGCCATGCTGTCCCATAACAAGCACACACACGCTAACGGAATCAGTGTAGGCTGACAGAGAGAGAAAATGGATCTAATGAGACTTGCTTTTGCTTTACATGCGCACACACACGTGTGTTATAATAAACACTACACACACGCTGTACAGACACACACACATACAAACACAAAATAAAAGATCCTTTACACACACACACGTGGCCACAGTGTTATAGTAAATAGTACACGCGTGCACGGATGTTGATTATACCAGTGATAGACGATTACCCAGAATTCCGCAGCGCAAGAGAGAGAAAAACCATTGGCACAGTTGTGATCACGTGACGCTTGGCGTCAAAACAAGAAGTGTATGCGTGATACATGATACTCTGTATTGTTAAACCAAGACTTGCTCGTTTTTCAAGTCAACATTTATTCCAAGGTTTTGCTCGTCAGTGGAGGTTCCACTCTAGTTCAAATAATTACTTTTTAGTGTTTGTGTAATTTGGTTTAATTGTCTTTGGTAACTATGTGAATTTGGTCTGGTCCTGAGTTTTTATGATGTTTGTGTGTGATGGCGGTGTGTTAGTGAGTGACCGTTGTGATGTGGGGCAGTGACTCTCAGTGACTCAGGACTAATTGAATGAGTCGACTGATGGTGTCTCCGCTCAGGTCTTGGAAGCCAAATTCTAATTGGAATTTCCACAAATGTTTCTCTTTTAATGGCATAGAAGGCTCTGCATGCTTTGTCTCTCAGTTCATTCACTGCGAGGTTGAAGTTTCCTGTGTAGCTCATTGTCAGTCCTACGTACAGTAGGTGTAGTTTTTAGAAAGTTCAATTCCATGTGTACCTAGTATAAATGAGTGTTTTCCTTCTTGAGACCTGAGATAGAGAGGCGAGAGAATAATCTCTCTCTCTCACTCACACACACACACACACACACACACACACACGAGTCGAGTTCCAGTGAGATCGAACACAAACCAGTAGCAGTGAATCAGAGACTCATTTAAACCAACATGAACACTGAGAGTCACAATAAACCAGCTGCCCCAGAGACACAGAGTTTTATTGACATAACAGGAAAATCAGCAGGAACAAGACTGTAGATCAGAATGAAGTACATTCCTACATTCAAGAGATAATATCACACAGGATTATGTAAACACTACTATAAATACATTTACACATCCAATCATCCAGCTAAGAACATTCACTAAGTACTGAGATCAAATTAAAGAGAAAAATAAACATCAATAAACTAGAAACCTTATTAACAGCTCTATACTTGCATTACACTAGTCATAAAATAACACACACGTGGGTCCCCTCTAATATACTTTGTCTCTCCAGCATGGTGTCAGATGCGTCCCGGAAGACGGCGTTCCGATTGAGGATGTTTAGGGTGAGGTGGGGGATCAGATCAGGTGTGAAAACATCTACTCTGCCTCCCGGATGAACAAGGCCATGATGGTGTTTGTGAACAAGGTCGACCTCGCGAGCGCACTGACGCGGACTGGAATCTGTGTGAGAGGAGCCGCGATCAAAGTCACCTCTCTGTCTGGCCCTGCGTCGCGGGTGGTTATATCTAACGTGCCTCCGTTCACAAAGGACACGGCGATACTGAAGGAGCTGGCCCGTTTCGGGAAGTTTGTCTGCCCCATGAGAGCGATCCCGCTCGGGTGTAAGAGCTCCAACATGCGGCACAAACTGTCTTTCCACAGGCAAGTGCTTATGGTTTTAAACAAATAAGACCAGACACTAAACGTAAACTTTAAATGTAAAGAGGGGCCAAAACTGACATCCCTGTAAACAGCGCGAATGAAAAACCTGATGCCTGTACAGTACATAGCTCTGACGGTAACCCCGCCCCCAACATATGCACTGAAACACAGCAACCAGAGACCAGCACACCACCACCGACACCAAACGAGAGCAAACCGAGGAGGAGAAGACAGGACACGTCCCCCACAGAACTCATCACCAAGTGTAAAACCTGCAGCCAAACCCTGAGTGCAGCAGCACAACACAGTGAAGGAGCAGAGTGCAGCACAGCAGACACACACACCAGAAGATATTCAAGAGCAAGCAAATGAACTTTTAGAAGATTTAACCCAATTACAGATGCCAGACTTAAAAAAAAAAAGACATTTAGTGAAAACTTTATTGAAAAAGGCAAAAGCAGCACAAAAAAAGACACATAGTCATTCAGGATGAAGAGAATATGGACAGAAACTAAAGAAACACGAACGCTGAACAGGACTGTAAACCAAAGACCAAAACTAAACACTGAGAAAAAAAATAAATAAATAAATGTTTCTAATGGTAGAGAGTGTGTGCGAGTGAATGTGTGTGTGTGTATATGTGTGTGTATATATAGTATGAGTGATTGATATGTTTGTGTGTACACGTAAGTATGTGTGTACAGTATATGTATGTATAAGTGTGTGTGTGTGTGTGTGTGTGTATACTGTATATATAATATAAAATTGTATATAAAATTGTAACACAGTTCATTCCTTAATTTGTGATAATAAAGGTTTAAAACCTCAAAACCTCTCTCTCTCTCTCTCTCTCTCTCTCTCACACACACACACACACACACACACACACACACACACACACACACACACACACACTACTGATTTAGATTCTTACATAAACTCAGACATTAACTTTAACTTTAACATTATTAAGGTTTCATTTTTAATAAAAAAAATGATTAAAGTTATTCGTTTATGCAAATCATAAACACAAATAAAATAATAAAAACAATAAAAAAGTAAATATGTATTTCTTAAATTAATCAGAAATACTTGTCATTCCGACATTTACCAGATGATTAAATGTGTGAGGTGAAAATAAATAAATAAATGAATCACTCAGTGTTACACAGAGATGATCAGTGGAGCTGCATTTTTACCTCCTTCATTATCACAAGGACTGAAGTATGGATAGAGTTTCTCAGTGAAAGACTGAGCAGTGAAAGAGTAGATATGAGATCTGGAGTTCACATCATAAAAGGAGACCAGACCCTCGTCATAATCCACAAACACCCCCACCTTCTCCACCTTCTCTCTCAGTGTGAGGCGGACAGAGGGACCAGCACCAGCCCAGTACTCATTCTCATCTCTCAGTCTCACAGTCCAGAATCCATACTGAGGTCTCCATGTAATCCTCCCCTTCCTGTTAATCTTCTCTCTCACGACTCCTAAATCCCACGCAGTTTTCCCGCTGACCTGCACCTCATAATAAAATCTCCCTGAGGAGAAACTCTGCTTTCCCAAAACATTAACACAATAATCAAACCTCTGTGGTGTATCAGGGAGATTCTGTCTCTCGTCTCCGAGTCTCACTTGTTTTCCATCAGCAGACAGGATGAGAAATGGATTTGCTGTATCAGGATCCAGAGTCACATCCACTGAGACACACAGAGTGAGATGTGAGTTTCAGGTAAAAATAATAAATCGTCATCAGTGGATCAGATTCATTAGGATTTGTAGAAAAGTCTGTACGAGTCAAAGACCAGAAATATTACACTTAACTTCCGCAACTGTGCGCGCGCGTGTGTGTGTGTGTGTGTGTGTGTGTGAGAGAGAGAGAGAGAGAGAGAGAGAGAGAGGAAGTGGTGCATTTATTAACAGGAGACATAAAACGGTACAACACGCTCGAGTATCTTTGTCTCTAATAATAATAATAATAATAATTAATAAATCATCCTGAGTTTAAAACCTGAACACAGACTTCTGCAAATCTGATCATTCAAGCTGAATCTGTAAAGACTGAAACAGTATAAAGCCTATTACAATTTGCAGGGCGGTAATTTAAAATAAATAAATAAATAAATAAATAAATACTGTATGTGGTTTAGTCTTATGTTTGACTATACAGGTCTTAATTATTTTATATTGAATGAATGAATGGCTCTAACACTTCAAATAAATATCCATATATAAATATTCAGTTCATTTTTACTCCAAAACACAGACACTCATATATTCAAGAGAAAATTGTGATAAGAAACGGAATAAAAAAAGTAAAGTTAAACTCTCATTACAGCATCTTCTCCTCTGCACATAATCTTCTAACAGCACTGTTTTAATGTAATTAGTCAGTATAATATCAGTCAGTGCTTTTTAATGTTAAATAATCAGCTTTAGTCAGTAATCAGCAGGACACAGTAAATATAATTACAGTCTGTAGTTCTTTACTTACAGTGTAGATGAAGTGAAATGTGTGATGTGAGGTGTGTGTACTGTCTCACCTGATGGAAAATCTCACTTCAGTATTAGATTTCATTTCTCTCTTTATTAAAAACAATTATATGATACAATAATCATCCACTGTGTGTATAAACACATTTATCAGTGCAAAAGGTTTTAAATGTAAGTCACTCTCAGGATAAGAGAGTCTGCAGAATGCTATAAATCTACATTTACAAATGTTATATTATTTGTCCACTAGATGGCAGTGAAAGACCAGGACAGAAACACTCACCGCATGAGAGAGAGAGAGAGAGAGAGAGAGAGAGAGAGAGAGAGAGAGACTTTAAAGTCGTGTATTTTAACCAGTATTTTAGAATAAGCAGTATTTTTGACAGCCTTGAACAGATGAATATAAATAATAAAAATAATACAATAATAACAAAAGTAGTAATAATAGTGAAGTGTATGAAGAACAAGGTGTGTAAATACACAAACAAATAATAATTAATGTACAATACTTAACTAGTTTAAGAGGCCTATTAAAGCCTCACTTAAAACTGTTTCATTAAGGACGTCTCCTCCAAGGATGGAAGGAAGAGGCTCAAACTGTTCTTCTTAAATAAATTCTTACAGATAAAAGTAAGTCAAACAAAGAATAAAACATGATGTAAATGTTAATATGTGGTTCTTTAAAATGCTTAAGCAAAAGAATAGAAATAAAAACAGAAATAGATCTTCATCCTCAAAAAGGATCTGCACAACAGAGACACAATTATAGAGACTTCTATAAAAATAAAAACATCAAAACTTTCACACTGACATCACACAGCTCATGTCCAGTTTCTCACAGACCACCTCTGAACTCTCACAGACAAGAGCAGAACAGGAACGAGTTGGAGGTGTGGAGTGCAGAGCTGTAGAGACATTTCCCAGCTCGAAAATAATATCCAGCCTCCTAACACACAAAGACTTTCACCTGAACACCGTACAGAGAGTAAACACTGATATCACCAGAGGATGTGATCTCATCCCTAATGTACACATCACTCACCACACCAGCATCACACCTAATCACCTGTACGACCATGTGCACCTGAATAACCACAGTGTCAAGGAGTTTAACAGGACACTAAAAGACACAGTACTGACAGACACACACCTACACACACAGCAGCACTACAGCAACTACACTACAGCTACAAGATACAGCTCACACACCAGGATATGATCACAACCATCCTTACAAAAAGCACAGACAGAACACAACCTTAACCAGCCAAGCTGATCGCTCCTGCTCAGTGTTCACACACAACCAGTCCTGCTTTATTTATTTATTTACTCAATGCATATTACTGCATACAAAATAAACAAAAATGATCAAAATCTGTTTAAATACTTTGTGGAACTGCTTTTTGTTTGAATTATAACCTTGAGTCTGTTCGGATAACTCTAACTGGATGTTGAATGCTGATGGACTGCAGTCTTCAGGTAACTCCATAGGATTCTGGACTCTGACTAGACGACACAAGAACCTTCACCTTTTTCTCCTTCAGCCGCTGTATGGTTAATTTGACTGTGTTGTTGACTGTTATTGTCATGTTGAAAAGTGAAACAACACCCCCTAGGTGTAGATATTCTGTACTACCTAATAATGGATCTCAATGGCAGTAAGTAAAGTAAAAATAATAAAGTCCCAAGAACAGACCCTTGTGAGACCCCACATGTGTGAACTGCTGATACCAAGAGAAAAAAAACTTTTGTCTGTCAGGTGTGATCTGAACCAGTGCAGGACAGAACCGGTAATGCCCACACTGTACTGCAGACGATATATGAGAGTGAAATGATCCACAGTGTCAAATGCAGCTCTGAGATTCAAAAGCAGAACAATGGCAAAATTCCCTGAGTGAGTAATTACTGTATTATGAGATCCTTAAAAACGTTTAAGAGGGCAGATCTAGTGCTGCGGAAAACTTTAAAACCAGACTGGAACACCTCAAGACACCCATCTAACCCATTGCCCTGTACGGCAGTGAAGTATACTGTAGGGATTGCTTACCCACCAGCAACTCGACAAATGGGACAAACATCCAATCGAGACCCTGCATACAGAGTTCTGTAAAAGTATTTCAAAGGTGCACAGAAACACCGCATGCACTGCATGCACTGCATGCACTTGTTTATCCACTGCATGCACTTGTTTTTGTTTATCCAGCTGTATTTACCCAGAGAAACTTTTAAAATCCAAGTGAAAGATATAACACCAACACGTTAGAAGATAAAATGGGACGGGGGGACGGGGGACTGAATCGTTGATTTGGAAAGGGATCACCCCTCCTAAAAATGACTTAAAATAAAATAAAATAAAAGAAAGAAAGAAAGAAAGAAAGAAAGAAAGAAAGAAAGAAACTTAATCCGGTGAAATTAATCACCTTCTCAATGGCACACAAAGGCACTTGACTTTCAACTGTGATCAGCTGTGGTCATTTTGACTAGCTCAGCATGAATCACTGGAGCATTTCAGTCCCTGGTAGAGCAACTGAAGCAAACCATCAATTATGGGTGTCAAGGCACTGTCAAATGATTTTGAGGATAAAGTCATGCAGAGGCACAAGTCAGGAGATGGATAAGAAAAAAAGGTTTAAAAGTGTCTATTATTTAAAAGTGGAAGGTATTTGGTACAACACAGACCCTTGCTGGATCAGGACATCACTCCAGACTGGGTAAAAGAGCCAGGAGGAACCTATAGCAACTCTGAAGCAGTTGTAAGAATCTACATGTATGGAAAAGAGTGTTCACTGTGTGCATGTGATAACATTATCACAAAGGCAGTCACAAGTGATCTTTGCAAAAACGCAGCTGGTCAGATGAGACCAAAATATGTCTGGCAGAAATCCAATACAACTCACCATCCAAATAACACCATGCTTACAGTAAAGCATGATGGTGGTAATGGTCCTGTTATGGGGGTATCCGTCTGCCTATTATATCTATTTTGATATAATAAATATTTTCTAATAATGTACAAATTCTGACATTTCCAAATAATATAATAAAGAAAATAAATAAAATAGAATAAATGAATAAACCTAAATATTTTTACAAAATAGCAAATTAAGCAACAAGAAACACAAATTTCCTAATCTTTCTTTTTTCACAACATAAAGCTTTTGAAACAAACACCTACTGTAGGTAACACATGTATGTTTGAACAGTGTAGATTACTTCCTGTGTAAGATATACTATATATTCAGTCGCCCTGCAAATGTCTCAGCAGATAGAACATAACATTAGAACATGTGTACAAAAGTCTCACTTCACCATGAACTGTGTCCAGCAATACAAATGTAAGAAACCTATGTTTTTTTAGCCTTTAAATAAAAAAGCTAAACTAACCATAACATGTTTCCTTCGCTGTCTACCATGGATGGAGATTTTTTTTCCCCGCTATGCAGCCAGTTTGTGTGTGGTCATGTTACTGTGTGTTATTATTGTTATTATGGCTGATTGGTTAAACAGAGTAATGTGATTCTTTTTGCTACGTCTCATTGGTGAAACACAGTCATGTGTTAGATCCTTGTTAGTGTTATCCCTTTTACTTGGATGGTAAAAGTTGCACTGAGTAAATACAACTAAATGAAACAAAAAATGGTGTCGGTCTTTATTTCAGGCTGCAAAGCTGCAATAATAAAATATGACTGTTGTAATGGGGGTGATTCCTTTCCATACCCACTGTAAATTCTGGAAACATCTATCAGCACATACCCACACACAGAAACACTCATGCTCTACAAGTACCAAGATTAGAGCAAAGACACCAGTGACCTCAACCAACTGGTCTTGAGTAACTCCTCATCAACATGATTATAACATCACCATTATTTACAGTACATTACATTTACAGCATTTAGCAGATGACCTTATTCAGAGAGACTTACATTTTTATCTCATTATATCTGAACAGTTGAGGGTTTTGGGTCTTGCTCAAGGGCTCAACAGTGGCAGCCCAGTGGTGCTGGGGTTTGAACCTGGGACTTTCTGATCAATAGTTCAATGTCTTAAAGACTGCGCAACCTTTGACAACACAACTATCACATACTAACACACCACCAGCACACACTAACACATGAATATCACATCATCACACATTAACACACCACTATTACACACCAACAAAAGGCTGTCACATAAAAAAGCAACCCTATCACACACGAGCACATCATTATCACACCACAGTCACACAATAACACACCACATTAGTCTTCCACACCACAGTTACACATTAACACACCACCATCACATGCTAATACACCACAGTCATACACTAACAAAGAATATGAATGCAGAAGAGTCTCTTTTCTGTTGTTAAATACAGATGCTGTTTTTTGTGTGTTTAGGGTAAATATTAACTGATTTATCATTAATAAAAAAAAAAAAATCAGGTAAATCATTCTTACCTGCAAAGTCCTTCATCTCTGCAAACTCTGTAAAATACAGAATTAAATTGAATTTTATACTACTTTATCCAATCCAATTGCGTTGTAATGAAATAATACAATGACTAATACTTAACTAATATTTACCTATAGACCAAATGTACAAAGCTTGTAAAGGAATTAGAATGCTTTCTAAACTACCTCACCTTTTTGCAGTGATATTGTAAATCCCCATGGTTAATTTAATACTTTCAGACTTTATTTGAGTCCAACTGGATGTATACAAACACTGTACAGTGCTAATTTGACAGTTAATTTGACAGTCTGGGTCAAATAAAAATTTTCACTATCACAGGTTTCCTTCGAACCTCAAGCTCACACACCATTGGGACGGTGTAACACACTTGGAGGACAGCGCTATATGCTCTTTCCGCTTGTGTGAGCTCACAGATGGGAACGAAGTGCCTCCCATACCACCCCACTGAGGTCAGTCAATCAACTCTCTCTAGGCCCCCGGCTGCGAGAGATTACAGCGTCACCCGGGGATCGAACAAGCAATCTCTGGATGATTGGGCGAGCACTTTACCACTGCGCCACTCGGGGGCCCTGCTCCTCTTTCTAAATATAAATCACATTTCTTTTACAGTTCTTCACAAAGAAAAACAACATAAAAGTTTAAAAACTCAGGTGTAATTACCATCTTCCACACTCTGTCTCTGCAGCCCTGAAAAGAGATTAATATGTATAGAGCATTGTTTAATATATTCTGAGCATTTTCTCTCTAAATGTTGTTTAAAAATATATGTGGAATAAAACAATGTTTATAATTTATAAATGTCAATAAAATACATATTTTATTAACAGCAGAACTGCGGTGTAACGTGACCTGCATAATGTCGACAATATTATACACTATAAATATTTAACTTTCCACCTTGCATAAGTAACATGACTGTCTTATTAATTTGTGTAAATTTGCAGCTTGACATTTTCTCAAGTGGTTTTAAATAGTTTCTGTGCTCAGTTTAGCATTGATGCAACGTTTATTTGTGTTTTCAGTTTTTGTCTTCAAAGTGAAAGTCACCTGATGTAACTGTAATCAAATCAAAAAGGTACAAATGATTCTTACCAGCAAAGAACTTCTTCTCTTTTAACACTGTAAAGCAATATCAATATTTTATTAGCCAGATACAGCCAAATGTTAACATAGACATATTTACTATTATTTATAATGTTTTATAATAAAATAATAGTATTATTATCCAATCCTAGATCAAAAGTAGACATTAAATAAATCTAATTGTAAAATACAAAAATATTTATTGGGAGCAATAGAATTTTGAAGACAATATAAAAATACATAATAGTTCTGCAATTCTATTTTTTCTTGAGCAGATTTATATTAAAAAAGGAAGAAAGAAGCAAACAAAAATAAGCAGTCAGCTGTTCACTGTGTATTAGGCTTTTATGTTGTTGTAAAAATGTAAGAAGCCTCTTTCTAAACTCAACTCAATTCTGAACTTGGACATAATTACCGCATTCCATTTTCTTTCTCTGCTCCTCTGAAAAGAGAGAAAAAAAATGTAGACACTTGAATCTTGAATACACTACTCTCTCTCTCTCTCTCTCTCTCTCTCTCTCTCTATATATATATATATATATATATATATATATATATATATATATATAATATATATTATTATACAGCATTGCTGGTTGCTTATCACATGCACTCATATTGCGCTCATATTGTGATGAAGGTCCTGGGAGTCTGGGATACCAGTCTCTAAGTCTGATATCCCAGACTCCCAGGACCTTCATCATTTGCAATATGAGAGCATGTGATAAGCAACCAGCAATCAGTGATAGGTAATTTTTTTTTTATGCTTATAACACACCTGTCCAGTTACTCAGCTAAACTGTGGATTAAATCAATAGTATGAACTGCATTATATTTTAGCTTTAAGTAAATTTTGTGATGTAGTTAACCAAATATTTTTACCTTTCTTGTGTAAAATAACTCCAGTTACTATCCATCCAACAGCCATAAGACATGCTGAAACTGAAATGCCGACAACCCACTTCCAAGCATGAAAAATTTTACCTAAAATTAAAGTAAATTCATCACATTACTTACACTTTAAACTCTACACTTTAAACTTTACACTTTATTAAGGTCATGTTTCATTAAATTACCTTATCTATAATGATCACTGTAAAATGTTATCATCTAAATCTGAGTTTTGTTATCATTAACTTACGACTAATGATAACCTCTGCTTCCTTCATGTGTTCTTCATGCAAATGAATTTGTTGAAATCTGCAGTAAAATCTGTTGGAGTCACTATAATCATATACAGCAATGCGGCGTTTCACACTGAAGCCCTCAGTCTCTCTGTGTATCTGTGTGTCTTCAGCAGTTAGTGTGTCTCCTTCTCTATTCAGCCAGAAAACCTCAGGTTGTGGATTCCAGCCTCTGGACTCACACATTAGATTAATCCCTCCTGAGTTATCATAACTCTCCATCATGATCACTGGGTGGCTTCCCAAAGCTAGAATCAATAAAGAAAAAATATTGTTTCAAATATATTTAAGTCAAATTAAGCATTTGTGAACTGTTCTGGCTTTATTTGCCAAAAATTACAATTAAGTGTGATACTATAAAAACAAAACAAGGTAAAAGACCAAAAGCAAAAAAGCTGCCTGACAAAAAGCAGCAAAGAGAAGAGGGCCAAGCACTGAGCCATGTGAACTGCAGGGGAGAATTAGCCTGAGGTGGATCCCCACCATATCACCTCATATGACCAGTTCCCCAGCTACGATGCCAACCATTGCAATGCTCACACTCACTCATCATCTATACCGCTTAATCCTGTGTTCAGGGTCACGGGGGCCTGGAGCCTATCCCAGGAGACTTAGGGCACATGGCAGGGTACACCCTGGACAGGGTGCCAATCCATCACAGGGCACAGACACATACACTCACTCATTCACACACTATGGGCAATTTTGGAACACCAATTAGCCTAACCTACATGTCTTTGGACTGTGGGAGGAAACCAGAGGAAACCCACCGAACACGGGAAGAACATGCAAACTCCATGCACACAGTGACGGGAATCGAGCCTGGCTGGGGATCGAACCCGGACCCTGGTGGTGCAAGGCGACAGTACTAACCACTATGAATGGTCAAGGAGAGCTTATGGCATTTCAGCATAACATCAAAATGATCCTTATAAACCACAACCTTTTAATTTTCATCTAATAAATAATTTAGATGCTATTCATCATTAAAAGAAATAATGGAGCAGACATCAAAATCAACTGACAGAAAATAGTTTGTGTAGATACAGTGCCGTGAATAAGTATTTGCACCTTCCTGAAATTCTTTTTTCTGCATATTTATTTATCACATTCAATCATATGCTAAGTGTAGTTCTTCATCCTCTACAGTGCAAATAATGACTTTATAACACCATTACTGCTCGAAAAACTCAATCATTTTGCATCATTTTGTAAAACCTGAACTATAGCCACGGTTTGAACCTGATGTTACAGCGCCACTCCACACTGACCCCCTGACCTGCTCTGCCCTCTATTTATATATAAATATAAATATGTATGAAACTTGTGGAAGCAGCCATTTCCACTTAGTTATCCTCCACTCCACGTTCTCTGCCATACTGTCACAGATTTTGTTAGTGAACTGTTTGTTGCTAAAAACACTTCTAAGTATTTTAGGCCATCCCTCTTCCAGGTTAAACCTTGTGGTAAAGCAGGAAGACCATTGTTCCAGTCACATACTGCTAAGGCCTCAGTTTTCTTCCAGTTGAAGCTACAGTAGCAGCAATCAGTCAAAAGTTTTCTGTAGTGGATTTTAGCATGTTTTCCTCAGTCTGATTATTTGCGAAGACAATTACATCATCAGCATAGGCAGATAAAAAAAAAACTTTTATTTTTCATGTGTTGCGTATTTTGTGTAACATCAGCTGTATGGGAAAGAGCATACAATATTTTTGATAATATCGTTGTCTGATTCCTCTGTCCATTTTAAATGGGGCGTACAGTGCACAATTGATCTTCAGCTCACTTAATATGTCCTGGCACATAGCTCTATTCCTAGAAATCTGACCAGTGCTGATCCCAAGAATCTCCATGACTCTCCAACGATACTGGGGTTCAACACGATCAATAGCATTTTTTTGGTCTAGGGAAATAAGACCAGTATCTAAGGACAATGAGCTAGAGATTGCAAAACTTCTCAAATGACGTAGACATTGTCTAATTGACCTTCTGGGTAGATTTAGTCTTGGTGTATGACCTGGTCCATCATCTTTTGCAGCCTGTTAGCTAAGTGTTTGTTAAAACAATTGTAGTCTGTGCACAGCAGGGATACAGGATGCCAGTTTTTGATATACTGAAGGTTTTCTTAATTTTGGCAGTAAGGCGATGACTGCTCTGCGACAGGACAGTGGTATAACTCCATCAGTAAAACTTTTATTTAAAACTTCTAAAAAAAATCATCAGCAAAAATGTGCCAGAAAGTTTGGTACGGTTAATCTTTCAATCTTTTTCCCAGGAGTCTTCCGGGTAGTGCAGTATATAGTTCATTTATAGGCAGGGATTCATCCAAGAACTCGTCAGACTCCTTGAAGATTTCTCCAAGAAGTATAATGCAGTGACCATTAGAAAAAGTAAGTGATGTAGTTTAATTGTCTTAATTTTTTTTCTCTTATTTGATTGTAGACTGAAGTCAGACTCAATATCCTCCCATTCGGTGTTTTCATACTCAGAGTTTGTTTCTACAGATACTTTATTTTTGTCAAGTTGATTTTTTCTTTTATTTTATTTGCACTTTACTACAGTGAACCCTTGTTAAATTTTGGCTGGATTTTGCTTCGCCATGCAAAACAGTTTCAGCATACAAGCAGCCGGTCATGCGTACTTCGCATCTACTATTTTTTTGCATTTTGTGCAAGAGTCATTGAAGACATAGCACCATGGGTCCGAAGAATGTTCGTAATGCTCATATTTAGTAATTACCCAAGACCACATAAACATGGGACTTTTATCTCGTTTGTTGGTGTTCACAAAACCCAAAACCGCAGAAGACAAACAAACAACACTTAATATATGAAACCCAAATATGTATTATACAAAACAGACACTGTAGTGCACAAAATATGACTATTTACAACTATATATAATGTACAAAATATTGTGCTGTGTATGTGAATGGATGTATAGGCCCAAGTCCTGTATACTGTGTGATTGTGTGTGTGCGTGTGTATCTGTGGGGGTGGTGGGGAGCATCCCTCCTACTTTATGTAAGAAAATACAATCATAGTGTTGGAAATTGGTAATATTGTTAATATTTTTTGGGGTCCTGGAATGAATTATGTGCATTTACATTATTTCCTATGGGAAAATGCATTTCACAAAATTTGAACTTAAGAACTCACCACTGGAATAGATTAAATATGTATGTAGAGGTACCACTGTATTAATGTTAAATTAATGTTTTCTATTTTTCTTTTGAAAATAAAGGTACTAGATTGGTTGAGTTAACACCCAGTGTTGTATGGCATATTAGACATTTCACTGTCCTTAGTAAATGTTTCTGCAGTATGTACATTTTGTGTCTGATTGTCTGTGCCATTTTTGTCTCTCCATACTGGTCTCATTGCTTTTAGCACCAGATCTGTAGTGTCCACTGACACACTCGCCTAGATCAGGCTTACTTCAAGCTGCCTTCTCAGGGCACAAACTAACACACACTGCTCCCTACAGCAACCCCTATATACTGTAGTATATACACCACACACTGTGATACCACTAATACCTGCGCCAAAATTCTTTTTCAACATTAGCAATTAAAAAGGAAAAATATCGAAAAGCATGCTCTCCTGCTACCTCTCACCACGCTCACTCACTCCCAGCATGCAATCAGAGAGAGAGAGAGAGAGAGAGAGAGAGAGAGAGAAGTTTTACACATTTTCTCTTATTAAAGAATTTTGTAATTTTGTATTTTGTAAAGTTGCTTTCTGACACTGTTAAAAGCACAATAAAAATAAAATGGAACTGAATTGAAAATGTATGCACAAACCATTATTCAATGACAAAAAATACCATAAAAATAGCATAACAATCACTGTTTTACCCGTTAGTGCAGAAAAGAGGCTTACCCTCAACATTGATATAAACACTGATGTCATCAGACCAGGATTTGTCCTGAACAAGACACCTATATTCTCCTCCATCAGAGACTCGGAGAGCTGAGAGTTTGAGTGAAGTGTTGCCTTTCTGTAGCTCGTTGTTAAACAGTGATGTCCGTCCTCTGTACTGCTGAACCTGATCTTCATTTCTGTCTTCATGATCCTCATAGAGATGAACTAGTGACTCTTCTTCATCCAGTTTGAACCATTGCACTGTCATGTCAACAGCACTGGTACTGGGTTTGATAAAACAGGGCAGAACCAGGTCTTTACCAGCTACAGCAACAAGAGGAGCTTTTGGACCCAACACCTTCAAACTCTCTGTATTGTGGGAAAAACACAAATTCTGTATGTCACTACAGAGTCTCAATTGGTAACAAGACAGACTTTATTTCTTTGCACTTTAACCTATAAATATAAATTTAAAATGTGAACATAAGATCCTGTTTTACATTTAATTTGTTTACTTCTTTTACTAATGAAGGCTACAATGGTGTTAATATGTCCACAAAATTTTGGCCATGAGGTATTGTTCCCATCAGCTTCTTATAGGAGTCATTCTGTTCCAGTGGCTGAGTCCCCAATGATATTCAGTTGGATACACAATGCAATATATACAGTGTCGACAACTTTGTTCCAAAAACACATAAAGTGAACAACTGAAGAAGGTATTTTTTATTTACTGTAAAGGTGTACAAAAGTAAAACAAAAAATACTGTGGGTAAATACATAAATTGACTTTAAAACACGCAAATTAACAATTATAAATTATAATTTTGACTCCTCATAATTTTGTTCCAATTTATTTCAGTGTAACTATTTTTGGCTGTTTTCTCTGTATGTGGCATGAGAGGTTAACTGGGCCTGTTAATATTAATTAAAAACGAATGCTTTCAAATATAAAGCAATTTTAAATGTACATAGGAATAATGACATTTAGCTAAGGGTAAATGTTGATTTTGTCGATGTTGTATTTCCTATTTGAGAAAGAAAGTGCAACATTTCTGGCATCTGGTCCTAATCAACTCTTGTCTCATTAAACACTCTTTAGAAAGTGCAGAATTTGGAAAGTAAATGCCTCATATACTGACATTATCAAGCTGTTGTTCCTGTATATTAGCCACGGCGTCCATGATTTCCAACAAGAATGTGAATTTGAACTTGTCTGACAATAGAACACTTTTCTATTTTGAAACAGTACATTTTAAACGAGCCTTGACCCACAGGACATGATGGTGCTTCTGGACCGTGTTCACATATGTCTTTCTTTTTGCACAGTAGAGCTTTAGTTGTCATCTACAGCTGGCATGGCTGAGTGTGTTTACTGGTTTCTGGAAGTATTCCTGGGCCATTTAGTAATTTCAATGACATAATCATATCGATGAGTGCAGTGTCATTTGAGGGCATCCAACAAAGGTCTTTGTCCTTCTTCCTTACACACAGAAATTTCTCCAGTTTGTCTAAATCTTTTGATGTTGTTATGCACTGAAAATGATGAGATTGTGCAAAGCCTTTGCAATTTGATATTGAGAAGTGTTGATTTTAAAGTATTCCACAATCTTTTTACATACTCTCTCATTTGGATTGGAGAGCCTCTGGCCATTTTTACTTCTGAAAAACTCTGCCTCTCTAAGACATCCCTTTTAAGTTAATTATGTTACAGACTTCTTGCTTTTTTAGCCCTTTGTTGCTCCCGTCCCAATGCCCAAATCTTTTTTGAGACCTTTTTTATTTAATTAACATATTTAGTGGATAAAAGTATAAAATATTTCAGTTTAAACATTTGTTATGGTCTCTATGTTCTGTTGTGAATAAAATATTGGCTCATGTGATTTGGAAGTCTTTTAGTTTTTATTTTATTTAAATTTAAAAAACAGAATTTGGGTTCTATTATGTTATATTCGCATATGTGCAATATAGTAATTTTTTTTTCTATAAATAATATATGGCTTTGTCAGTTCATTTAATATCTAATATAAAATGCAAATACATTTATATAATTAATCTTCTGATTTCTTATATTTAAACTGCTTATTGTTTACACACAATGATTTATTTAAAATATTGCTCCTTGTGTTGTATGTTTACTGATAGCTGGAAATAAGGGTTTTATCTCAAACACTGAAAACAATTTCAGATTTTAAAAAATCTGATTAATAAAATAAGGAATTAACAGGTTTTCAAATGTATTTTATATATATATTACTCAGATTTATGCAATTCGAATACTTTACTTTGTTAAACACCTTGGGAGAAATAACATTTGATGTGGATGTGATGCTGTGATGCTGTGATGCTGGTGATGATGTGATGTTGGATGTGATGCTACAAATTCAACACACCTAGACTTGATGATGTTCCCATTCATCTTTTCAACCTTGATCAGACTGCTTGGGGTGTGTATCTGTGTTATTTTTATGTCTCTCAAGAGATTCTTTTGGGTCACCCTGAAGGTGCAAGGCAACAGTGCTAACCACTATGAAGAATGAATAGTGGGGAATAAAACCTGATCTAAGTTTTATAGTAAAGCACAGACATTTATAAAGTAAATTGGAAATCAGAAATCTTTAAAAATGTACTTTTAAATGTTGATGAAAAAACTAAAAAGGCGGTAGCAAGACACAAAGAGGTAAAACTGTGATCAGGTCTGACTACATCAAACATGTGTCAGTAGTTAAGGAAGTACTCAGATAATTTACGTATGTAAAATGAAATGTACAATTAATGTACCCATTTGAATTCATACCAAGATAAAAGTAAGAAAGTTCTTGCTTGTAAAATACTTAAAGTATAAATGTAAAAGTACTGTACTTTCCCTGCTGAAACAACAGCAAGGTGTGTCTCCTGTATGTATATTGCATTATATACAAAAGTAATAAACATTGTGAAATTTGATATGATTAGCAAACTATAATATCAATTGTTTTATCAGTTCCCACTTGGACTTTTACTTCTATCGATTAGTGTCGCAAACTGAATAGCTATTAAAGTTTTTTTTTTTTTTTTTTACTTTTAAAAGAACTTATTTTACGGTTACACCCAAAACATAACATTCTGTGATTTGGATTTTGGAACTATACATTTAAATAAGAAAATTGATGTATTGATCAAATGATGAACTGTTTGCTCTTTTTTAAGTTTAAACAGTGAAGATGTTTTAAGATTGGGACAAAGAATACATAACCAAACATATTTACTATCATTAATTGTTCATATCAATATCCCTTTATAACCAAACAACTAATATATGGCTGCAAACAAACAAACAAATAAATAAATAAATAAATAAATAAATAAATAAAAAATAAAAACTCAGTGCACTAGTCAGAGTACACACACACACACACACAAACACACACATGCACGCATACACACAAAATTGGACACTGTGGACTATTTGGAAACATGAGTTAGCCTACATCTCATGTCAGAACCGTTGTGGAGCATCCAGACTTGAGATGTGCCAGAATGTTTCTGGTTTATTGTTCACCTTTTTTCAGGATTGCCCTTGTGCTTATAGCAACTGCCCTGGATTTATTCTATTTGTAGACATTTAGTCTTATCCTGGATTTATGAATTTTCCACCTTTGTGTATGTGTATAATGCATCTTCTAAGGTCTTAAGATCATCTTCTGGAAGGTTTATATGAAGTGTTAGAAGATATAGTTCACACTAAATTATTGCTTTTCTTAAGAAACACAGATTTATCATGATTATTTAATATACTTGATAAGGACTTGAAAAATATTTCTATTTATTTGTTATTAGTTTAGGAATATTGTGGTTGTCTAGGATAATGATTAGATAAAGAGTACACACAATTTCTGAGCAATACAAAATAAAAATGCACATGCACATTTTCAAAAGATTTTGTCACGACATATGTACATTCCATGAACACTTCATTAGGTACTGCTTGTTAACATAAATATCTAATTAGCCAAACACATGACTCAATGGTCAAGAAGATCTACTGGAGTTCAAATCAAGCATCAGAAGTGACTTGGTTGTTAGTGCCAGATAGGCCAATCTGAGTATTTCCGAAACTGTTTAACTACTGATAATTTTACGCACAATCTCTAGGGTTTATAGAGAATGGTAAATATCCAGTGAGCGGCAGCTCTCTTGGCAAAAATGTCTTGTTGATGCCAGAGGTTAGAGGAGAATAGTTCGAGCTGATAGAAGGCAGCAATAACTCAAATAAGCGAAGTATGACAAAGAGCATTTCTGAATGTAAAACATGTTACATTTTTAATCATGTGAAGTAGCCCGGCAACCATTACCAGTTAAAAACTGTTAACTTGGAAAGAGAAAACTGATTGCACAAATGTTACCCCCATTCAGATTTTTTTTCTTGCTCAAAGGCCCACAATGACAGCCGGTTATAGCTGAGCCTTGAACTACCAACCTTATCATCAGTAACATGGAGACTTGACCCTATACATAGTACTGTGTAAAAGACTTGAGCCACCCTCACTTCTTCATACTAAGTTCAATTAAATAAAATGATGTACTTTAAGTTAAAGAAATGCGAACAAATGTCTTAAAGTGTCTAAAGATACAATTTGCAAAATTGGCTGTTTATTTAACATCCTCAAAAGCAACCTAATTTCTCCTCTTGTTCATTCAATCTTACATACATGAACAGCAGAAATCAGATCTTATCAGCTTAACCAGAACTCAAAAACCACATGCTGAAAAGCAAGTCTGGAATTTGAATAAAATAAAATAAAAATAGAACACACGCACACACACACACACACACACACACACACACACACACGGTAAGTGTTTTAATACCTGATTTAGATTCCATAGCACTGTAGAGAATCAGAAGAGTCAAACATAAAAACATACCTGAAAAATAGTTAATCATTATTGCTTTAGGCTGTTTCACAAGATAACAACAAATTTAACTAGATGCACAGTTTAACATGTAAGTTACTTAAAAATACTTACTTATTTTGGTTAGATGTTCTTAATAAGAAAATAAAGTTCCTTTGTCTGTAAGTCTGCAGGTTTCGGTTTGCCGTCCTTTCATTTGTGTTACCTGTGTAACCTGTTTCTTAAATGCAAGCTTAAACACGCCTTAAAAAAAAAAAAAAAAAGGATGTTAAAATACAAGATGGTGTCTTTCAGGAAATAAATTAGCCTGAATTTCAAAAGTCTGGAATTATTCTTTATTCTTTAAAGAAAAACAGCACTATAGCACAGTGTGAATTAATCTTTATAATAAACATTTGGCTTTAGTGACATTCAAGCTTATGTTTTAAAAATAAATTTTGACCTTTTTTTCATTAACATGTTGGTGATTTTCAGTTTGGTTTTCTACCTTACACACAAGGCTGTGTGACTAGTTGCTGATTTATTTTATTAGCCAGATTGAGTCCTTGGGACCCTGATGGTTTGCATTTCTTTAACTGCAGTTTCTAAAGCAACAAAAACAACAACAACAATAATAATAATAGAGAATAGAAATGTGAACAGAGTTTGAAATATGATATATTAAAGTAAGGTGGCGTAGTGGTTAGCACTGTTGCCTTACACCTCCAGGGTCTGAAGTTCAATTCCTGGCCAAATTCGATTCTTGTCTCTATGTGCATGGAGTTTGCATGTTCTCCATGTGCTTGGTGGGTTTCCTCCCACAGTTAAAAAATCTGCAGATTAGGCTAACTGGCGTTCCAAGTTGTACCCCGCCTCATGCCCTAAGTCTCCTGGGATAGACTCTAGGCCCTCCGCGACCCTGAATACAGGATAAAGGATAAAGACCCTAAATAAATAAAGCGGATAAATAAATAAAGGTGGCGGCACGGTGGTGGAGTGGTTAGCACTGTTGCCTTGCACCTCCAGGGTCCGGGTTCGATCCCTGGCGATGGATTGGCACCCTGTCCAGGGTGTACCCTGCCATGTGCCCTAAGCCTCCTGGGATAGGCTCCAGGCCCCCCCGTGACCCTGAATACAGGATTAAGCGGTATGGATGGTGAGTGAGTGATAAATTAAAGTATTGGTAGTAATATTTATGACTATGTTTGGCTGGTGGCCAAACAAACTGTGCAGTATTAACTTGTTTGTAGGCTTATTATTTTTCTGCAAGATGTGTGGATTTGATGGAATGCTAAATGTATAGCTTAAGGCTTTTGTGATACGTAGACTACTCACTGCATTTTCTGCTCTTTTCTGAAACATTGCATGTACCCGTATGCCCACATCACCTTCATGCTATATTAAATTCCTGCTCCCCAAAACAGAAAACACCTTCTCATGTTTTTGCCTTGCTTTTTATTTATTTGTTTGGGGTCTTGGCATTTCATGTCACGGGTAGCTCAGTGGAGGCAGTGGCTCTCAGTGGTTAAGGCGTTGACTCTCATAGACGCTATGCAGTGCATTACACAGGAAAGAGAATTGAACGGTTCTTCTCATAAGTTACCACTTTTTTCCCTTTCAAGTTTCCCTCAACTGCTCAGATGTATAATGTAATTACCTAATGTTTTGGAAGCTGGGTGAAGCAAAATTATGAGTAGTGTTATATAAAACATTAGCAACTGCCCTTAGCTTAATAAAATGCTCTAGCTCACATTATATCTCTAGTTATACAAGTTAGGACAGCAGGGGGTACACCCTAGTCAACTCACCACCAGGGCATAATATCTGACTGATTGTGCCTGCATGAGCCTACTGTAGTTTCACACTGTTTTTAAGTCACCTGGCTGGCTATGTGTGTGTTCCCTGCGATGGATTGGCACCCTGTCCATGGTGTACCCCTCTTGTGCCCAAAGTGCTTTATGTTCATTGGAAAAAGAAGTATCCTGCCATAGCAAGTGTGAAATTAAAGCAAATATACAGTATCTACTGATGGACAGTGTTGGGGGACGTTCCTAATTACATTACAAAATTACTGTCAATAAAAAGTAATCAGTTATATTACATCATTACTTTATCATAAAAGTAGTTAGAGAACCTTTCCATTGAAAACTCAGAAAATGAAAACTCCTGTGTGATACTTCATGCATGTTGTTTTAATTGAGACCTTTATAATTATTCTACCATCATCACTCAGTGAAGTTTGGCCCGTAATCTATTAACTACTAATACCCCTATCTCACCAAAGCGGGGGCCATAAGAGTTTTGGCGCTGTAATTACGTTTCCACCTTTCCGTGCTCGGTCCTCGCAGACCTTGCAGAACTTTGCGGAACGTCGGACGGCATAGGTGAGATAGGGGTATAACAGCAGGAATAACAGAGGGGAGCAGGTTATCGGGGGCGGGGCTTGTAGGACGGATTTCACACACACAATAATGGAATCACTGATGTCTGGCTCACGGATTACATTTTTTAAAGTATAACTTGATAACTGAGTACTTAAATGGCGAACCTAACGTGTTAGATTACTCGTTATATCAAAAAAGTAATAAGTACTCTAAGGCAAAACACGGCTGATGGTCATCTAGCTATCATGCATATCTAAATGCAAATGGTGGCGTTTCCATAGATACCATATTGTGTAACGAAAAGCAATATAGTTTGTCCAAGATGCGTTGTCTTAGATACCATATTGTGTAATGTCAACAGCAGGCCCAGGACCCCAAACAGATCTCACCGCCTGAGCACATTTTTAGTATTTCCATCCGACCTTTCCATATGCTATATATATGTTGCATAGGGTCCTGCATGTTGCGTAAGGACCAACAAAATAAACAAGCACCTCCCCAGGGCTTGATATTAACATTAATCAGACAGATTGTCCAGGACAAGTTTAATTCAAAAGTAGTTTATTATTTATTTTTAAAAAGTAGTATTAAGAAGTGAACTCTATAAAAACAACGTCACGATTGTAGCAAAACTGCTTTTAAAATATTTTATTTTCTCACTCTTTCTAGCTCATGCACAATCTGTATTTACGCTCATTGAACTGTGCTCACTCTTTCTATTGTTTAAAGGAGTATGATCAATGCCTCAGCTCTTTAATGATTGCATACTGAATATTTTCTTTGAAGATTTTATTAAATTATTGAACATCTTGAATGTTGTTTTAGTTTACCACAAGGTTAATTTAAAACAGGTTTTTAACCAGTGATAAAAGTTCTATAAGAAATAAAGGGATAGGAAATTATATTTCTTTCTTTTTTTTAAGGTCAGGAAAAAAAAATATTTACGATTCATACAATCTGAACTGTGAGCTGTGATCCACTGAAACCCTGCTAAAACGCCACGCTCACTCCCCGACAGCTACTGCGTCTCTCTCGTGCGCTCTCTCTGTGCGCATGCGCGGTGCGACAGAGACGTGAGTGTGGCTGTTGAGCGCGAGAGCGACCTTGACAAATTTCTTTTCGTTTTACTTCGCGATTTACTACATCTTTTGGCTATCTATATTTACTTTTGTGGTGCGAGTTAGTGCGCAAACGAGTGGCTAAGTGCTTGTGTGTGAGTGAGTGAGTTAGTGTGTTTCGGCTTGCGCAGAGGGGATGACTGATGTTGGTTCGAAGTTGGTTCCCACATCGAGATGAGTTTTCTTAGCTCAACCCCAGTAAAAACAGCAAACGGCGCGTGCATTCAGACCACAGGTGTGTTCCAATCAGCCTGAAGTACCCTGCGAAGTGCACTACACAGGGTGTTCAGCCTTGTTAAGTGTGATTCCAAACCGCAGGGAGTCAAAATATTCAGTTCAAAGGGACCTGCGAACGGCGTAGGGAACGAGTGAACAACAGGTCTTCACTTCACCGGAAAAGGGAATGAAAAAAAAATCCCATCAGTCATTGCGTCTCGCTGGATTTATATATTTATCATTATTATCGAGAACGACATCATATTAAAAGAACACAATGAAATTTAATCAAGAAGTCCTTAGTGTTATATAAGCTACTGTATTAACCAGTAAAAAAAAAAAAGTGTATATATACACACGTTTCAGTAGTATGTTTTATAATGGTATCAGTTTTTATTTCAGTAAATATTTAATGTGCGTAGCCAGTGGCGGTTCTACAGTGATTTACTCCCTGGATGATGATCACTAATCATCATTAGAACTTCATTGACATGATATAGTAATCAAACAGAGAGAACGTTGTTGCATACCTTTTATCTTTTGCTAGTTTCTCTTCTTCTTTTCTCATTTTTCTAAATTGGGCACCTGACAGCTTTGTCCGTTTTTCCTCTCTATGGCTGTTTTTTTTTTTTTTTTTTAATCAACTGATCAACTGACAACCAACTGATTCCCCCACCCCCACCCCCTACTGTCACTCACAACTACAAATCAGGACTAAACCAGTTCACCTCCACATAATCATTTATTCGTTTTATTACCATTTTTATTAGCCATTTCACATAATTTTGAAAAAACTAAATTAAATAAATTATAGCTCTGTGTATATAATATTGTAAATGAAATGTGCACCGCTGTTTGTAAGAAAGTCAAGGTGTTTGGCCCACCACTGGATGGATTTCCCCTCCTGTGGTGAACTTTCCTCCGCGCCCCCTCCCCTCCCCTCCGCTCTCCTCTCCACTTCTCACAGCTTCAGTGCACGGCACCTTTTGCACCTTTTCAGCAAATGTGCACAGGGGCGCTGCTGCACCAAAGTCATATATAAAAAAACATTTAGCGGTACGCCGGTGCATTTCCCCCCCAAGTGCCGCCCCCCTGGAGTCGTGAAAAAATGCCGCCCTGGACAGCTGCCCAGTTCGCCCATGCCTAAAACCGCCACTGTGCGTAGTGTAAGATTTCCATAGGAGCAGCGACAGGTCTCCGAGGTGCTTATGTTACCATGGGAACGCACGGAGGAAGTGACTTCTGCGCTGGTGACTTTTACACATACTATTGAAACGTGCATAACTTGTAAATACATTATTAATTAATGATCATTGATTAAAAATGTACAGATTACTAGCCTAAATAATACTAAGGATTTCTTGATGAAATAAAAATAAAAATTTTTGTGTCCTTTTAATATGATGTTATCGTAGACCCTGTGAAGTATACTTCGCTATGTACTTCAGGCTGATCGGATTGCACCTCAAAGCCTGCCCTGTTCCCACTGAGCTTCTACAGAGCACAGTAAAAGCCAAAATTGACATTATTACCGTTTTTAATCCCTGGAATGGAAGAGACGGATAATTTCACGCGCCTTAAAAAAGAAAATCATCTCATAACATGCGTTGTATTGTTTTTTTTTTCAATTACTTTATACAGAAACCATGCTTTTATTAATGCTATTTTACAAATGGAATCATTTTGTTTGGTACTTTTTAATAGGATATTTAAATTTTTATTTTAAAAAAATGGACCAGTACCAGTGCTGATTACTTTTATACGCAGTTTGGGTTTATTCAGATAGCTGTGGTTTTATAACCTAGTGAGTTGATATCAAGGCATTAAATGCTAATTATCTTCCATTCTTCTTATTATTATTAATAATGTTTTGAGACTGTATCTGATGGTTCTCTATTATGGCACATGCGGTTTTGATACTGATACAGTTTTCCTTATATTTTCTAAGTAAAGAGATTCCCACACCTAACAATGTAAATGTTGGCCTTTACCGCGCTCTGTAGAAGCTCAGTGGGACGTGCATAACCTGTTGCGGGCGAGCTTTGTTCTGAATGCACTCTCCCTGCACTGTTTTCATGAGGGTTGGGTTAGAATCCCATCTCGATAGGAAACCAACATCAACACAACACTGGCACAGTGTGCTGGAAAGCATAGCGACTCTAGACACTTGTGCGTATGAAAAGTTAACACGCCGAAACGGAGTTAGCATTGTATGCAGCGTAGGTTTTGAAGAATGTTGCTTTGCGGTTGGAAACATAGTGAGACATAATAACACCATGTCTGCTTCACGTGTTAACCACCCAATCGTGATATTCCTAAATTCAGTTAACAAGGTGAATGAGACTTTTCAAAGTGGTGCTATACTGTAATTCAGTATTCACTTACACCTGTGCTTCCCCCTCAGTTCTCCATCTAGTAAAACTACAGTATACTGTCTAATGTTCCACTGTTTACAAAAGCCAAAGTAATTGCAAAAGAGCTCTCCCACTACAGAAAACTAGTCTCCTAATTAAGAAAATCCCTGTGGGTTGTAAATCACCGCTTATCAATCACCTGGTGCCATTTCGTAGACTAGTTTATATGGTTTTAAATAATGGTGTGGACCTTGTAATGAAATTCAGGGTGGATGGTTTTGACTACTCTGTTGTTTTCATCACAACAGATACGTTGATGGTAAAATCGAACTACTGTTCATCCCTGGTGATTCATCCCGCGGTCATGACCTTATGATATCCCTGGATAATAATCAGATCACTCCTTCCACTGTCCGCAATCTTGGGGTATCCCTGGAAATTCAACTGTCATTTTCCCCACACATTGCTAACCTTACTGTGCCTCTGTCCATCATTCTCTTCTGCAACTGATCAAGAATGCAGCTGCATGTCTCGTTTTCAACCTTCCCAAGTTCTCCCACATCACCCCACTTCTCCGCTCCCTGCACTGGCTTCCTGTAGCTGCCCGCATCAAATTCAAAACCCTGATGCTTGCCTACAAAGCTAAAAATAGACCAACACCTGCTTACCTCTCAGCTCTTATCACACCACGCACCGCACCACATTCCTTCTGATCCTCCAGCACTGCTTGTCTGGTCCCACCATCTCGCTGGGATCAAGGAAGACATGCATCTATTCTCTTTTCTGTTCTGGCACCTAGGTGGAGTTATCTTTAAACATGACTTAAGACATGTTTGTTTCTTCAGTACTTGGTCTAATTCCCCCCACACAAAACAAACAAACAAACAAAACTCCCCTTCCCGATTGTGTTTGACTGATAGCACTTGGTTAGTAATCTAGTAACCAAGTGTCCTATCCAATGACGGAAACTTCAAAGCACTTTTGTACAGTAAGTCGCTCTGTCTAAGAGCATCTGCCAAATGCATAAATGTAAAGCATTTGAAAAGCCTGAAAGCATTTGAAAAGACTAAAAAATGGTGTCCAAGTTAAAAGAGAGGTTTGTAAAAAAGGATGCAGAGTAGCCTGCTTAGCACTTCTTCCAAGAAAATTATATTGATTGTATTGAATTGGAGGTTCAATTCCCGTCTCTGTGTGCATGGAGTTAGCAGGTTCTCCCTGTCCTTGGTGGGTTTCCTCCGGGTGATCCGGTTTCCTCCCACAGTCCAAAGATGCAAATTAGGCTAATTAAACCCATTTTTCTCACTCATACACACTTCCAAAATGTTTCTTTTCATTTTGTGAAGTTGCTTTGCTTTGAGACAATGACCATTGTTAAAAGTGCTATATAACTAATGTAACACTAGCCAAGGAGGAAGTTGGGCAAGGACTCATTCAGCTATCTATAAAAACTGCAGCATTTCATCTCCAGCTTGTGCAAAAGTTTCTGACTGGTACAGAGAACCTTCCACAGAGAACAGTTGCACAGCAAATACTGCACAAGAAGTAGAAGGTTGGGGCCTGAACAAATCACTGTTTTTAATGGACTCTAAAAAAATAAAACCTAGCTGATTTATCTGCTTTTTATCAAGGACTTTTTAAAGTTTTTAGTTACTTTAAGGTGGAAAGGGAGAGTCAGACTAGACATGACATAAACAAGACTACCCCAGCCTTGACACGAACATTGATCTCATCAAGGACTGTGATACTGAGACAGCTGGTGGAACTAACAGGAAATGACTTTAAATTACTTTTTTTTTTAGCAAAACAGAGGGATAAGATCTTTCTGTGTTACACAACTTTTGCATCCTTGGAGATCAGCACTAACAGCAGAGGAGCATGTGCAGCTTATGGAGTACTGCGTGGGGTGGTCAGCCATGAGGAAGGTGAGCCCAATCCTACTCTAACTACCATGCCTGTATTGTCTGAAATATTGAGCCCAATTCTAAGAGACAATAAAAAATAAATAAATAAACGTCAACACTGCCTCTAGCAAGAATCCTTTATATTTAATGTGTTAATGTTTTCAACAAGAAATGGTTAGAGACACTGAATAGTGATGTAAAACCAGAGTAGCAAACACTTTACAAACCACCGTTAACTAATAAAGGCAGGTGATCTGCAATGGAGAATACTGCATTGTCTCAGTCATTTCTTTTATCCGTTCTTTAAACCCAGTTACACGAGTGTCCTTTTTGTTTACAGAGACAGTGACAGTGACAGTGTTTATTGTAAAGTTATAAAAAAATAATAAAATGCATCAAGTCTGTAATAATAAGTAACTTAAGGTTTAATACACCATGGACACCACAAAGTACAAAACATTTCAATAAAAAAATATTTACATATTTGCATCACAGTTATTAACATTCTCTCATATCCATTTTAATATCCATTTTACATTATAGTAATGCATCTCTGAAATAGATCACTTCATTTTAAAATATTATTTTTATGTAATCTGCAGTTGTTGTGTGTGAAGCTCTGACACACTGCTGATGAAAACAGCACACAAATACTAAATAATCCAGTAATCAGACAAACGTCCATGTGTTATAGTATTTCTAGAACTGGACTAACAGCGTTAACCTGATCATAAATACTGACATGAGATAATGATACAAGTGTTAGTAAAGTATATATACATGTCCTTTTTGCTTAAATCATATTTTACAGAAACTATTGTACATTTAAATGCAAATGTTATGGCAGCACAGTGGTGTAGTGGTTAGCCTTGTGGCCAAAACATAGTGTGTGCCCAGAGATGGGTTGGCACCCTTTCCAGGGTGTGCCCCAAGTCCATAGGGTAGGTTTCAGGCTTCCTGCAACCCTGTACAGGATAAGTGTTATAGAGAGTGAGTAGGTTAGTGAAATTGATATTATAGGCTGTTTCAAAAATAGGGTAGAATATAAAACAGATATTTATCTATTAACAATGATCAGTGGTGCTGAATTTTTTCCTCCTTCATTTAAACCAGGACTAAAGCATGGATAGAGGTTCTTCTTAGTGAAAGCCTGATCAGAGAAAGAGTAGATATGAGAGTTGGCCCCCACATCATAAAAGGAGACCAGACCATTCTTATAATTGACAAACACCCCCACCTTCTCTGGTCTCTCTATCAGGGTGAGACAACTATCACGACCAGCCCTGTACTCATTCTCTTTCCTCATTTCCACAGTCCAGAATCCATTCTGAGGAGTTATAGTAATGTCCCCTTTTCTCTTAATGTCTTCTCTCATGACTCCTAATATCCACTGAGTTTTCCTGCTTACCTGCACCTCATAATAAATTGCCTTTGAGAAACTCCTCTTTCCCGCAACAATAAGGCATTTATCAAACCTCTCGGGAGTATCAAGGAGATTCTGTGGTGCGTCTTCACATGTCACTTCTTTTTTATTCTCAGACACTCTGAGTTGTGGATGAGCTGTATCAGGGTCCAGTTTCACATGCACTGAGAGAAACACAGACACTTTTTCATGTAACTAAATCAATAAATGAATGAATACATAAATTATGAATGAATACATAAACATAAATATTATTATTATTATTATTATTATTATTATTATTATTATTATTATATGTTGTTGATGATGATAATAATAATAATAATAATAATAATGGTAACATGCCTACACAGTGCATGGCTATAGAGTCGATAGCAGAAGTTGCCATTTTTCTTTTCTTTTCATGAACCATCTTGAATTCTTCAGCATATTCTCCATCCAGATCACATGCATTTATGTAAATGATTTACAATGTACTGTGTGTCATCAGAAAAGACTATTACATTATTAAATGTTACAGGCTTTTATGAAGTGACAATATGGTTGTTAAACAAAGAAATGTTGTAACCACACGACCTCACCACACACACACACACACACACACACACACACACCCTTAATCGTCCCCTCTCTCTCACACACATAAAGATACACTATAGTATAGTGTACATACAGTAGACATTATATAAAATCATTCTTACCTGCACGGCTCTTCAATATTGCTAACACTAAAACATACAATTAAGCACAATTAAAATTTTTGATATAACATAGCTTGTCAACAAACTGTAGAGAGCGAAAGAGTGTATATTTCACAGTAAATACTGGTTTTAAAGCCCTATGTATTCTGGTTGTCATTATGTAACAGAGTTTGGTTAAGGTTACTCAAGTGATCCTAAATGAGTGTGTTGGGAGCTATAGGCCACAGGGGCCGAATTTGAAAGCTGCGTTGAGTTTGGTGCCAGTTCTTCCATTGACCTGACTCACTATAAGACAAATTTATGAACCAACTATATTAAATCTTTTTTTTTTTTTCCAAAATACCTTCTTTTACATTGCTTTTATTGGTGGAATATTAATGTGAGTAATATATTATAGCTATAATATTTATAAGCTTTGAGATTTTTACATCTTACAATTTCCAAATTCTCTTTCCAATTAATGTGATTTAAAAATAATTCTTCACATAATAACTCAATTTTTCAATGTTATATAATATAAATTTTTCCATTTACAGTTTGAGATTTCTTTTACTATTTTTCACAGTTATAAATAATAAAAAAAAATCCAAAAAGATTTTATAAACTCGTAATTACCTTCTTTCACACTCTCTCTTTGCAGTTCTGAGAAAAAAACATAAATCCTTTTAGAAACTGTTTGCTGGATACTGTTTAAGACTTAAACAATACTGCACCAGCAACATTACTGTTGTGCAGAAAGTAGCATAACAACTTAATCTGTGAGTGTAAAATTACTTTTATAAAACAGTTTCATGAACTATTAACTGCTATAGAGTAGTGACTACTGTATTGGCAGCGGAAGTGTAGTAGCAGCTTCTGTTGCTAGATATGAAATTGTATGTGTATACACAGAAAAAACTGGCCAGGAGATTTAATGGAATTTTTTAGTTTTCTCTGTAATTTTTGGTGAAACAGATTTTTACACAATGAATACAAATATGCATTTATAATTTCTGTATCACATAGGGTTTTAAAGAAAACTGCAATTATGCATTAACATTGTAACGGCCCCAGCCGCACAGACCTACGCTACGAAATTGCAGCATAAGCAAGAACAAAAACTAGAAATGTTTTTCCACAGATTTTCATTTGTAGTGACTGCCTGATGCTTCACATATCAGTATCCAACAATAATGTGCCAGCATACACGGACTCTCCATGTTGGCAACATCTTGGGGAATTCACATAATGTGAATGTCTTGTTCGGCTGTCCCACTCACAAGGAAAACAACAGTACTTGCTGTTGTACTATCTGAGCTGAAGACCAAGTTAAAATGCAACCACCTTCAGTATTCCAGCTATACCTTGGGTACAGAGTGTGTTTAAGCAGCAGCTGCATGTTCTCATCTATTTCCTTCATGTGAATGGCATGTCAGACAGATTTGGTGCAGCAAAACGTACTTCAAACTTAACAATGATGAGTTATTAAACAGTCACCATTCTGTTGGATTATGGTCACATCCGAGAGCAGAAAGCAATCCTTTGATATCACTGTAAAAGGTCAGACTGCCATCTTGTCTGAAACATTTAGGCAAATCTTCATGACTGCGATAAAATATTTACCTGGTGAGAACATCCTTGCAACCACAGATCCAAGCAGCTGTGCCTGGCTCTTTGATAAATTAAAATCTCTGACAACATTGTGGAGCTCTACCTAGAAATTAAATGAGGATCACTGGATGGTAATGATTTGAAATCTGGATCATCAGCAGCTACAACATCTTCCATCTACATACAGTAGGCTCCTTGCTCTTGAGGTAGCTCAGAGGGCTAAGACACTGAGTTACTGATTGGAAGGTCAGCTGTTCGAGCCCCAGCTCTACCAGGTTGCCACTATTGAGCCCTTGAGCAAGGCCCTTAACGCTATCTGCTCCAGGGGTGCTGGAGAAAACTAGAAATGTTTTTCCACAGATATTCATTTGTAGTGACTGTCTGATGAAATGTTTTTCCTGTGAGTGATTGTTGTAGTATCCAACAATAATCTGCCAGCATATACAGACTCTCCATGTTGGGGAATTCACGTAATGTAAACATGATACATTGTGCTGTATCATGGCTGACCCTGCGCTCTGACCCTAGTTACACTGGGATATGCGAAGAAAGAATTAAAGTGTGCAGTAATGTATATGTGACAAATAAAGTCTTAACATCCTCCCTTGTCCACACCTCTGGTGGTTTTGTAACAATAAGATTTTTTGTTGTGTAGCAGTGGTCTCATTGCAGAGGCAAAGTTGGGGTACTCAAACCTTGTTCTTGAAAGAAAATCCTGAGACATTTGTCATGCAGAAGTAACCGTTACATAGTTATTCTGCTCAATCCATATCATTGGGATGGCAAATGGCATGGATGGACGTACACTCTTCAACCAAGCTCAGGCTCAATCGCAGACTGGTAATGCAAGATGCACAACATATATGAGGAGCCCATACTTTGTCCTGGTTACCAAATGTGCACCCAAAAAATAACTCAAATGCCTTCTTTATGCGTGCTGTCAGACTTTGTGTTTTCTGTGCTTTCAAAGTGAACTTGCCAAAAACCCTGCGTGATGGGAAAATTGGTAAAATAAAAAAAAAAAAGTTATTTCTGTGATCAACATCATGAAACCTATCTGACACATAAGAAATTATGAAGGAAACAAAAACATTGTAAACCAGTGCAATCAAAATAACAGAGTGAAATGTCCCAGTGCTGTTATACTAAATACTGAAAAACCACTTGTCTCTAGTCAAATTAGTGGACTAGAAATAGTTGTTGTATAAAAAAGCATTCATTTGTGCACTGCCATCTGTCACCCATCAGTATTATGTCTGCACTTTGCATCCTCTTGTGGATTATAAGGAGATACACAGTAAACAGTAATAAATACAAAATTGACTCTGTTCCTGTTAAATGCAGTTACTGTTTTACATGCTAGAGTGAAACACTGCAATTACTGTAAGATAGGAAAAGGTAAAATAATTCTTACCTACAAATTTCCCCATCTCTGCAAGATGTAATTAAGCAATATTTTAGAAATAGTCGAACTAAATATAGTAAAATAAACAAAATATGACAATAATGTTTAAATAATTTATAAATCCTTTCTAATTTCTCTGCCCACGGCCCTAAATAGATTTCAAGCCCCAAAAGTTGACAAACTCATGTGTAGGTTATTTACCATCTTCCATCCTCCGTCGCTCCAGTACTAAAAAAAAAAATTAAAAAATCATGTTACAGATGTTTGTAGGATGCTGTTTAATAGATAACAACTTCTTTAGTTCTTGTGTTCTGTTTTTTATTGTATCCTTTTTTATTTAAACTCCTGTTTTCTTTGGTTAGAAAACTCTTTCTCTAAAACTTTTGAAACTCTTGAACTCTTCGTCTTCTTCTTATTATTATTACCACTAAAATTATTAAATATTTTAAACAATGATGAACATTTGGTTTATTAATTCTGCCATATTTAGAAGGATACTCAGAAGACAAAAACTTCTGATGGTGTCGTATATATGATGATACCATCTGCTATCATGTAATTACCAACTTCCTGAACAACAGTCGTTGTTGCTAAATAGCTGTTCCAAATAATGGATGTTAAAAAATTTAACATGATAGCTGGATTACATGGACTGATTGCTAGGGACAGTGTTTAAGTTGGAATCGGCCCTGCTACAGTATATAATTATTACCCATTAATTGTACGTTTTATAATGTTAAATTCTATATATTTTTTCATTAAGGTTACATTTTCCATGTAAGAAAAGTAAGTTTGAGAAAGCAGGCAACAATGGGGAAAGCTTAACATCAAGCTTTGCATTTACCATTGCCACACAGTCACAATACCCAGATGTGCTAGGCCACATGGGCACCTGAGGACTACTTACTACATGCTCCTAGCCCAGAAGGCCTTGTCCAACTCATACATACAGTACACTGTTCAAATAAATGTTGTTTATATTATGATATTTTTATATTATGATGATATTTTTATATTATGATATTTTCATAGTGATTTTTTTTTAAGTCAAGAGCAGTAAAGAGAAAAAAAAAATCAAAGTAGTTATAACCCTTTAAGTTTTAAAAATACACCAGGACCCTCAGATACACTTTCAATTTCAAAAGGAAAATAAGCGGTAAAATTTTCTTATCTGTCAGTAGATCTTTTGAAGTGTTTGACTGTCACTTCTGCTTTTGAAGGTCTAACAGCATTTTTTAAAATCTGTACCATTTATTTATTTATTGGAAAAATTATGTTTGGAAATCTCTTAACCGTTGCTTTTATATTGTATAACTTGTAAACATTTAAAACAAAGATTTTATTAAAACAATACACAGAGAGATTTGCATAGAGCTACTGTATATTAGTGTTTTGCTGCTGCCAACATGCGAGCTGAAATTTGTGTTTCAGAGAAGGGGAAAAAAAATGAAATGGACAAAGAGGCTCTTCAACTCCGTGGTTGGGGACCTGTGGACTAACACTATGGTATAAACTGTATTATAATTTATGCATATAATGTTATTAAGAAAAATAAATAATCATACATTTTACCTTTCTTTCCTGAAATAACTGCAGTTACTATCCATCCAAGAGTAAAAAGACATGCTAGAGCTGAAACGGCAACAGCTAGCTTCCAAGTATCAAAGACTTTACCTAAAATTAAATCACATTTACCAAATTGCAGATACTTTAACTACATTACAGTACTAGAATTAGGTGCAAACAACAAAACATCTCATTATGTAGAGCAATGTATCAATGTAGCAAGGTAGGTCTGATGCAAAATATAACTATTTCATTATTAGCCAAAGAGTCAAAGGGGTTTATTTTAATCTTTGACTCTTACCATCAATGATGACCTCTGTCTCCATCATGTGATGGATTTGTTGAAATCTGCAGTAGAATTTGTTGGAGTCGCTATAATCATGAACAGTGATGCGGCGTTTCACACTGAAGCCCACAGTGTCTCTGTGTATCTGTGTCTCTTCAGCAGTTAGAGGAGCTCCTTCTCTGTCCAGCCACAGAACCTCAGGTTCAGGATTCCAGCCTCTGGACTCACACACTAGATTAATCCCTCCTGAGTTATCATAATTCTCCATCATGATCACTGGTTGGCTTCCCCGAACTGTAGTTATTGAACAAAAATACCATTTTAGTTGTTTAACCAAAACAACTAAAACTTTATGAAAGCTTCCCATCAAATTATATTATTTCCTGCTCATTTCCAGTTTAATGATGTAGTCTGTTCTATCTTTACATGGTCAAAACTGCACACCTAAGTAGTTAGTGTTACAGGTCTTGGGTTGTATAAACTGAGAATTACTTTGATAAAAGAGTGGGATAACATTGAACAAATGACCCCAACACAATGTTACAAATACAACTTCCAACAGCTATCACTGGCACTATGAGCATGTCAGCTATGTACCTGCCACTTAATGTCCAAGATCCATTCTGTGAAAGCAGACCTAATGCGGTTTGGACAATAATCAAACACCATCCTATAGTATAGCACTGTAGATATGTAGCGAAGCTAAATGGGATTCTGCACTGTAGCTACTGTGTACAAGTGGAACATGCATAAATATTCAGCAATATTTCAGTAACTGTCCTCTATTCACCTCTATGTTGTTAAACACCTTTTGTTTTTCTTCCAAATCAAAACTTCTATTTTGACTCTTGCTGATGCTATTGTACAGGTAGTACAGGTTATACTGTGTTTGAAAGCCGTGATGCACTTCATGGTAACATTTTTGTAAAAAACTTAAACAGAGAGATAACGATAAAATTAAGAGATGGTTGATTAGTTTTATTTACAAGAGGCACCAGATATTATAAACCTGTTACTGTATGTGTGGGAAGCTGTTATGCATTATAACTATTATGTCCTGTCTTCCAAAGAATATTATACAAAATGCATAAAAATGGTAATAAAATGATATTAATAAAATATTTAATAAAAATGGTATTAAACAAAATAAATGCTGGAAGTAAATATTGATCTAACATTGTTTGATGATGTACTGTATTTGCAATTTGTGTTGAAATTATTAAAACAACAATAAGCCCAATGACATCAAAATAGTACCCGAAATACCATGGTGTTTGGGGTAAATGCATTTGCAGCCCAATTATTATAACTGTATAACAGTATATACCTGTAAGTATATAACTATATAATCATTAGAGGTAAGATAACAGGGTAAAGGCTTTTACTGGATAGTTAGTCAATACGTTATCATCCTTATTAAATACAATGAAAAATATAAGGTTTTCTATAGAGTTTGTTTTTTGGTTACATTTTTTGACTGATGCTCTTAGTCAGTAAGGATGCATTTATTGATAAATACTTGTTAAAGACAAAGAGCTTGTTGCTCTGGACAAGGGCGTTTACCAACTGCCCTTAAATATGTTAATTTAATTAACTGCCCTTTAATGTTATGTAAAGAAAGCTTAGTGTAATATAACTGTCCAAGTAAAAAGATTCAGTGCAGAAATTAATCTTACCCTCAACAATGACACGAACAACAATGTCATCAGACCAGGATTTGTCCTCAATGAGACACTTATATTCTCCTTCATCAGAGACTCGGACAGCAGAGAGTTTGAGTGAGGCGTTGCCTTTCTGTAGCTCATCTTTAAACAGTGATGTTCTTCCTTTGTAAGTCTGAGCTTGATTTTCATTTCTGTCTTCATGATCATTATAAAAATACACTGGAGAGAAGCCGACATCTAGTTTGAACCACTCCACTGTCATGTCCACAGCACTGGTGTTGGGTTTGATAAAACAGGGCAGGATGAGGTCTTCCCCAGCTACAGCCACAAGAGAAGATTTTGGACCAACCACCTTTAAATTCTCTGTGTTGTAAGGAAAACAAATAAATTACAAATACCATTAGGAACTATGATATGTATATAGTACCTATATAAATAATATATATATATATATATATATATATATATATATATATATATATATATAATTTTTTTTTCTATCACAACCAGCATTAACCTTTTCACCTAAACTATTGCTTCTATTGGACATGGGCCAGTCTCCCCACGTGCATCAGTATGTTTTGGCCTCCTATGACCGTGTTGCCAGTGCCTTGGATTACTTTTGGAAGGTACTGACCTTTGCAGACCAGGAACATCTCACCAGACCTGGAGTTGTGGAGTTGTTTTTACCCAGTCATATAAACATCACAATCTGACTTTGGTCAAAGTCACTCAAATCCTTATGCTTGCCCATTTTTCCTATTTCCAACATATCAACTTCAGAAAGAAACAGAAAAAAGTTTTCACTTTCAGCCTATTGAAATATACGAGATATTGACAACGTAGCTACAGTGAGAAAGGCCAAATTTTAATGGCTAGTCAGCTGGGTCAAATCAACTCCACAACTGCAGCTTTAGTGGGATGTTCCCAGGCTGCAGTGGTCAGGACATACCAAAAGTGGTTCAAGGAAGCAAAATTAGGTGTATATATACAGTAGTTAATGTTGAGATGTATCTCCTACTCATGACCTGTAAAGCCTCCATAATGGCTCTAATCCAAAGTGCTGCTAATTGGTGATTTTTGAGGCTGGTAACTCTAAATGAACTTTTCCTCTGGTCTTGACTTCCTGGGTTGGTCTTCATGAGAGGCAGTTTCATCATTGTGCTTGATGGGTTTTGCAAATGCACTTCACAATACTGTTCATTGGAGTGGTAGTGTATATATACAGTGGTGTAGCGGTTAGCACTGTCGCCTTGCACAGCCAGGCTTCGATTTTGATTCCTGGCTACAGTAGGTTCAATTCTCGTCTCTGTGTGCATGGAGTTTGCATGTTCTCCCCGTGCTTGGTGGGTTTCCTCCGGGTACTCTGGTTTCCTCGCACAGTCCAGAGACATACAGATTAGCCTAATGATTTTGCTTTATTTCCCTCTATACTGTACCTACTGTATGTGGTTGAAAAAACAGTAAGAGTACTTTGATGTTTGACCGAAACGCTGATAGATGGAAACCTAATCACAGCGCTGAGATTCATGATGAACTGTACTTACGGCCACCACGCGAAACCGCGTATGTGAGATGGGGGTATTAGTATTTAACAGATTATGGGCCAAACTTCACTGAGTGATGACGGTAGAATAATTATAAAGTCTTGACTAAAACAACATGCATGAGGAAGCACAAAGGAGTTTTCATTTTCTGCAATAGAAAAGTGCTCTAAATAGTTACTTTTATCAGAAAGGAACGCTGTAATGTAACTGATTACTTTTTGAGGACAGTAATTTGGTAACGTAATTAGTTACTTTAAAAAGTAATGCCCCCCAACACTGCCATAGACATATAGAATTGTGTTATGGCATGGATCTGAGGAAGGGGAACCAAAATACACTTACCACCATCCTTATTAGGAATACCTGTACATCTGAACTTTCATGCGTGTATTCTGGCAATTTTCCTCTGACATTGTCTCATCAACAAGGAATAACCTTACCACCATTCACTTCTTCATACTGTACCTTCTTGTGTAAAGAGGCTATTGTCTGTAAAACACTCAAACGATCATCAGTTTTAAAAATCCTGGGACCAGCCTATCTGGCATTAATAACCACAGCATAGGTAATATAATTTAAATTACTTCCTTATTATGTTTGGTGTCAAAATTTCTGGAAGCTCTTGGCCTGCCTCTGCATGCTTTTCTCACATTCAGGCTTGTATCAGGTAGAAGCTCTCAGATTTGTTTTTACAAAGAAACATTTCCTCAGAAGTGTGGAACAATTGCACAACTTCTCACACCACTTTTGTGCATAACAACACTTTTGCCCAATTGCTCAGTCAAGTATTTCAGTGCTGAGAGAGGAGACATATTGTACCAGGATTCAGTTAAGTAGAGTCACAAACCACTGTCAGTTTTTATAAGCTTTTATAACAATTAAACTTACAAAACTACATGCAAAGAAATGCACTAGAACTCAAGCTTATAAATCACTTCCTGTAGATACAACACACACATGCACAGAAAGAGAGAAAGAGAGATTTCCTACCTGATTGTGATGGCATAAAGCTGTAAAGAATCAGGAGGCACACACACAAATACATAATTCCTGGGGGGATACTCACTTTTAATGTTATATTTTCTTAACAAAACCCCTTTGCTCCAAAATCTACTTTACTCTCTCTTTGTGTGTGTGTGTGTGTGTGTGTGTACTTTCATTTATGTAACCTGTGTAACCTGCTTTTTTTATTTTTTTTATTTGAGAATGAACATACCTTTTTTCTAAAGAAGCATTCTAACACATGAGGGAGTATTTTTGTCATGACTCATGTAGCGTCACACTCCAGTGATCAGAATTTGAATCCGCAATAGTTGAATTTTAATTTATTCCTTTTTCAAATAGCCTATAAGATATTGAGCACATGATTAAAAATATATCAGCATAAAGACCTTAGATGAAACAAACAAAATAAAAATAGAATATTAGAAAGGTTTTAATATAGTGTTTGTAAGATATGGATTGGCAAATAATAAGGTCCAAATCAAATGAAAGAAATAATAAACCATAATATAATTTATGAATCTGTGGAGTTAGTCCTTATCAATCACAATGTCTTTAGCTTAACTTTATTCCTTTAAACAGTGTATGTACATGACTTGATAAATCATATGCCAGATCAGGTCTAAAGTTCATCTAGTGCTAGATTTTCCATGTTTCAAATATGAAATAATAATAAAAAGGCAGGGAAGCAGACTTTTGTTTTTATGCACCAAAGACCTGAGAAACATATAAATGTACACATTTTAAGTTAATTACATTCGTACATTGTGACAATGTCTGCTTTTAAAAATGGACATCACAAATCAGTTCTGATTAGAAATTATAATTCCAGATACAAGTTATTTAAATGTATTGTTTATTTATTTACTTATTTATTTATTTTTATTACAATGTTAATTGATTTACATACTGTAGCACCTAACTTTAACAAAGACCATATTATAATGACTAGACTAGACAATAAGGTGAGCACTTCACCAAAACAGCAGGTCCTGTGTGATGCTCCTTGTAAGTAGTGATTAGTATTTACCAAAAGTTGTGGCTGGTTATTATAGAAAGGTATCAGAACAAATGATGCATCACAGCTTAATATAAAGGGATGCGTAACAGCAGACCAAACAGCTTGACCATGCAGATCCCCGTTCACTGCTAAAAATGCAACATGTATACCCAAAAATATAAAGTCACACACTAATATTTTTTGGATCACTTTTTGCTTTAATTTGCTTGGCACAACATTTACCCAGAGTGGCATAATTTATTTCCAAGATCTTGTTTTGATTATGTGAGTTTTTTTTTTTTTTTTTTAGATTTGATTTCAGGAAGTGACAGATGATGTCACTGAGATACAGAGAAGAAAAAGAGAAGACTGTTTTACACCACTGTACAGCACAAAGGAAATAAAGAAAAGGAAAAAATATATAGTCAGAACGGGTGCACATGGGCTGGACCCAAAAGTTAGACAAACCAGAGTCAGAGGCGGCCGGTCAATACGGGGCGCAGGGGCGCCGCCCCCCTTAAAGTTAGGCAGAGAAGAACGCTCCTTTAACATGCAATTATTTAACATAATAATGACTAATTTTACTAATGAAATGAAGTCATTTAGTCACAATATTCCGCTGTATTTCTTAATATAATTTATTTGCAATAATAATAATAAAAAAAAAAATCTAAATTGTATTACGTTAATTTGCGTTCGTGTACACGGGGCTCCGGACAAACGAGTGTCTATGTAGACACGTAAATCTTTTAAAAGCATGTGACCTGAGGCTGAGCTCTGATTGGATCATTTCAAATCATCTTTCGGACGCAGCGCTGTGCGCCCTGAACCCTCCCACTTTTGTTCTTAGCGAATCATATTGTTTTTAAATATTTGGGCTCATGTGATTGGGCCATTCTCAACGAGTCTTTTCCAGCACTTCTTATGCTGGACTATGGATTCTTATGCTGCTGACTGGATGCGATGTGAGTCATGCTTTTATTTTATACTAGTAGTAATGATGCTTAATCACCTGATAAATGCCTATTTACAGGCAAGTATTAAAAGTTTAATTAAAATTTTGTTTGCAAAGACAGATAAGAGATTATGGCTCTACTAAGAGAATTTGCAAAGATTGAAGACACTGTGAAGGTTATTCTAGAGAATGGAGAAAGAGAGCAAGGCAGAAAGTATTTGATGGCTTTTTTAAGGGGGACAGGACTGGAAAAGAGGCTATAGATTGGAAGGAAAATCAGGGAGATCATGACCAGAAGGGGGCGGTAATGCAACATTTTTAAATGCCAGAAGAAGATGAAGAATCGACCCAAACAAGATGGCCTCCGACCCGGAAGTGCAAATCATGACATAAATAAGGGTTATTTTAATCTAAAGCTCAATGCAACAAACTGAGCCATCGTTGATATCCAGCTGATCAACAGTTTCATTTATCCATGTATTTATAACATTCTTTTATCCTGGTCAAAACTAAATCATTAAAAGGTTTTGAATTATGAATGATAATTAGCCTGGAATTATATCACCTTTTGCCATAAATTAGTTTCATTGTTTCAACCCTAATAGATGATTGAATTGATTTCTCTCGGATCGTTTCTAGTAGCTTTTTGCTTCAATTCTTCAGTAGGGTATCTATTGATGAATTTGATAAACAATATTTAAAAATAATAAAATAAAAGAATCAAACAAGTGCTGCTGTTTACTGTATTAAACAGTGTATTAAAAGTGTATTACTGCCATGTAATTCCTTTCTACTGCTCCTGTTAGGGTCAAAATAGTGTGTCACTTGTAGTGCTATTTATTGACATGAAACCATATTGCTGTTTAGAAATCATCACTTAGCCGCTTAGGCTCGCTTCCACTATTCTTTCCCATAATTTCATGGTGTTGATGCTTTTATGCCTCTGTAGTAACTGCAGCACTGTGTCTCTCATCTTATTTCTAAATACTGGTACAAGTACACTTCTTCACACCTCAGACATCCTTTCACTTTGCATGATTTTTCAAAAATCTTTTACAGTTTGAGCCCCAGCTGGAAAAATCCAGTATAACTTTTCACAGCCATCATAAAATGGATGTGTTCAGTACAATAAGCTGTCAGTAAGCCTGTTATGAAAGTTATTGAAGGAAAGTTACTTTTTAAAAACTCTGTGAAGCATGTAATTGTGTAAATGTAAATTAAAAACATAATAAAACAATTAATATTTAAATAATATTTACTTTTCATATTTTATTTTATTTGTACTCAAAAATTAATATGTGGTAAGTGCACATTCTCGGATTATGCTAAAAAAGTATTTTATACATTATAGTTTGACCATGCAGACATTTTAAACTTGTATTCACATTGTTCTGCATTCAGCATATTAAGTTTTTTTTTTCCTTCAGCATATATATATTTTTTTTGATGTTGCTTTTGCACATTTCTCGAATTATCCTTAACATTTGCAAAATTGGAAATGCATTTTTCAAAACAGTTATTGCAAACAGCACTACACAATTAATTGCATTAAATGCCTGTAATTTGCTCCAAATCCTTAGATTATCACTGACAAGCAACCATTTATTTTAGTGAACATGTCAATGCTGTCAGGACGATTCTTTCTGTAATTGTTTATGAACAAGGTAGTCACAATATTCCTCTGCTTAGTCTCCTTGCACACTGTAAATATTTACTGATAAAACGGTGACTAAGAATTGATGACAATGATTGAATATCCATCAGTTTCAGTAGTGAAAATTACACATTAGTGTATGTGGAACAGTGATTGCAAGAGATTTGACTTTACTTTTACACTTTTTTCTAATTGACAAGACAAAAGCACTGTGGCATTGCAGCTCCAGGGTTGGGGTTCGATCCCGACCTCAGGTCTTTGAATGAGTGTTTGAGTGGGTGTGTGCTTGTGTGGCCTGTGATGACATCCCATCCAGGCCTCTCATGACCTTGAACAAGATAAACGGTATAGAGAATGAATGAGTGAATGAGCTGTGACTTGGGAACAATTTATAATTGTTTGGCACATCTTCCATCTAGTGGCGATATTTGGAACTGCACTTTTGTTTTTCATACACTCTATTGTTTTACACCAGGGGCACAAGTCGTAAACTAATTACAATAAATGTTATAGTTTAAAATATGTTTAGTGTTTATGAGGGAATTGCTTGCATTGGGATCATATTATTTCTAATCACATACGAAAGCTATCTGGTAATTATTGTGCAAGCAGTGGATACCAATACATGAACTGAATCAAACTGGCAGTAAAATTGACACTTTTGGAAAACATGCATTGTTGGAATTTATTGTTAGATTAGTTTTGCAGGAACACTTTCATAAGGTCAGAATACATATGCACACAAGTATCTCATTAGTGCTATATCTTATAAGATATATTTAGGCATCTAGGTTTTATTACAGGTTTTCAGTCACATTTCGACTCTTATTTTACTGTTTGTCAGCATGAGGATCAGACTCTTGCCAATAAAATTCAGGTTCACATTATGAGGCTGAGAGACAAGAATGAATGCAGCTTTATTCAGGGGAAATATGTTATATTTGGAATGTTATTCAGCGGAAAAGAAGAAAACACCCATTATTAAAATCTAAGGATGTGCACTTCAATGACATGATAATAATTTGAGTACAAATAAGAAATTGTTTTGCACAGAGGCAAAAAAATACCAAATACAGTGGAACCTTGGATTATGAGCATAATTTGTTCCGGAAGTGGGCTCGTATTCCAAAACACTCATAAACCAAATCATCATTTCCCATAAGAAATAATAAAAACTCAAATTATTCGTTCCACAGCCTCAAAAAATAAACGCATAAAATAATTAATACAATCTATAAAATGAAAATAAAACAAATTAATCTGCACTTTTCCTTTTAAAAAAAGTACAAATAAATCCTGACAGATAAGTGAGGGGGGGGGGAGGTGAGAGAGTGATGCTCAGTGTCAAAATAAGAGTCGCATGTGTGAAGCATGATACTCTGCGCTCGTAAACTAATACTTGCTCGGTTTCCGAATAAAAATTTATTAAAAATCTTTGCTCGGTTTGCGGAACACAGAGTTTTTTTTCACATCTATATAAAAGAGCCATTTCACTCCTTTGGTGTGACTTTGAGACAGAGTCAGATTTGCAGACAGCGGCCAAAACCTATCCAGATTCACTTTTGTTCCAGCCATACAAGTTGTTGCTACTGGGCAAGAACTCAAATGTATAACATGACTTTTCCTGCTTGCTCATCAAGTGATTAGTCATGATTAATGGTATTGAATCAAGAACAAAATATGGAAATTGTTATGGCAAACTACTGAAGAATGTGGGGACATTTCTTAACAGGTAATTAGAGAAGAATCACGTATATCCTTAGCAAATATCTTTTAAAATTTTTACTTTGTATGAAGAAGTGGAAATTGAGAAGTGTTCACACTGAGATTTGTTTACTTTTTCCATTATAAAAATAAATTTATGCTAAGGAGACAGCATTCAGTTTCAGCTGAATCGTTTTGTAGAGACAAGGGATGTACGCGTGCTCCTGCACATGCGTTTTTTAATAGCCTGTACACGCGCCAAGTGTCCTGATCCTTCTGCCTAAAATATAGTCAGTACAAAAAAGGTACAAAATAAAGCTCTCCATTGTTTCCACTTGTTAATGTCGAAACGGTCTTTATGCAATATGGTTTTATTAGTTATCAGATCAGTAAATCTGCTTTTAATTTCTGTGCACACACACACACACACACACACACACACACACACACACACACACACATCCATTCTTTTCATTGTAGAAATGCTGTTAGTTTGAATATTAAAGAGACTTCTGCAAAATAAAAGAACAGTTTTACAGTTTTTTTTTATTTTGCCACAGTAGCGCATGAGCACAAGACGATCACCGGATGTAAACCACAGAGCAACAGGCAAGAGGAATTCTCATATTGCACTTATCGTTCTCATTCTCTAATTCTCATTCTCACAGCTCATGGCAAAACCCTATTGCCTGTTCCCCCAAGTATTAATAGTATATGTACATAATAATAATAATAATAATAATAACAAATAATAATATAATAATAATAATAATAATAATACCAACAGTGATCAGTTCTTCCCCAGTAGTTTGTGCTGTGCTTTGTCCCCACCAAGTTTGTTGAAAGTGTCCAGGACAAAAATGATAAATTACCATAATTGGAGAACAAAAAAAACTTGGTGACATTGTTTCATAAAATAAATAAAATAATCGACAGTGGAAGTCACAGCTATGCTCAATAATAAATCTGCTTTTACTGATCTGCTTTTACTTATTTTATTATACACATTGAACAAACTGACTTTGACCTAACTCTGACCTGAAATTAATATTGTAAATATTGCAAAAAATTTGTTTAGAATATATTTAGCAAATGTGTGCTATAATGTGTATATAATATTACAAATTAATTAATTCTGTTCATTCTGTTTAACGCACTCATCATCTATACCTCCATATTAGAGTCACGGGGGGGGGGAGCATATCCCAGGTGACTTGGGGCATGAGGCAGGATACACCATGAATGTGGTGCCAATCCATCACAAAGAACACACACACATAAACTATGGGCATTTGGAAACGTCAGTTAGCCTAATCTGTATGTATTTGGATGGTGGGAGGAAACCGGCGAACCCGGATGAAACCCATCAATCATGGGGAGAACACACAAAGTCCATGCACACAGACGGGAATAGAATCCGGATCCTGGAAATGCAAGGCGCCAGTCCTAGACACTAAGCCATCGTGCCGCCCTAGCTGTTCAACTGGCATGTAAAATGTATGGATTGTTCAACATTACTTATTGTCTGAATGTTGCTTCAAAGTCACAGAAATCTACATCACAAAATTTCAATAACAATCTAACAAACCTCCCAGATGCATTTGTGATTATATTTATTGAGTATCATCGCACCTCTCATGACATGGCTCTGTTTATAACATTATTAATTATTTTTCTGTAGGCTGGATTCTGTTGATAGTTTTGTAGATATTTCTTTAATTTGTTCACTTAAATAATCAGTATGTAAATAATTTTGCTTCTTACCTGCATATTGCCTCTCCTTCTGTATATCTAAGGATTAGAAACAAACATTTATTTTGAATATTTTGTCTACCTTGTATATAAACAACTATAACATTGTTACGCCCCGGTCTAGGTCGGGCCGTAACAGGAGTGAAAAAGGAAGAAAAAAAAGGGAAAAAGGGGGTGAGACCAAAAGTGCATTTGCTTAGTGTTTATTTATGAACAGTGAACAAGCAAATCCCCAAAAGGTGGCTGTGAGCTTCAGAAGCCGATAAGGCCAAATGCCCTCTACGTAGTACCATAGTGAAATAACTAACCAGCACCAAAACTAAAGAAAAAGAAATACAAAATTCTTCCCTTACTCCCTTGCTAACCATAAACCAAAAGAAAACAGGGTGTAAACAAAATGGCGTCAACTCCCTACTAAGCCACCAATTTCAAAACTATGTACAAATATATACAAAACTATCAAAATATCATCAAAATATAAAAAATATCATCACTCAGCATCCACGCGGTCTTTTAAGAGTCTCCCTCGCCTGTTCCAGGTGAGTAGATTTCTCTAAGCTTGATTTTTTTTTTCAGAAAATGCCCAAAATGTACACAGCTTCACATAATGTAAATAGATTGTCACAGAATAAGAAAATGTTAATAACTCAATTTTGACAAAAATGTCAGACAAAACCATCTAATCCCAAGGTGACCATTTGTTAAATTTAAAATAAATGTAACATACTCTGTAAAACAATAAAAACAAGGGGCCCCTGTAAATCTGCATTTTTTTTTTTTGCACTTTTTATATTGAAAATTTAAAAACAAATCTTATAATGCCCACATGACATCAAACATTCCCCATCTTAATATTTTAACCATTATTTATTTAACTATTACTATTTAATTTTCTAAAAAACAGATAACAGATTGTGATAAACGTAAACCGAAAGCATGAACCGCATGAAGAGAGCCGCAAAAAAAATGTTGGATAACACCAAAACAATATGTTTAAAGTATACATAAATATAAGTAGATGGAAAACACAAATAATTAACATACAACACTGGAAAAGCCATTAGGACCCGTTCCCCACAGAAAAGAGAACAGGCAGCCACAAAACCCTTTTGACATCTAAAACAAAGCCTAGTTGAATTTGTACTATTAGAGCTTTCTAATAGCGTTCCCGTGCATTTACTCAATCGTAGTGAAATGTTTCACATGAGGTTATATAGGTACTGTACAATATACTGCTATATCAGGGCACTTTTTTCAGGACAATGACCCAAAGCACACTGCTACAAGAAAAGTGATCGCTGCAGAGGGAATTACCTGGGTGAAGACTCCTGCAGAATCCCCTGACATGAATCCCATTGAGATGGTGTGGCATGCTCTGAAAGACTATATTCGAAAAGAAGCAAAACCAACTGCTGTATGCAGTCAGTGATTTAATCGCTGCCATTAATAAATTCTGGTTTGAGAAACTTACAGAAAAAGCATGCAATAAATACATAAATAGGTTGTGTAATGGAAAAATCACATTTTAATTATGTATTAATTTGTAATTGTGCCACGTAGAATATAGACCCTTTAAACTTAGAAACACAAGGCTGAGAATAGAACAGAAACAACCTGATTGTAGTTGTCCCTGAATAAATGACAAGGTATGGACATCTGGTCTGGGTGAGATCAAGAGTTGTGTTTAAATGTTTGAATTTCATGTTAGCAGAGATGTTTGTGTATAAAACGGGACAGCTGAGAGAAAGACTTTACCTTTCTCCATGCTGCAATTGTTTGCAATTTGTCCTTCTGCAGCAGTTTAAAATAAAACCTTTTTGATTTTGCTATTGCCCATTGTATAAATTGCTTGTCTTTATAATATTCTCAGAATTTCCACCACAATGCTTTTGTATTGCGTTGCTGGCAGGATTCCGTGTTTGAGGAAGGAATTGGAGAATCCCGGGGAGGCGCATGCGCGCTGGCGCCCTGGAGGCCTTTCACTTCATCTCGAACACCTAATTGACACCCTAGTGTGAGAGGACCGGGGATTCACCTTGTCGCCTCAACACCGGAATGAGGTTAAAGAACTAACATTCTGTGGTAAGGAATAACCTCCGAAGGTAAATCAAATCAGAGTGCAAGGTGCACTGGTATCAGTCACGGGGACTGAGTTAGTTCACTGTGAGATAGTGGAACATGTACATTTGACAAATAAAAATCATGGGTAACAGCAAAACTAAAGAAAAGATTACATGGAGTTGTAAATGAATGTAAACCTAACATTCAGTTTATGTTTAGAAATTATGGCCCTGTGACCCAAGTAGAAATGTGGATTAAGGAGTGTGGCTTTCCTGAAGCAGGGAGTTTCAGTAGGTGCCAGGTAGAATTATTGAAGGCGAGATTACAACAAAAGGAGATTGAGAATCAAAATAACAAAAAGAAAAACAAAGTAAACATCAATTGGGTAGGATTTAATATGTGGAAAACAGAAGCAGAACTTAGAGAAAATGCATACAGTACAACCTACACGAAAACACAAAACATTGATTCCTTTCAGTGTATTAAGTATGTTTCAGACCCCGACCTGGATGGCTGCTCCCCGCAACCCGCAGCCCCTTGACAGTTACCCCTTCAGTGGATCCAGCAAGACAGGATGGACAAGGAACTTCTCGGCAGGCCCCAGGCCCCTGCACAGCAAGCGCGGCTCTGTCTCCAATTTCGTCACATACTCGAACCATGACCCAGCTGAAAAGGGAAAAGGCTGCTCTACAACCATTGCCTGATGGCAGCGAGGACGAGAGAGGAACATCTTCATCAAGTGATCACAGCTCCGATGATGGAAGTAACAGGGGTGGATGGCACAGCGATGCTCGTTCACCGGCCATGGACAATAAATGATATCAAAAGTGCACATGGACAACGCCGAGACCCGAGAGAGGTGGGAGGACAGAAATTTGGTGATGAAATGAGCAGATTTTGTGCCAGACATCTCATTCCGCCCGACATCTCATGAAATGCGACGACTTTTGGGAAGAAAATTGGGTGCGGATTTTGCGAAGATTAAGTATTCCTGGCCAACGGACAATGTTTTCGCATGGCGAGCTCAGGCTGATCAGAGTGAACCAAGCATTTAATGAAAACCAAGCCTTACAGCAGCGTGTAAAGAAGCGTTCCCAGTGAAAATGGATATGACTAAAATAGCAATGTGCAAACAACAACTAGGAATTACTTATACTGGGAAACTTACTCTCATTGAACAACATGCAGTACATGCGGAAAAGCTGATAGCGCAAGAAAAAAATCTGCGCAATAAGAAGTAAGAAGACCAGAGTCACAATGCCCAGCTGGCCATGCTGCAGATGGTAAAACAAACCGCGGGAATACAGTCCAGGAGACACAGAAGAGGCAGAGAACGAGGCAGCCGTGGACGTGGTCGTTGCAGAACAGATGGCTGTTTTGCATGCAGAAATGAAGACCATTGGATTAAGAAGGAGTAGAGAAGAGGAACAAGGTAGTGAGGAAAAGAATGGAAATTGACAAGGAGAGGCTGTGGACACGGGGAGCAGACCCGAAGGAGAAGGTGAGTCAAAACATTTAATGCTTTGCAATGAGGATTCGCTAGAGCTAACCTCTTCAACTAACCTTTCTGAACTTATTTCACAAACTATATTAAGATTAGAAAATGTGCAAGAGCCTCTTGGCACTTACGCAAAGTATGGTGAAGAGTCATATAAGCAAATGCCTGTGTATATGTTCAATGTTGAAGGAGAGGAACTTATGTTTCTGGTAGATTCTGGTGCAGGAAACTGGTGGAAACTAGAGGAAACTCTGTGATTAAAAACCAGTCAGTTAAGTATGCTAGTAAAAATGAGTGGACAGTACCTGAACTCAATAGTGGCGTCTGGTGTCATGGTAAAGGAAAAATTTTCTACACCCCTCAAATGTGAAACTAATTAAGGAGAAAAATTAAAATGCATTTTTGCATTCTAGTTGTTGTCCTGTCAATCTCCTAGGGCGTGATTTAATAAAGAAATTGGGATTGAGTTTGATTAGCACCCCAGGAGGGCTAAAAGTAGTGGAGCAAGTTGAAGGAGGAATGCAGGGGGTGAAATATGACACCAGGCCATTGATGTATGTTTATGAGTGGACATGGACTCAATCTATTGCGAGTTCAGTGAACAAGACACTCATGAAAGCAACACATGACGCATTAACACTACTAACACAAGCTTTATGTCTGAACATGATTTGCACTGCACTGCGCACATTCATTTTGAGGGGCCTGATAATAAGTATGAGAGTGAATGGTTCAGAGAACTGCAAAACATAGACATGCTGTTGTTTCAAGATCTATATTGGGACCAACACAGATGCGCAGTATCTATAGACCTCTCTAAAATAAGTGTAAGAACTGGGATGCCACACCCATTTACCACAGAAGATCACATCCTCATGTGTCATTATCCAAAAATACTACAGATGAATGGCAGGATTTGGGACCGTGAGTGTTGAATAACCTCAGAGCTAATGATTGGGTTGTAGGAGACACAGAGACTTGGTATAGAAAAAACAATGAACACATACAAGGTCGGCCTGAACTGGTTAGTAGAAGCTAACTTCTAGAAGGGAAAGGGAAGGGAAAAATATTGTTTGGTATTAGTTGATATGTTTTCCAAATGGGTGGAAGCTTTCCCTACATCCAAACAAGATGCTAGTGCAGTAGCAAAAGCATTGCTGTCTGAGATTATCCCAGAGGCAATCATGCATGACCTGAAACCAGGAGACTGGGTAGTGGTAAAAGACTTCAGGAGAAAGAGCTGGAGGGCTAGACGGTGGCTAGGACCGTTCCAGTGCTCCTTGTGACACAGACAGCAGTTAAGGTAGCACAAAGAGCGACGTGGATACACGCCAGCCACTGTAAACGAGTCCCCGAACCAGAGAATCTGAAAAGAGTGCATGTAGAGGTCAAGAAGGGTGAGCAGTGAAGTGCTAGTAACCTCTCCTGTAAACCCCAACAGACCGTCATCTGCACGCAAAGTGCATGGGTCAGAAGAACCAACTAGAGTCACGGGAACAACGCAGAATTATGACACTCCACTCAAAGTCATCGCAAGATCAAGCACATAGTTACATTTGAAGCTAACATGTGTGGAAATTGTAAGATATCAAGGTGAACTGAAGTAGTAGCAGCAAATAGTATACATTTACATGTAAAAGTAAACTAAAGTTAAAAATATATTGTAACTAATGACTGTTTTAGAGGACAGAAAATACCAGTGACTGAGATTGTTCACATTACAGACATTGAATTGGCTGGACTGAACCGTTAGAGAATTCAATTCCAACAGCACCCTAAAGTAATCTGGGTAATTTTAGGAATGATAATAATTGTTACCCTGACGTGCCCCCTTGGGGAGAAACAGCCATGGTAAAGTATATTTAGCAAACTCAAGACACATACATTTAACTAGAATAAGGAGAGGAGACGGCATGATAAAAAGCATAATGCTAATCTCAGGAGATGTGCAGGGAATTGGGGTTGTGCTCTATCATTAGACATTGCTGATAATATGACAGATATACACGATGCCTCGTGTTGGATATGCCATGCTATGTCCTCGAGCTGGATAGCACTGCCCCTTAATAATGTCACAGCAGCAGAAGCAAATGCAGACAACACGTCTTGTATCATATCGACCATGGCCATCTTGCAGATATCGGCATACTACAAACAAACAGGGAGACCAAACGCAGCAGTCCCTGGGTGTAATTATACCAATAACCTATGTTTTGATGCTCCAGGGAGTTATTGTACCCCACTGCCTGTTAAGAAATATGGAGACAATTCCACCTATGTGGTCCCTTGGCAAAAAGGAGACACTTGTGTCGTGCAAGATCAAAAGGAAAATGGGGAACCTGACTTAGGATGGTCTGTGTGCACCACTTACGTTTGTATAACCAATCATTCAAAAAGGTAGGATAGATGTAGCAAATGTAATTTGCTAAATGTAGCATAGATGGTAATTATTATTATTTATTATTATTTTAGCAAACCCGTGGACTAGCCCAGGGGCAAATGTAGGCTGGTCACTCTTCCTCGGCTGAGGAACAACAGTAGCCCTAAAGAATTTTAAATCATCCATTCAAGATTCTTATCGATATTGAAGATTTTATTTTGTTTCTTTATTCAAGCACTTTTTGTTCTGTTGGACACGGGAATGCACTAGCATAAGATTCTAAGATTCTAAGGGCATAGTTTTCCGCGAACACACATATGACCCTCCCAGCACGCATACACTATACACCGTACTGTGGCTCAGGTGCTGTATATTCTATTAGACAGAGAAAATTACAGTATCTGCATTGAGTTTAACCATACGCAAAACTATGCATCACTATTTATATTCACAACATTTATGGGATAAATGTCATTAATAGAGAATCCTACAAACACACACAATAGTGTAATGTATAAAGGCTCCAGTATAACTTCGTACCACCAAAAGCTTAGAATTATACTACTACTACTAATAATAATAATAATAAATGGAAAAAGTGCAGTCAAAGTAGAATTATTATTGATTCTAAAGAAGGATAGAAGAAAAATGAAAATTAAAAATAAATATCCCGATTGTGCTGCATGTATGATTGTGAATCTCTTTCTCTTTCTCTCTCTCTCTCTCTCTCTCTCTCTCTCTCTTTATCTCTCTCGATCTCCCTATCTTGATTTTCTCTAAATCACATTTTTTAGCCTCCGAGTTCCTTTTGAATCTTATTGCCAATCTTTTTTTTTCTCTTTGCAAGTGTTTTTGTAAATAATATATTGTAGAACAAATTTGTACATAAATGGTAGATGGTTTTCAGAGTCTAAACACTGGTCAGATTCTCGTTTGCACACACTTGGCGCTTTCACATGCACAATTTAATAATATTTTATTTCTGCTTGAGCTGTACATAAACAGTACTTAGACATGTGGCTCTCACACGTTTATGAGTTTTGTCGCTTTCTGTCAATAGGCTTCTAAAAGAGAATAACATTATCGACTTTAGTAGACCCACAATACCTGAGACTGAAACATGACTGCCCTCTACAGGTAATGTATGTCATGTGCATGAGAATTTCACAGTGGCTTGCCCACTGCTGCGGCAGTTTGTGAGATTCCGTTCCTCGAGACAGGCATTCTAAGTGGCAAAATCAGTATAAAACGTCCATGCGGGGGTGGAAGAGAAATGAGCCAGCCTCAATGGTTTCAATGAATCAGTTCGAGAGCACAATGATAGAAAATGGCTGTAAAGCTGTACTGATTCATAAAACATTTGTCCCATTGTTAAATTTGCAATGGAGGTAAACTTTAGATATTGTTACCTTCATTTATAGTTCACTTTTCTTTTTTATTAAAGGCAAAATGTGCTCTAAACCATAAATGCAAATTCCTACTTTGCAAAAATGCAAAGTTTCTTGTAATATTTTCCAACTATGCCATCCCTTTATTCTTCATTGGAATTTAAGAATCCATTTCATTTTTCCAGAATGATCTGTGGTAATTATACTGAATGAAAGAAGACGTAGTGGATATGGAGTAGAATCTGTTACATTGTGGTGTTAATAAAAACAAAAGTGTTACAGTACGTTTTAATTTTTACCTTCTTGTAACAGATTAGGATCAATCTAACAGCAAGAAGACATGCTGAAACTAAAATCCAAACATTTCTCTTTGATACATCAACATTTCACTTCCAAGCCTCAAAGACCTAAAATTAAAATATCTTTACCAATACATTTCTTGCATATTTATCACACTTAACTGATTCAGATCATCAAAAAGAACACAAAATCTCATCTTATATCTGCCAAAAAACATCTTGATTATGCCCAAGACTTTTGGACAAATATTTTCTGCACTAATAGGACAAAATTTTAACTTTTTGGAAGGTGTGCATCCTATTATATCTTGTATACAACTAAAACAGCATTTCATAAAAAGAACATCATATCTACAGCCAAACATTGTGGTGTGATAATCTGAGGCTTCTTTGTAGCTTCAGGACCTTGACAACTTGCCATAATTGATCCATGAATTCTGTGCTCTACCAGAAACTCCTAAAGGACAATATCCTTTCATCATTTTGTGATCTCGAGCACGGTTGGATTATACAGCAGGGCAATGATCCAAAACACGGCAGTAAGTCTGAATGGCTGAAACAACGGCAGAACGCCACAATGATGTGAAACCCAGTTACTGCTAATGCAGTGATGCATACAGAGGAAAGATGTTTTAGTTTCACTAAGTGACTCAGAGCTCATAAAAGACATGTTGGCGCAAAAATGGAATATTATGGCATGCCATTTAGGAAAATATTCATGAGAGAACTTAATGAAAACTCTGAATATATTGAATGAAACGTGAGAATATTGAATGGATTCCGAATATATTGATTGAAAAATATATATATTGAATGAATTCTGAATATATGGATTGAAAACTGATATATTGAATGAAAAGTCTGAATATATTGAATGAAAAGTCATGAAACATGATGTCATCGAAACACAGCGCCATCTTTAGAAAGGATGAGTGAGTCGGCGAGAAACTTGGTTGCTGCAATTGTGAGAAATGAAGAGATGGTCAACACATTGATGAGTGCGTGTCCGACCCAAAGTGGTGGCACAAGCAGCACTCAGTATCAGACTACGGATGAAGACATTTATTCGCTATTTCACCGCGGAAGACCGGTGTTATGCGCTAAAATGCCCCCCTGCCACAGATTGCACCCCCTATTTAATCTCTGTTGAATATTATATTAGAACAGAAATTTCTAGGTTCATGATTTAGAAATTACAAATTAGACCAAATGGATTTGATTATAAAATAAGCATTATAAAAAAATTACAGGGAAATTATAGGGAAAAAATATAAATTATTATTTTTTACATACAAGATGTATTTTTGATATTGCTTATTTAATAATAAAAATCATTTTGTTAAATTTTTCATCATAAATATTTATTTAGTGCAAGCATTTTTGTATTACATGACAAATCCCTGTAAAATAAATGTGCCACAAAATAAACATTATTTTGAGAATTTGTATTCATGGTCTCGACACCTGTCACGTGCCTAGGGTTAATTATAAGTTATATCATATTTGATAACGATAAACCTATGAATTTATGTTGTAATATAATATTTGATAGAGATTATGTAGGGGTGCAATCTGTGGCAGGGGGGCATTTTAGCGCATAACACCGGTCTTCCGCGGTGAAATAGCGAATATATTTCTTCATCCGTCGTCTGATACTGAGTGCAGCTTGTGCCACCACTTTGGGCCGGACACGCACTCATCAATGTGTTCACCATCTCTTCATTTCTCACAATTGCAGCAACCAAGTTTCTCGCCGACTCACTCGTCCTTCCTAAAGATGGCGCTGTGTTTCGATGACATCATGTTTCATTCAATATATTCAGACTTTTCATTCAATATATTCAGACTTTTCATTCAACATATCAGTTTTCAATCCATATATTCAGATTTCATTCAATATATTCAGAATCTTTATTCAATATATATAGAGATTCAATCAATATATTCGGAATCCATTCAATATTCTCGAGTTTTCATTAAGTTCTCTCATGAATATTTTCCTAAACGGGCATGCCATAATATGTATGTGTATATATATATATATATATATATATATATATATATATATATATATATATATATATACACGGACAAAATTATCCCTTCCCAACTCCTTTTACTTTTATTTTCCTGAATGTTACTGTATATGAATAGCATGAAAATATTTTTAAATAAGGTGAAAAGATCACTACATAACGTGGAAATAACTTGTTAAAATGTAAAGAAAGAATATTATTATTCTGTGTCAGCAATGTGCTTCCATACGTATATGTACTTAGGCCAATAAGTACATTTGCATCTCCCCACAACACACGTCCATTTCTCTCTTTTTTTTATATCATGACTGGTAAGAAAAGAAATGGGCAATAAGCCCACCTGAGGGTCCAAAAAAATAACTCAAACTCCAAACACAGTTTGGTAAACACGGTAAACACTGAACACTACTTTTTGTTTAAAAACAGAATAATCCTAACATGTTTATTACAAAAACATAAATCTGATTATGCTTGTGTTAGATGAGGTCTAAAGGACACAGACGTACACACAGCTTAATATCATATATTTTATTGAATGTCCATATTTCATTTAAAATGACAAAGATCTATGATCATTATGTGTTTTGTTCATGCAAAAAAGGTATTAATACACTGTACAGTACTTGAATATGTTAAATATATGATGAATGTTTTTTTCTAAAATTACTCAGAAAAAAGTAAAATATTTCTTTTCTGACTATTCTGACTATTTAACAGATGATTAAATCTGTGAGGTCAGAATTTATTCAGTTTAAAATACAGGAGTGATGATCAGTGGTGTTGAATTTTTACCGTCTCCATTGTTCCAAGGACAGAGGAGTGGATAGAGTTTCTTCTCACTGAAATCCTGATCAGTGAAAGAGCCAATATGAGATCTGGCCTTCACATTATAAAAGGAGACCATACCCAGCTCATAATCCACAAACACCCCCACCTTCTCTATCTTCTCCTGGAGTGGGAAGTGAGTTTCAGGATCGGCACAAGCCTTGTACTCGGTCTCATCCCATAGTCTCACGGCCCAGACTCCTTTCTGAGGACTCAATGCAATATGCCCCTTTCTGTTAACATCCTCCCTAATGATTCCTAAAGTCCACCTACTTTTTCCGCTGACCTGCACCTCAAAATAAGATCTTCCAGAGGAGTAACCAAGCTTTCCCAAAACATAGCCGTTATGAGAAAACCTCTGTGGTGTATCAGGGAGGGGCTTCCACTGGCCTGCTTCATCCACTTGTTTTCCATCAGAAGACACAGTGAGAGGTGGAAAAGCTGTATCAGGATCCAGAGTCACATTCACTGAAAGACAAACACAGAGGGAAAAAAGGTTCATTGCCAGCGGATCAGATTCACTCTGGTTCACGTATAAGAGGTTTGTAGAAACATTTAAATGATCTCTTATAAAAAAAAAAACTTATAGAGTTCATGTAGAAGCCTGTCAAAGATTGCTTCTGAAACTTTATTGATTTATTTGTGTTCGTAATTTCTGTTCTTCTGCTAAATCATAGAAAAAGTAGCAGAAGATGTTTTCAGAAACAACTTGATCTTGAAGGAGAAAAAATAGTTCAATGGGAGCCGGGGGGGGGGAATTTAATACTAGGAGCAAAACTGTACAACTCACTACAGACTTGCTTGCCTTTACCTAACCCAGAGTAACCCAAATGTTAAGAAAATGTTATTGTTCAATTTGAAATTAATGTCAGGTCTCATGCAAGCTCCATGTTTTTGCACTCCAGAGACGCTCAGTGACTGATGGGTAATTTTGGTTTCCACTTTGAGTGAAATGATGAACTGTTGTTCATCTGTTCCTTAAAATGTCTGAATATCCTGTGCAGCCTACGCTTCACATAATATAGTAGCAGAATGTTCTCTAGTTTTTTTTCACAGAAAAAGGGAAGAAAAACTCCTAAGCCAAACATCCTGATCATGTACATTCGCTAATGCATCAAATAATGCAGAACCCTATTGTTTCCCCACATTACTGTAAAACCATAGAATCATCTAAAAAATAGTCTATAAGATATCTTTTGGATCCTTTCTTATAGTCTATAAGAAAGGATCCAACAGATAAACATGAAAAGTCTCAAAATCCAAACAACAATGCAGGGTCGGGAAACTGATCCAGAGATGTGAGGCCAAAGACAAGGGTTGTCGATCGAGGTAGATCGATCTCACTAGAAGGAAATCACAAAACCAACGGTGCAAGAGAATTGGGTTTGGAAATAATCTGACATAATAAGCAACAAGAGATGGTCTGAGTCACCCTTATATGCCGGTAGTGCAGATCTTACCAATGAGTTGTATAGAATTTGCCATGGAAAAACCCAAGGCAAAGGTCTGGAGCAGAATGAATAAAGAGTTAGAGGTAGCTAGACAGTGTGGGAACAGATTATATGCTGGATCACAACACATAATGCCATATAATGAACAAGGAAGAGCTGAATGGAACAAAGGCGAGGAATCGCAAAGTTAACAAATTTATATCAGAAATCACTAGCAGTCCACATTACAGGGAACCACTTTCTGATCAGAATACAGGCCTTGATTACTGAGCAGGAATTTAAAGATAATCAACAAAGTGAACCAAAGAAGGCATCAGGACCTGATGGGATTCGGAATAAAAATGATTAAACACACCAGCTTTAAATTCCAATCAGCCATTTTTCACAGCCACTCTTCAATCTGGTTCTGAGTGTGGGTTTCTTCCCTGAGATCTGGAATTAAGATTTAATAACACTTATCTATGAAAGTGGAGATAAATTTGTCCCCAGTAGTAAATCTGGAGATCACATGCAACAAACCTCCTGCACTCCTAAACTTCCTTACCGAGCACAGTGGAATTTAGATTGGATTTTTACCCGGGTACCACATGGCTAATCACAATTAAACCCTACACACCCTCACTGAAAAGATACACACGTGGACAAAATTGTTGGTACCCTTCGGTCAATGAAAGAAAAACTCACAATGGTCACAGAAATAACTTTAATCTGACAAAAGTAATAATAAATAAGAATTCTATGGATGTTAACCAATGAAAGTCAGACATTGCTTTTCAAACATGCTTCAACAGAAGTATAAAAAAAAATAAACTCATGGAACAGGCCTGGACAAAAATGATGGTACCCCTAACTTAATAGTTTGTTGCACAACCTTTTGAGGCAATCGCTGCAACCAAACGATTCCTGTAACTGTCAATGAGACTTCTGCACCTCTCTGCAGGTATTTTGGCCCACTCCTCATGAGCAAGCTGCTCCAGTTGTTTCCGGTTTGAAGGGTGCCTTTTCCAGACAGCATGTTTCAGCTCCTTCCAAAGATGCTCAATAGGATTGAGGTCAGGGCTCATAGAAGGCCACTTTAGAATAGTCCAATGTGTTCCTCTTAGCCATTCTTGTGTGTTTTGGGTCATTGTCCTGTTGTAAGACCCATGACCTGCGACTGAGACCCAGCTTTCTGACACTGGCCAGCACATTTCTCTCTAGAATCCCTTGATAGTCTTGAGATTTCATTGTACCCTGCACAGATTCAAGACACCCTGTGCCAGATGCAGCAAAGCAGCCCCAGAACATAACAGAGCCTCCTCCATGTTTCACAGTAGGGACAGTGTTCTTTTCTTCATATGCTTCATTTTTCTTCATTTTTCTGTGCCTTGGCAAAAAGTTCCATTTTTGTCTCATCTGTCCATAGGAGATTCTCCCAGAAGCTTTGTGGCTTGTCAACATGTAGTTTGGCATATTCCAGTCTGGCTTTTTTATGATTTGTTTTCAACAATGGTGTCCTCCTTGGTCGTCTCCCATGTAATCGACTTTGGCTCAAATAACGATGGATGGTGCGATCTGACACTGATGTTCCTTGGAACTCTTTAGAAGTCTTTCCGGGCTCTTTTGTTACCATTCGGATTATCCATCTCTTTGATTTGTCATGAATTTTCCTCGTGCGGCCACGTCCAGGGAGGTTGGCTACAGTCCCATGGATCTTAAATTTCTGAATAATATGTGCAACTGTAGTCACAGGAACATCTAGCTGCTTGGAGATGGTCTTGTAGCCTTTATCTTTAACATGCTTGTCTAGACACCTTTAACGTGCTTCCTTCGCTTCCTCTGGTCCATGTTGAGTGTGGTACATACCATGTCACCAAACAACACAGTGACTCCCTGGAGCCCTATATATAGGCCCACTGACTGATTACAAGATTGTAGACACCTGTGATGCTAATTAGTGGACACACCTTGAATTAACATGTCCCTTTGGTCACATTATTTTTAGTATTTTCTAGGGGTACCATCATTTTTGTCCAGGCCTGTTCCATGAGATTCTTTTTTTAAATAATTCTGTTGAAGCATGGTTGAAAAGCAATGTCTGACTTTCATTGGTTAACATTCATAGAATTTTTTAAAAATTATTACTTTTGTCAGATTAAAGTTATTTATGTGACCATTGTGAGTTTTTCTTTCATTGACCGAAGGATACCAACAATTTTGTCCACGTGTGTATTGTTCAAAAGAATTCTCAAATATTGACCTGTTTTATTGGCTTTAGAGGGTCTTTTGACTCCATTTGTCATAAAGGCCTGTTTTAGAACACAATGGAAAATGGTGTAGGGGTAAATCATACGATGTCAGTACAGTAAGTCCACAGTATGCACACAGGAAAGAAGCACAAAATAACTACTGGCTCTCTTAAGATCTCTCAGGAGCCTGGACTGAAATTATTTCCTATTCTGTGGCATTACAACCTGCAATTATTTGTTTTTTGGTCTCTGACTTATTTGGAGAGCTCCTTGGTCTTCATATTGCTTGCATAGTGTTGCAGACTGAGGGGATTTTCTGACCAGGTGTATTTACACTGACATCAAGTGGACCTTAATCAAATAATTACAATATTTCCAGAGTCAACTGGTTGGATTAAATCTTATTTAAGGGTTTCATAGCAATAATATATATTAAAAAATGATTTGTGCTTCTTTGTCTCTGTGTCACAATAGAAAAATACTTTGCGCCTTCAAAATTGTATGTGGATTATAAATCCATTTTATATTTTACAGTACCACTATGCAAACTTTATTTGCACATTTGCAGGAAAACACACTGTTGTTAAAACATAATGCTGGTTAAGTTCATGCAACACTGCAGTAACCATATAGCAACCATATGTGAGATATATAGAAAATCTTAGCAGAATATTTTAAATAAAGCAAAAAAATTAGCAATTTCAAATACAACTAATTGTATTTTCAGCTGAAAGATTCCCCATGTATCCTGCTTTTAGCTTCATTATCAACTGCTATTAAAAGGCAACAGCTTAAGAATAATTTTGTTTGGAAACATGGATGAAGAAAGAATTGGGGAAAGATGAGAGCCAGGGATAGGAAGAAGAAGAAGAACAAAACAGAAGACCAAGAGCAGTGCTCTTGGATGAGAGAAGAGCCATGTTGTAAACTAGAATCTGTCGCTGCAAGAGGGTGCTTTAAGGATGTCATAAAACCTGAAGCAATTAACAGGTTCAGCTATATTTCAAATGTCCCACCAACACAACAGGTGAGATGCGCAGCTTAAATAAACTATACTACTTAAATAAACTTGTTTGAAGGAAAGAGAAAGGACTGGAACCCTCACAGTAATGATCACATGATTGTGTTCTTCTTTTTCTTTTGTAATTGTAATTGCAGCACTAGAATTTCAGGATTTTCTTTTGTTTGTGTAAAGTTTCTGCTTTTTTCTCTCGCATGCTCAGGATATTACGAGTGACAGTGCATGCTTTCTGAGTGAGACCTGTTGCAGGTGTTATTATAAACAAATTTATTTTGGGACATGCATTAATTCAATTCAATTCAATTTTATTTGTATAGCGGTTTTAACAATTTTAATCGTCGCAAAGGAGCTGTACACAATCAATCATTACACAATCATTAAGTGTTTTGGTTGTCAGAGTGAATTTTGGAAGCGAGATTAACTGTTTGGCCAAGATGCACATTGGTAATGAAGAATATATGGAGAGAGAAAAAATGGCTTCAGTATTGACATTTGAGAAAAAAAAAAAAAAACCTGTGAAGAGAAGTGTTACACTAGCCTATTTTACTACATACATAATATTATACCCATAAATAGATAACAGCTACATACTGTTATAATAGCTATTTTATCTGTTGCCTATTTCTTACTTTCTTTCTTCTTTTTTTATTTTTTGGCTTCCAGTGGCTTTGACTGCTTAATTAAGAGTCAAGATTAAACCATTGCACCTCAAGGGTGTATAGACTGATTATAGAATATTCTTATCAATGTCACACAAAAAATTAAGAAGTATATATACGCCTATGAAACTATACAGTAGTGTACAGTATATATTTACATTATGATGAATGAACTGTGGTTTATTAATAAACCAAAATATACAAACACTACAAGGAAACTATTTGAATGTTCTGAGACACACAGTTTTGTTGCCCAGAGAAACAGAGATACGATACTCAGACAGAGCTGCACTTCCTCAGTCACTACACTAAATATAACCACATTCACACTGTGTTCTCCACCAAAATCAACAAAATTTTCACTGACTTTTAATGTTGTTTAAATTTATTTTCTCTTTCTTCTTGGTTCAGTAATGCTGTTTATTTATTGCATACTTTCCATCTATAATTATTATTATAATTATTATTTCAAATGGTACCAATTAGGACTAGCACTAGGACATTCAACAAGGGTGAAGGTAGATCGGTATCGTCAAAAATGAACTGACGCGGCAGTACATCTGATTTTCGTACTAAGATGGGTTCTCAAGCTGAGCCACTGCTATGCTAGAGAATTATAGCTATAATTCTTTGTAGATAGCTCTTTTAGCTCTTCAAAATGTGTGAATAGACTTGACTGTTTCGGTTTTTATTGAAGGGTGAAAGTGCACCACTGTAAAGCCAACAGATGGCCTCCATTATAAAACAGAACAGAACCGAAACTCCACATTGAAATGGAAAGTGGCAAATTAACCATTTAATCTCAATTATCTTATTTTTATAATTCTTGGAAGCACACACACACACAATAAATACCCCCCCACACACACACACACACAATAAATAACCATAATAAATAAAAATGTTCTTACCTGCATACAGCTTTACAGCCTCTGTAAAAATATAATAAAACAACAATTTATATCCTAATGCAGTTAGATTAAAACAAAGCATAATAATTCAATAACTATCGACCAGCATTTATTTTACTTTATAAAGTGACCAATTCCTTTATTGTGCAACACAGTTAACAGTTAGATTGCTATACAGACAGAACAAAGTACCATGACAAGTTCACTTTGTGCTTGATGACTTTAGGGAAGTTTAAATTTGTTTGTACACATACTGTATGTATATGTAACAGTTAATAAAATAAATATATCTATGACTATTTTTGAACAGTTTGACAGCAAAACATCCTTAAACTCCATTTTTGGACTTTAACTTATTTTGTGCTGGAAAAAGAAGTACAATCCACAGAGGCCGCACTTCACAACTCACAGGAATTAAAGAACCTGCTACTGACTGCTTGAAGCCAGATACCACAAATAAGCATAGGTGTAGTCGAATCCATGCCATGCTGTTTCTATTTATATATAAACTCCTTTTATAAATATAGAGCAATAACACATAGTAACTGTATTTATTATTAAAACTCAACAATCATATTTTAGATACTACATTGCACCATTAAATCACCACAAACACAGCTCTAGGCTTTGTGACAAAGCTGTAGGAGTTGCAATTATAACTAGGGAAACAATGAACACCTTCATACCACAAACAATTTTGACATTTAATTTTGCAAATTGTTCTTTTAAACATTATTGTGAGGCAAATAAAACGTGCTAAAGATTCTCTTTCAGTCTTTGCTTCATTTAAAAAAAGAAAAACAAAATCCGTTTTATTTTTCTCAAAACTGCAGAAACATGAGTTTGCATTTAAACTGTTAATGTTAAACTGAACTGAATGTTAAGCTGTTCATTTGCACTTGTGAAAATAGTTATAGTACAAAGTTTGTTTAGTATTTATCTTTTAAAAATCCTTTAATATTTCATTTATGGCTAATTCTTAGTTTTTGTTATTCACTAGAGGCATTCCTGTTTGAGATCAAAAGATAAAAACGAGATAGTAGATCATAATTTCAACTTCAATTTCATGATATTTACATTTAGATATGACCTTTGGTGGCAAATAACTCAATATCTGAACAGATAATGTTTAATACAGCAATGTGCAGGGGGGCAATGTCCCCCAAATCCTCCACCTGCTCCACTAAAGCCAAATATCCATGCTTCACCTACTGTAGTGTCTGCATGTCTATAGAGGCATTCATAATCTGCTGATTATGAGGCCAGCACTTTGGCAAGGGTGGTAAAATCAAAATAATCACAGTGTAAATAGTAATGGCAAACTTTTAATTCTCTAAACACAGTGATTTGCTGAAGAATGTGTCAATCATGTTGCACCTGCAGTCAGTAAGGTTAAGTAAATGATGTATCATCATCAAGTTTAGGATGTTTTATGAGGTTCAAGTCTGACCAAGCATCCACTCAATTCCTGGAGGTCCCACCCTGCAACCTTCTCTATTGCCTTGCTAAGATTGTTGCTTATGTCTATGGCTATAGTTTGGGTGTGTGGTAGAAAATTTGAATGGATAACCTCATGTAGTAAAGAAAATGCTTGTGAGTATGTCAAAATTGTCTAAGTTTGAGGTGCTTCTTAGCAGTTATAGTGATGACAGAAGGCTTTGCAAAATAACTGCTCGAGCAACAGGTTCCCCTCTTGGAGGGGAAGTTAACAAGGTGAGAGATCCATAATTTCAACACCCCAACTCTAGAGAGAAGGACAGGAAACATCTGTCCAGAAACATATATACACTTTGTGTGAACGCAGGAATCTTCAGTGTACAGTATATACAGTAAGCAGAGTGAGAGAAGAGGAAGTACCTCTCTCTCACAGATGCACTGTGTGTGTACAGTATGTGTGACTGAGATGTCCTGCACAGTCTCTAATAAAATCTTCTTCTCTTATTATGACTTGGACTGAGTCTCCGATTTCTTTAAATCATTTCCACAGGTGCTTTTTATATACTTCTCAGAATGTTCAGTCTTCAGCTGCTGTTTTTTTTTTTTTGGTCTGTTCGATGTCTTGTTCTTTGTATAGCATTGTCTCCTTTTTTCAGGCTATTCCAAACTGTTGTATTGGGTGAACCCAATGCTTGCTCTGATTGATTTTCCCTTATTTCTAATCTTTTCTTTGCATAGGCAGTTTGCATAGTTGCCCAGGGCTCAAAGCAAGAGCGGAAATTCAGACCTAGTAATTGTTTAAACAATTATCTAAAGGAGGTCACGTAAACATTTGTCAGTGATATGTTCCAATATTTTTTGAGTACATTATATAATGGGTGAGTTCAGATAAAATATGGATTGTTCAACAAATAGAGATGTAAATATCAGAAACTAAAAGATAAAACTAAATGTCTTCAGTGGATAGAAAACAGAACAATAGCACTGACCTTGCTTTCCAATTATTTCAAAGATGATGTATACATTATATTCAATTCACAAAAAGTTCTAAAATTTTATAAACTTGAGTGCAATTACCATATTTCTTGTCCTGTCTCAGCAGCTCTGAAAAGAGAAAAATGTTTATATTAGAGACTCTATTTAATGCAACTCTGAATGAAAAGAAATTGTGTGGTTTTGCATCAGTCTATGGCCACAGCAAATGTGTGCAGTAATCAAAGCTACATGTAGTTCAATCAAATATTAGCGTGTTAAATATGGCGTGTTAAATATGGGCCTATCTAGAAAGTGTATATTTCTACTTTTTTGGTACGCTATGTTAAGAGATTATGTTTACCTGCATGACGTCAATAAATATTTATACAAATTAATTAATTGCCCATTCAACTGACATGTGACATAATTTGATTATTACACATCATTATTGTCTAAATCCTCATTCAATCACGTTTTGTATGAAACCTACATCACAGTAGTTGCAATAACACAAACAACATCTAACAAACCTCCTAGATGCTTTTGTAATTATAAAACTTTTATAAATATGTCTGTAGGTTGAAGTCTGTTAATTGCTTGATAGATGTTTCTTTAATTTGCTCAATGAAACAATCTGTACAATCACACCAATTTCCTTCTTACCTCTGTACAGCACATCCTTCTTCATCTCTGGATCTTAAAAAAACAAACAAACAAAAAAAAAAACATTTTGAATATTTTCTGCACCTTGTATATAAACAATTGAATCAAACAACTAATCTCTCTAATGGTGACTGTAAATGGATAACACAAATCAGACTGCAATTTCATAATGTAATTTTCCACTTAGATACTGTATATTTTGTTATATACATTATAGAGATGGAGAAATTGATTCAGTGATGTATCAGGATTATTTTGTGATGCAGTTCATATACAGTAGGTATGTACAGCAGGCATTAATTAGACTGAAATAAAGGTGTTTCTCATTCTCAAACCATCTCTTTATATTTCTTAAGGCAAACATGCGTTCTCAAATTAAGTTATGCTGGAGCTAACGATATACACCTTTGTTGATCAGAGCTTAGTAAGAGTAACTCGGTAGACATATTTATTGATCAACATATTAGCGATCAATAAAAGTTCTTGAACAAAATTTAACACAGCTCTGCATGGAAATAAATATTGCAATGTTGAAATAATTGAAACTAAAGGCAGTGTTTACCTGCTTGAAGTCAACTGATTACAGTAGTTCAATAACAGTATTATAAACATCCAAGATGACTGATTACACTTCTTAAAACATTTAAGAATTATGTATCTGTACACTGAAGTCTGTTGGCTGTTTTGCAGATGTTTCAATAGTTTGCAAAATTAAACAAAGCACAAATTTCATTCTTACCCATGTCCTGCTTTAGCCACTTCATCTCTGAGAATAAAACATGAATTTGTTTAGATTATTTTTTTATATAAGTATTAGAATTGTAGAATTGTAGAGTTGACTCAGCACTGTAACAGTGACAAGGTAACTGGACAAAAAAAGGTTAAAATTATGAAATGTAATTTTCTACTAATATACTGTATATTTGGATGTACTGTTATATATTTAGCTATCACGTGCCTAGCCAAAAACATCAGAGCTATTTTACAGGCATAGATGTAAAATACAGGGTCATTATTCATTCTTTCATTTACTACACCGTTTATCCTGTACAGGATCACTGTAAGCGGGAAGTCTATCTTTTGCTCTCCCCCTCTCTCTCTTCTCTCTCTCCCCCTCTCTCTGTCGAGCTACACATGTAGTTCCTGAGCTGCCATTGATCCAGACTCCCTCTGCCCTCTGGACCTCCCTGACTCATTCTGGTGCCCGGCTTCTGGTAACTAGGAAGACGGTTCATCAGGGACAATCTGACTATTTTTTGATTCATACACATTCACATTTCTAACAAACGTAAATAATTATTTTGATTGTGTAAAGCTGCTTTGAGACTATTTGAGACTACTTTGAAAATTGTTAAAAGCGCTATACAAATATAATTTAATTGAACTGAATTATCCCAGTAGGCTTCGGGCACGGAATGGGGTAAACCTTGGACAGCGTGCCAATCCATTATAAATGCAATAGTATTATGTTTGTGGGTTCATTAAATCAAAATCTGCAGATTTGTTTGTGGTTGATTACATGTGTGGCCTGTTATTATGCTGGTGTGTGATTTACTCCCATATTTACAGCTATAGTCTTTTTGCTAAGGAAAGGCTACTGTCAACCATTAACAAGGAATATTTTGTTAGTTAATGCAAGAGGTGAATTTGTGAATTTAATCAATACCTTAGATTTTATACACATTTTCTCACATTTCCATAATTTCCTTTTGATTCTGTAAAGCTTCTTTGTGACATTTTTTTTCACATCCACACATTCAACTATTAAAGATGGATAAAATTGAGTCGAGATTAAAAATTTAGATTTACAATCTGATAGTAATAATTATTATCCATTCGTCCACCCATCTATTATCTGTACTGTTTATCCTGTGTAGGGAACCCAAAGCCTATCACAGGTAACTTAGGGCACAAGGTACACCCTGGATCGAGTGCTAACCCATATCAGGCCACAAGTATACTCGCAACACACACACAAAATCATACACTGTGGGCAATTTGGAAACACCAATCCGCTATCTGTTCACCTGTCACTGGACTTCGGCACAAAATGGGTACACCTTGGACAGCGTGCCAATCCATTATAAATGTAATAAATCTCTTTCATTTCAGTAGATGGTGGGAGGAAACCCATCAAGCTCACAGAGCACCTGGAAGTGCAAGGCAATAGTTCTAAGCAATAAGCCACCATCCCACATATTGTCTATATATTTATTATTTTAATTTAATGATAATAATTATACAAATTATACATCTTGTTGATATATTTATCATTGTAACGTAAAACCTGTATTCAAATATGCATAGTTTTACTTCTCAATCTTGGAATGTCCAGTGAACTCTAGTGCAATTACACTATGCATGTAATGCCTCACGTGTCATAGAGGTTAATTAGACTGTAGTAAAAGGGTATTTCATTCTCTTACAGCCTCATTATAACCATAGTAACTCCTTTTGAAACATCACGATTTAAAACATCAGTGTCACATGTACTGCTGACAGAACCACTTGATCTCTACTCACAATTCTTCTATTGAAAAACTATATAAAGTTCACCTGTTTCCATCCTCTGCAGCCTGTTCTCTGAAAACAAACAATATTATGATGTTAATATTAAAGACATCACAGTGTTGATATAAAGAACAAAGTTCAAGGTACACTTAAACATACTAGCGATGACCTGTAATACAGTGGGTGTGTAATATTACTATCCGAAATAATTCAAGTAACAAACTCAAATATAGGACAAAAACAACCTGCAAACAAAAATATTTTCATTTATATATTAATAATACATGTTATAAACTTATATTATATAAATATTTTATGAACACTTGGTGGTATGGGTCCAGTTTTTTAGGCTGAATGGCGATACACAAAATATATATCTCAGAGGTTCCACAAAGTGGACTAAGTATTCAGGTGTAACTGAAAGCCACACATCTTGCCATCACAAGCACTTTCATTATGAATATTGAAAGAAAGTTGAATCTCATATATTCTAGATTCATTACACATAAAGTGAAATATTTTAAGACATTTTGTTTTAAATATGATGATTACAGCTTCCAGCTCATGAAAAATACAGTATCTTAAAATATTTCATAATATTTCATTACCAGTTTGAGTAAATTACTGTTCATACTGCACTGTATACAATGACCAGTCATAACACCACATAATATTAACATATCAACATTAATCATAACTATACTGACTGGATCATGAGCACCCAGGGCTCACCCATGCCCATGGAGACTAAAGTCCAGCCCATCCTCTCCGCTCCCACACAGAACTCAATACAAACAAAACAAAATAAAAAAATCTCTCCAGATTAGAATCCTGCACCAATGAGATCATAATTCATCTGATAAACACGTCCCACCACACAAACCACAGAGCACAACACCAGAGGTCTCAGAGGTCACCACCAGGGACATGCCCTGAGGAGCTAGAACAGCCCTGGTGGCACAAGGAACCCAAAATCAGGTACTTTTAATTTTAATTAATGTAATAGCTGATCGGGGTAAATACCTCGTTTGTCACAGGCTGGTTCAGTACACGCAGCCCATAATAATTATTTGATATGATTTATAATATCATTAAAATAAATTTAACACCAATTAGAAAATACTACCAAATTAATTGTTCAATTTATCTCTTCTGTTCATCTGCAGTTTACTCCACCAACTGCTTGCATCCAATGACCGACCTTGGAGAGAGTGTTTGACTATATTTTGGCTAGGCAGTTTAGATTTCTACTTTTTCTCGCTACATTTGTGTAGATAGTAGAAATGTGTTGATTATGTTTACCTGCATGAGGTCAGTAAAGTATTTTACAAATTAATTAATTAAGGTACAAACCTCCAAGATAACTTTGTGATTATATTTATTGAGGGTGAAGGCGCATCTAATGACACTTCTCACTGCTGAAAGTATTTACGTATTAATTACTTGTCTCTTCTTTGGAGTCTGTTGGTTCTTTCATACATGGTTTAATTTCCTCAATTAAACAATTAGTGTAATCTTAAAAGCACAAATTTCCTACTTACCGAAGTATTGCATCTGCCACTGCATTTCTGAGGATAAAACACAAATTTGTTTCGATCATTTTGTGTACTGTATATTGTATATAAACAATTATATAAAATGGCATGGATTTTTAGCTTGAACTAAAAAAAAGCTGTACAATGTATCTGTGTACTTTATGCGCACCAAACAGCAAAGGTAGCCAAGTGCAAACTACATAAAGTAAACAATCCAGAATGTTCTGCAGTCATTAATTAATTTATCACGAATACATTTATTAGTTAATCTTAACTAGCAATACAGCTATTTTCTTTGTGCTACTTTGCAGCACTTCCTTTGTGAACTTTTAAGGTGGAATGTTTAGTTTCTGTGTTACTTACTGCAGATGTTGATATTGTGAATAAGACAACACCTGAAATTTTACCACACCAACTTTTTTAAAGTTCACTTGCATGGCATCTGCTTTACTGTTAATTGGATATTTCAAACTAGTTGATTGGAAATTTCATTAAGAGTGTGCGGTTACACTTTTTCCTCATTTGAAAAGAAAATGGGCAGAGTGTTTTTTTTTTTTTTTTTAACTAAACCTATGAATATAATGCTTGATTGTGAATTAAGCAGTAACACATGAGAAGGAGTGCTGTACTGTTGAATATAGCATGGCTGTGATGCAGTTGTAGGCAAGAGAATGCATCCTGAGGGTTGAAGACATCACAGGCATCACACATCCAGCAATACAGCACAACCTCGTGTATGATATTACTTTCATACAACAGTTCCACAAACAACATTTATTATAATATTATGATTATGGTATGATATAATTTTAGTTATTTTGCTCCTCCAACACATATCCTTCGACTAGCAAAACTCCCTAAATGGACCTAGTGGAGATGACAGTAAGCAACGGACAGCGACTGGAATTCAATGGAAATGGAAAGCTAGTGCGATAGGGTGTATAAATAATTGTCACACACACCAAGTAGGGCCTTCAAGTTTTGAAAGTATTTTTCTCTCTCTTCAGTATGGGTGACTGTACAGACCTACTTTTACCGGCACTGCTCCAACAATTAGTGTAATTAACAATTGTAGAACACCTGGGATGTGGAGAGACACGTACTGTATAGTTAAACAGTGGTGTTACTGTTCATTATTACTATTCACGGAATGCCTCTTGTCCAACCAGATTGCTCTGCCAGAACTAACTCTTCTCTCTTCTTCAAATATTTAATAATATACAGTGCGTCTTGAAAAAATGTTATATTGTGAAAAAGTTACATTTTATGTATTAATTTAATTCAACAAGTTGATCTCTGATATATTATAGATTCATTACATGTTAAGTAAAATATTTCAATACTTTTTTAAAAGTTAAATATAATAGTTTACAGCTCATGAAAATCAAAAATCTATCTTCTCCAAATATTAGAATTTTCATTTTTCAAGCAACTTGGATTCTGTGCCTCCCCAGTCCTCCTCCAGACTGATTAAAATAAAAACAAAAAGGCTTGATAATATTATTATATATATATATATATATATATATATATATATATATATATATATATATATATATATATATATATATACTTATAATATAATGAAATTTAAAATAGATGAGAACTTTTTTCATTTAATTAAGAAATATAATTAACTTTTTCACAACATTCTAATTTTTTGACTATATATTTCAGTGTTTACATGCATTGCAAACATGTGGAAGAATGTTCTCTGGTCCGATGAGATCAGACTTTAACCTTTTGGTTTAAATTCAAAATGCCATATGTGGAGAAAAACTACAGTAACATTGTGCACAGTGGTGGCAGCATCAAGTTGTGGGGATGCTTTTCTTCATCAGGGATAGGGAAGTTGGGCAGAGTTGGTGGGAAGATGGATGGATGCGAAAAGAGGGTAATCTTACAAGAAAACCTGTTAGTGTCTGCAAAAGACTTAAGACTGGGGTGGAGGTTCACCTTCCAGCAGCACAATGACCCTAAACATGCAGTCAGAGCTATAGTGAAAGAGTTTAAATCAAATCATATTCAAGAATGGCCCAGTCAAAGTACAGACCTGAATCCAATTGAAAATCTGTAGAAAGACTTAAAAATTGCTGTTCAGAGACAGCTACTGTAATAGAGACATACCCCAAAGGTTCAAGGAATATGAATACTTTTGCAAGGCACTGTGTCTATACTGTTTATCTTGTATAGGGAGCACAAGTCCTTTTGCAAGAAATGGCACACTATAGCCAATTTGTCCACCAACTGTTGACCTGTCATTGGATGGTGTAAGGAAACCCACCAAACCCACAGAGTACCTGTAGGTGCGAAGCTATAATTTTAACCACTACTCCACCATCCCACCACAGTAATTATACATCCTATTTGCATTTTAATCATTCAAAATGAATGATAATAATTTTATGCCTAATTTCGCTGCTTTAACTTATAATATCCAGTACAACTACTGTGCAGTTACACCAGGCATGTATGTAATACAGAACGTGGTACAGACATTAATTAGACTAAAGTAGTGTATCTCATTCACTAACAGCCTCGTTATAACCACAGTCTCTCCTTGTAAACTCTCGGCATTAAAAGCAGCAGTGTAACATGATTTGCTGCCAGAAACACATGATATAATAATATAATATATAATAAGTTCACCTGCTTCCATCCTCTGCAGCCTCCTCTCTGAAAAAAAAACAACAACATTTTGATGTTAATATTAAAGAAATACCAATGTTGATATAACCTTTATAACCTTTACGGTGCTGCAAAAAATATTTTTCACAATTAAATGATTGAGAACAAATTATAATATTCCAAACTTACCTGGCCCTGTGTGAAAAAGTAACTACACCCTTTCACCCCCAATAAATCATGAAATTGTGATTAACCACACTGTCATTAGATGCTGACCACACTGACCAAAAATAACAATCGTTCTCAATCGTCTCACATTTGCCAAAAACATATTGATAATCTTCAAGACCTTAGGGCAAATATTCTGTTGACTGATGTGACTAAAGCTGAATATTTTGGAAGGTGTGTGTCATGTTTCACTTGATATAACAATAACACAGCATTTCATAAGAACATCATACCAACATTCAAACATGGTAGTTAGTGTGATGATCTGGGGATGTTTTTCAGCTTCAGGACCTGGATGCCATAATAAATGGAATAATGAATTCTGTGCTCTACCAGAAAATTCTGAAGGAGAATGTGAGCCAAACTTATATCTCAGGACTTATATCTGATTGAGATGCTGTGGTATGACCTTAAACAGGGTGTTCATGCTCAAAAACACTCAGATGTGGTTGAATTAAAACAAGTCGGCAATGGAGACTTTGACAAAATTTCTCCACAGAGATTTGAAAGTTTCATTGTCAGATATTGCAAACGTCTGATTGCAGTTATTGCCGCAAAAAATGGTACAAAAACCAGTTGTTAAGTTTAGGGTTCAATTACTTATTCACACAGGGCGAGGAAGGTTTGGACAGCTTGAAAAAATGCACTTTTCATCCTAGAATAGCAATACATGATGTATATTATAATATTTTCTACTAAGTAAGTAGTAATTCAAAGCACACGTGAGCTGTCAAAAGTACTTACATTAAAAACAAACTGTGATCAAAATAAAAGGTAAACACAGGGACATATGCAGATACATATACAGATAAAATATAATAATCTATCTTACACAAAAAAGACCTATTTCTCCCTATCCTTTCTCAGTTGATCTCAACAGCAATAACTGATCCTGGTTCTGTTCTATATATATATATATTCTGTTTACAATTTTTATTGTGATATTTAGCTGTATTTTATTTTAAATGTTGTTGTTTTGTATATGCTTCTGTAATTTGCTCAATTAAAAAATCAGTATGATCTTAGAAACATAAATTTGCTTTTACCTGTGTTCTCATTTTGCCCCTGCATCTCTGAAGAAAAAACAACAAAACAAATTTGTTTTGTTTATTTTGTGTAACTTGTATATAAACAATTGTATAAAATAACTAAGCATTGTAACAGTGAGCAAAAATAAATGTAATATGTACTAAGAAAATGTAATGGTATATATTAGATTATAGACTGTTATACAGGGTATAACATTTGATAAATATTCCCTAATAACAAACTCAAACAGGAAATATTTATGTGCAAAGGACGAACCATTACCAGTGTCAAATTCTGTAAAGGTTAGCACAAGTCTCACCTTTAAAAAAAAGGGTCCTTGGAAATGTTGTCCCCGGAATCGTCTGTTCCCGTTCTCAAAGCACTCACAGCTACCTACCTTACCTGGTAACACTGGCTAAGAATATTATCGTAGTACAACAGAACAGATCTTTTATACCCTGGTCCTGTGACTCATGTTCTAACAGCCTTACCCTACTAACCAATTAGCAGGTTCTAACCTTATAAGGTAAATACTGATGAAATAAGCTGCTCTCTACTGCCTCTAAATAGATTTAACATAATCTTTACAACAAAATACATATCATTTTCTCGTGTCTTACTAACCACCAGACAATTTCTCCAGAAGTGTGTTAACCGCAGACATTAGACCACACGATACACCTTAGGTTTGAAGAACCTCGTTGATAACGTCAGCCTCGCTGCCTGCAGCCTTGCAAATGTCAACTGATTCTTTTTCCACAGACGTTGCAGCAATGTCAGGTAGAGGGTTCTTTATGACATATGACAACTTAAAACATTAGCACATTCCATAACGCTGTTTAGCCAAAACCATTGGAACAATTTCACTGGCATTGATATGAAATACTGCACAGGGAGAACTGATGTAGCCCATGCATTAAATAAACATAGTAAATGACATGGTACTATTTATCATCAAAAAATAGCTGCACATGTATATACTTTATTCTCTCCAAACAGACAAGTATAAACAATCTAGAATGCACTGCAATCAGCAATTAAGTGCCAGGAGCCGGTCAGCCGTGTCCACTGCTGCAATATGTTGTAAAAATCACACAACACGATAACACAGGTAAGCAGGAAACATGCAGCATTTCATAAGAAACCTAAATGGATAACCAAAATAACATGAACCTGTAAAACTACTGCCTTAGTATGTTGACTGGCTACTTCTAAAAACAAGCAAACAAAAAAATTTGTAACACCATATGAGATCTGTCTTGCTGTCAGTGTGAACTATGTTTCTGTTAGCCAAGCAACCTTATTAGCCAACTCTAGCTAGTACTGTACTTGTTTACCTTTACTCTAAGTTAGGTCTCATTGCCATTGAGGTTAAAAGACAACTACCAACATAACAGCCCGAAACATAATAAACCATAAATGTAATAAACTGTAAACGTAAATGAAAAATATAAAATGCAAAAGCCATCAACGTAAAAATCTCACAACTGGGAATGAGGTGCATCTCATTCTCTAACAGCCTCATAACCACAATCACTTCTTGTAAAGTCTCAGCATTAATAGTGGTGCATTGCTGACAGAAACACATGATACGCACTCACATGTCTTCTGTTATTGGAAAAATATTTAATATGTTCACCTGAATCCATCCTCTGCAGCTTCCTCTCTGAAAGCAATCAACATTATGATATTAATATTATATTAACAGTGTTAATATAAAAAACACAGTTCAAGGTACACAAGGTAAACCTACTAGTGATGATCTGTAAAAGGTGAGTACTCTCACTCTAAAAAATGTTTCTGTAACCTTGTAAATTTCACATTAATAAAAAGGTTATGTTGCTTTAATAAAATCTCTAAAAGTCACATACATGATTGTCTGAGTTAGACAAATCAAAATAAATGCCTAAAAATACAACTACTAATTTTGTCTTAAATTTACAATATTGTTTTTGTATTTCAGTATTTGACTAACTGAATTATGTTTTTTACATGCACTTAATATTTTTGATACATTTCAATCAACATGTTTGGCAACGGAGTAATTATACTGATTAGTTTCAAGAACTACAATCATCACTCAATCCAACTCAATATTCTTTATGTTTAAAACAACAAAATTTGAAATAATTGAGTATAATAATAATTGAGTAAATTGCCCCGTGCAAGTGCTCATGGGAAGTCTGGTGTACCATGAGAGAAGCGAGCACACACTGCTGTGAGAATGGACATGAAGCCCCAGGCTGTAACACTCCTTACAAATCCTGGTAAGTAAGCAGTTAACACAAGTTACTGAAATAATGACTCTGTCTGCATTCATACACAACTTTATCGTGTGTAAGTTACTGTTCTGAATCCTGTCACAGCCGCGCTCCAGAGCTAACGATAGCTACCTAGCAATAGCACAGTCCTGGTGTTCATTGGGATTTTACTTGTTTGTTCCAACCGCAAAACTGGTCAGCTAAAGCGCGGTGAATACAGATAATTTAAATCTGGTGTAAAATGAAATGAGAGATTTATTCGTTTAACAGCGAGCAGCGTTCGCGTGCATGTCGTGCTTTCCTCCGGGTTTCTCGCTGTAGGCGGCCGCGGTTGTGCCGCATTATTTGAATTTCTCCCGCCAGGTGCGGTGTTTTTGCGCAGCCGCCCGCCACTGTGGCGAGGATATAAAACTAGCGTGTTCAAATAATTACCTCATTTGTAACGCTCCACCTCACACACTGAACCGCGAGTCTGTGTGTTTCACTCCGACACTTTTAAGACCGCAGTAAAGTTAGTTTTATATTCGCACATTAAGAATTTCGTCCTCAATAACTCCACAATAAATTCTGCAAAGTGCACACAATCTACACAGTTTCGTTTCCGAGAACACAGACAACTTTCTACACCCGTTTTGTTCCCCTTGAAATTCCTTGTTAAAGAATATAATTTCGAAGTGAATGTTAAAAACAACAACAACAACAAAAAAAAAATACACACTGCTTTTCGCAACGCGGATGAGTTAGGGACCGTCTGGAAAGTGCAGCACCAGCCCATTAATGTGAATTCAACCAGCGCGGAGCTGTTCGCGCATGCACAGTATAACAGTATATTCACAGTATAACAATTCTGTTGGCGTTTGAGAAGAATATGAACTTGTGCAATATTTTAAAATAATAAATGATTAATAATAAATCTCAGAAATGTAAATTCCAAATAAATCTTATTATTCAAAACTTGTGCAATTTGAATATAAGCACCCTTCACTGTTATCTCCATCTGTTTTTTATTTATAATATGCAGAAAAGCTATAAACATGCCACTTGTCTATACACTAAGAATATATTCTTCTGCTATATATGCACAGTTTATTCTTAACCAACAGATATGGACAAATGCCACTTAACCACCATAAAGTGCCCCCATCTTCTACATACTACGCCCGTCTACATACAGCACAAAGGTTTTGAACAAATATTGGGTCTTGTGATATGTTCACCTATTTGCCTTAAATGTACTTCAGTAGTAACTGTCATAGTTCATCGTGTTTGAAGTAACCTCCTTAACGGCGGAGCTGGGCTGTGTGCGGCTAAGGGCCCACGTGAAAAATTACATGCACTCGGTGAAAACGTAGAAATCTGCAAGTACAGTCTTTGATTCAGAGATATTGGGAGCTGCTGCTTACAAAGCTCTACTACAGTTGAAGTATATGTAAGATAGATGAATTTCACAATAATCAATTAAACAACAAATCCCTAGCACTTTTATACAGAATTCCTTTTGACATACGTTTCTCCCTATCCCAAGCTGCATGTCACAGGAGCGTTTTTCCCAGTTAAACCCCTCCATTTGGAGTTATATTAATTTATTGTAATTATTCCTTCATTATTAAATCAAACAACAAATCCTTTGCACTTTTCCCCAGAATTCCTCTTGTGATATGCCTCATGCTATCCCAGCAGTATATCACAAGAGCTCATTTTCCAGTTAAACCCCCCTGTTTATAAATACATTAATTTATTGTCACTTTACTCAATTATTGGCACAATAATCACTTAAACAACAAATCCATTGCACTTTTACCCATGATCCTTTTGTAATATGCCTCTCTCTATTCTAACAGCATGTCACAACAGTTTAACCCGTCATTTTACAGTTTTGTACATATTTGAGAAACTCTGGGCTCACCTGGAGCCCACTGATGTGATGGCTTGTCGCTTGGTCAGCCACGGCGTTAGCCACACCAAATCTTACGGGCACATTTTGGGGATCGACCCCCAAACCATGTCAAACCGGCCCCGGACCACTGGGACCTTCCAGGCATAAGAAACCGGCTCCCAGGTGGGGCCCATGACGTTCATGGGCTCAGCACTCGGGCACAGGCCCGATTCTGCCAGGAGGAAATGGATTTTAGCCGAGCCTAACCATAACCTTAAACTATAACACCTAACCATAACCCCCTCAAACCCCTAAACCTAACAATAATTGTAACTCTTTACAGAGCCTCCCTGCCCTGACTTCAGTGCAAACATCTGTGTCAACCATTTTAATGTTGCAGAAGTATTAAATGTGTAACCATTGAATCAAAGATATATTTTTACTTTATCTAAAATAAATGAGTTTTCCCCTAGAATATACTGGATTTTACATTAACTGAAGTAAAAAATTTATATAATTGATAGTAATGCGTAATTTCCACCTTTTAACTGTATAATACTTGTTGCAGAAGAATTGTTTGTGAGACTGTTTACTAATAAGATCAATTCAGTTAATTGTTCATGATCTTGTTACTTGTCATTTGCAAAGTAAACCAGGTTGAGTTTGGACTTCATGTCTTGTCAGATTTGGCAAATAAATGTTTAATTTAAATGGAAATGTGTGTATTGTTTCTTTGTTTATAATTTGGTGGCATTCGATAAATTGACCTGAACTAAAATAATACTTGAGTAAATAGTAAATATAGTTTAACAAAAATAAATTAGTGCAACATTTAAATTCTGTGATAGAGCAGTATGGATTAAATTCAGTTAAACTATTTAATAAATGTAGCACATTTGTAGTATGGTTTAATGGTCTAAAAAATTTTCAGGTTTGTCTACCTTGAATTTCGTTTATATTTACTCAATTATTTTACTCGTTTTCACTTGGGGTAACCATTAAATTAACTTCTGATTTTTATTAAATTTACTCAGTTTTGTACATCATTTTGTACTAAATATAGTTTTTCAGGTCTACTTAATTTTTTTACTGGCTTGTACTCAATTCATGAAGTATATTTTACATGATTTCACAACTTTGATATTTACTCAGTATTTTTAAGTGTAAAAATGTTTCACCAAAAAATTTAACACAGCAAAGTTTTATTTTTATATGCAATCAAAAAGTTCAGCTTAATATAAGATAAACTAAAACACAAAGTACAATTCTAAAAATATTGTTTCCTTTACCCTCATTAAAATTGTTATAAATGTATGTTTTATTAACACTTGAGATTGGGGGGTCAATATAGCCATAAATGTAATATATTTTTAGGATGAATTGCAATACAGAATATAGTTTTAAGTCACATGTGAGCCATTAAAATAAAAGGTAAACATGGGGAATGATTATCTGTTTGAAACATGCTGCAACACTTGGGAATGGAAAAAAAAAAGTATACACATTAAATAAAAAAGGCCCATCTCTGAGAGTGCTCTTTTTTCTCAACAACAATAGCAACATATTAAAATATAGTTAAATACAATGGTCAACAAACGAAAAAGTTATTTAGTTTTGAGGTAAACTGCTGAGGCCCTTGAGATGTCAGAGAGAGATTCTGAAGGCACATTTTATTTCACCAAAGGCTTGAAATTCTATTGTGTTGATTAATTCATGTATAGACAGTTGTAGGGTTTCAGCTCTTAGTCAGAGGTGAATCGAATATGTAGTCTAATTTAACTAATTGAAATTTTTTAGCATACACTTCATGAACTACCCATCCAGCATTTAGCACGATTTAGTGTGTTCTTACCAATATGAATATTTTGTAACGTAAGATCTGGGCAAATGTTTAGACTTTAAAATACATGACCAAGGCAACAGTTCTTCATAAAGAAACAAGAATTTATTAAACTAATCTACTTTACATGAGACTACGCTACTTACTTACTTACACACACACACACACACACACACATACAGTTTGGAGAATGAAAATGTGGTGGTTGTAGCTAGGCTCCGCATGGTTCCTCTTTTTCGTGCCTACATTAACCTAGCATTTGGTCCGTCACGTGGGAGGACATCTCAGTGGAGTTTTAGTAATTTAGGTAAACTGGATTAACATGGGTTCAGTTCATATGACTAACTTTTCATACACATCAACACACTTTGAATAAATTAAGCTTTCATTCAATACCAAACATCCCATATCTTGAATACACATTCATACCTTTATCTAGGGAAAGGGGTTACACATGCCCTAATGGCATACTTTAACTGCTTGGCGTTATAAATGTCCCTGAAGCAGGTATGTTCTTTGTTTTTGAGCCAAGAGATGAAGCAGGAAATCCGTTCTGGTGGTTAGCAACTACCAGGGGAAGGGGGGGGGGGTTGTGAAACTGTCTTTTTCGTTTCTTGCTGATTTACACCGTAAATGTGGGGGTTGTGAAACTGCTTCTATTTTGTTCTGATTTACACCATGTGAAGTGGAGATGTGAAACTGCTTTTTTCTTTATTAGATTAGATTCAACTTTATTTTAACTTCGTGCTCATTGCACAGGCAACGAAATGCAGTTAGCATCTAACCAGAACCACAAGTGCTGTATAAACATATATACAGATCTATAAAACTTGTATGATAAAAGTAAGGACTATGTATAAATTGTATTACAGAAAGAATATATATATATATATATATATATTATATATATATATATATATATATATATATATATATATATATATATATATACATAATATATATATTACACATAATATATATATATACACATAAATATACAGTGTAAAGTGAGCATAGATTGATAAATTAATGTACAGAATGTAAATATGTGGAATAAAGATATACAGAAACTATATATAGGTGAATTTACATTATGTGCAATAGTATGAATATACATATGAATAAATATGGGTAATTTAGCCGCTGGATGGAAGTGCAGAGTATACCTATACACACATCTACATATATGAATGTACACATATTAGTATACAGTCCATGTGCAGACTGTACAAATGAATGAGCGGGAAGTATTTACAGAGGTATTAAACAGGAATGTTGGGTTATCAGTGATGGTGGTACCGTCCATGTAAGGGGGTCGGTGAAGTTGTGTTCAATAAGGTAACCACTGTGGGGTAAAAACTGTGCCTCAGCCTGCTGCTCTTGGCTTTTAGGCATCTGAACTTTTTTCCAGAGGGAAGGAGAGAAAACAGTTCATGTGCAGGGTGAGAGGTGTCCTTCACGATGCTTCGTGCTCTACGCAGACACCTCCGCTTGTAGACTTCAATGACAGGAAGTGGGGTACCAATGATACGCTGAGCAGTTTTTACCACCCTTTGGATGGATTTACGGTCCGAGACAGCAGTTACCATACCAGACTGTAATACAGCTGGTTAGTATGCTCTCTATTGCACAACGGTAGAAATTGTTCATAATGTCTTTAGAAAGGTGATTCTTCCTTAATAGTCTCAGAAAGAAAAGGCGCTGGGAAGCTTTCTTGAAGAGACTGGTGGTATTAGTGAACCAAGTTAAATCCTCAGAAATGTGTATCCCCAGGAACTTGAAGTTTGTAACACGGTCAACCATTGTCCCGTTGATGTAGACAGCCGATTGTGTGTTACCTCCTCTGCTTCTAAAGTCCACAATGAGTTCCTTGGTCTTGCTAGTGTTCAGGAGCAAGTGGTTGTCAGCACACCACTCGGCCAAGTGCTTTACCTCTGCCCTGTAGTTAGTCTCATCATTGTCATTGATGAGGCCAATCACTGTCGTGTCATCTGCAAACTTAATTATGGTATTAGAACCATGCATAGGGCTGCAGTCATGTGTGTACAGTGAAAACAGGAAGGGGCTCAGTACACAGCCTTGTGGCACACCAGTGTTCAGGATTATGGTTGAGGAAAGAACGTTATTAGCTTTAACATTCTGTGGTCTGTTGGTCAGAAAATCCAGTATCCAGCTGCATAGAGAGGTGTTGATTCCGAGATCAGTAAGCTTACTGATCAGCCTGGCGGGGATGACTGTGTTGAACGCTGAGCTGAAATCCACGAACAACATTCTTGTGTAAGTGTTCTTATTATCCAGGTGAGAAAGTACCATGTGCAGTGTTAGGGAGACAGCATCCTCAATGCTCCTATTCTCCCGGTAGGCGAATTGATGAGTGTCAGTGCTACTGGGCGGTAATCATTAAGGCACATAGGCACATAGAGTGTTTAGGCACAGGCACAATGGAGGTGGACCTAAAGCAAGTAGGCACTGTTGATTGACGTAGGGACAGATTAAAGATGTCTGTCATGACTTCAGTCAGCTGTTCAGCACAGGTTCTGAGCACACGTCCAGGTAATCCATCAGGGCCAGCTGCTTTCCGATTGTTTATCCTGCTGAAGGCAGCAGAGACTTCTTCGGTGGAAAGAGAGAGAGGCTGAAAGTTCACAGGCGGTATCAATGTAGTGATTGTCTCCTGAAGACTCTAATCAAAGCGAGCATAAAAGTTATTTAGCTCATTGAGGAAGGAGATTTCGGTGGATATGGTTGTAGAGTGGGCGGGTTTGTAGTCACTGATGGACTGGATGCCCTGCCCCATACGCCGAGGATCAGAGTTGTTGAATTGATCTTCGATCCTCAGCTTGTAGCTCCACTTGGCCTTATCGATACCCCTTTTCAGGTTAGCTCTGGATGCACTGTAGGCCTGTGCATCTCCTGATCTGAAGGCAGCATTCCGTGCCTTGAGCAGGAGACGAATTTCCCTATTCATCCATGGCTTCTGATTAGGGTATGTTGTAATCTGCTTCACAGTTGTTACATTGTCAATGGTGGCTTTGATGTGATCCAGAACAGAAGAGGTGTATAGATTAATGTCCGTGTGAGAGTCAGAAGTCGCTTGAGAGGCAAACCTACTCCAATCCGTATGATGAAATCGGTCCTGAAGTATAGTGTCTGTCTCTTCAGTCCACACTCTGGTAGATGTAACTGAGGGCTTCACACATTTAATGAGCGGAGTGTATTTGGGGAGCAGGAACAAAGAAAGGTGATCAGACTGTCCCAGGTGGGGGAGGGTTAAAACTCTGTATGTCTCGGCTATATTTGTATAGACATGATCCAGAGTTTTGCTACCTCTTGTATGACACTCCACATGTTGAAAAAACTTTGGGAGTACTGTTCTCAAGTTAGAGTGATTAAAATCCCCTGCAATAATGAAAGCAGCCACAGGATAAACAGACTGTTGTTTGCTAATAGCTTTATGCAGCTCTTTCATAGCATTCTTAGCATTAGCATCCGGTGGTATGTATGCAGCAGTTATAACTATAGTAGTAAACTCCCTCGGTAGATAGAAGGGTCTACATTTAATCATTAAAAATTCCACATCAGCAGAACAATGACTCACAACAACAGTGCAGTTAGTGCACCAGGCTTTGTTTACATAACTACATAAACCTCCACCTTTGGTCTTCCCGGAGCCTTTTGTTGTCCTGTCCGCGTGTAGAATGAAGCATCCAGCTAGCTCAGTTGCGCTATCAGGAATGTCACTGTTCAGCCATGTTTCCATAAATATTAAGATGTTGCAGTCCGTTAATTTCTTGCTGTTGGCGATACGGAGTCGTAGTTCGTCCATCTTATTCACCAGAGACCGCACATTAGCAAGGAAAATGCTCGGTAAGGAAAGCCGGTGTGGTGTTAGCCTTATCTTAGCACGCAGCCCTCCTCGCTTCCCCCCGCCTTTGTTTACGGTCTCTTCGTCGTCTACGAGCACTTCCGCCTGGCCGAGGATAGCCTGTAGCCTCCGATGGCTTGTAGATCTCAAATGGAATGAGACGAAAGTCGACTATACCACTGTTATTTGACGATGTCATGACACTGTCTCTTCCTTGGTCATCAACCACTTAAAGTCCAAGATCCATTCTGTGAAAGCAGACCTAATGCAGCTTGGACAATATGCAAACACCATACCATTGTATAGCAGATATGTAGTAAAGCTAAACTGGATTCTGCAGTGTAGCTACTATGTACAAGTGCAAAATGCATAAATATTCAGCAATATTTCAGTAATTTCCACCTCTATATTGTTAAACACCTTTTGTTTTCCTTCCAAATCAATACCTCTATTTTGATTCTTGCTGATACTATCACTAGTTACTGTGTTTGGAAGCCATGATGCACTTCATGGGAACATTTTGTAAATAAAAAGTAAACAAGGAGATTATGCTAAAATCCAAAAGATGGGTGATCGGTTTATGTACAAGAAACACCAAATATTGTAAACCTGTTATATACGGAAAGCTGTTGCGTGCATTATGTCTGCATTATCTAATATGTTCTGTCCTCCACAAAACATTCTACAAATAGATGGTATTAAGCAAAATAAATGCTAGAAGTAAATGTATCAACCAGTAAAAGGTTGGGGCCTGAACAAATCGCTGGCTCCTGAATCGCTGAACCCCTCATCCACAGAGTCAGACTGGACATGACATAAACAAGACTACCCCAGCCTTCACACGAACATTGATCTCATCAAGGACTATGATACTGAGAGCTGGAGAACAGATAAGGATAAGATCTGTCTGTTACACCACTTTTGCATCCTTATACCAACAACAGAGGAGCATGTGCAGCTCATCATAGAGTTCTGCATGGGGTGTTCAGCCCTGAGGAAGGTGAATTCTTTAGCAAGAATCCTTTATATTTAATGTGTTAATGTTTTCAACAAGAAATGGTTAGATACACCCTGGTGCAGCGTCCTTGGGCTGAATAGTGATGTAAAACCAGAGTAGCGAACACTTTACAAACTACTGTTAACTAATAAAAGGTAATAATGCAGGTGATCTGCAATGGAGAATACTGCATTGTCTCAGTCATTTCTTTTATCTGTTTTTTAAACCCAGAAGTTACATGAGTGTCCTTTTTGTTTACAGAGATGGTGTTTCATGCTTTTATGAGCTGTTTAAGGCTATGGCTACTGTTCTGAATTTTAGAGAGAATTTTTAAATCTCTTAATGCGACTTTTACACCACAGGTTTTTATTTTTGGTTTTAAATATTTGAGAAAAGAGTGAGCTGATCAGTGTTATCATAGTTCAGGCTAAAATGGCCACATTAATCAGCAGACAAAATAAAATGGCACAAAATGCGCAAGACCATGTAGCAACAACCTTTCAGAGGCTAGTAAAATCATCAAACCTTTTATAAAAGCATGAAAGACCACAGAAAGTTCAAACTTACCTGGTGCTATGGTGAAGATGTGTGCGCAGTTTTAGACAATGAACTGTTTCTTGCAGGAGAGATTGGATGACAGTTGTTTTAAGGCATTTTATTAGTTAAACAGTGTTTTAACCCAGTGGTTCTCAAACTTTCAAGCCAGCAACCCCTAATTGAGGGTCGACAAGATCTTGCGAGCCCCACTATCAAAAACAAGCAATAAACATAAGCTGTTCAGAGTATTTTGACTACATTTACTATACAACAAAATAATTTTGGCTTACCTTTCAATGGGAAGGGTGTACTTGTTTTTTGGCAGCACAAAAGCTTCATTCGTGGCCTGATGGTGGATAAAGCTACCCGCAGATCATCTTTGACATCAAGACGTGATTGATTTATTTTTTATATATGTAACAATGGAAAAAGACTGCTTACACAACTATGTAGATCCAAATTGAAGCAGTACATCCATTGCTGCATGGGACAACTCTATGTATTCATCTGCTAGTGCAATCCAAAATTCAAAGTTTATTCGTCACATACACAGTATGATATGAAGTGAAATGCTTATACGACTGCTATTGACCTACAATATAACAACAAAAAGAAATAGAGATTTAAAATAAAGAAACACTTATTTACATAATATACAGCAATAAGAATAAAAATGAAAAAGTATTAGAATAAGATAAATATAAAGAAGTTAAAGAATATATAATAAAAATAGAGAAATATATATATAGTAAATGAAATATAATGGAAATTTAATGTAGCGCAGTCCAGAAAGTGGTGAAGTTCAAGTTCACAGTGTGCAAAATGTGCAAGTGTGCAAATGTTCCATGTGTAAACGGATTGTGCGTCCTGGTAAAAAGTAAAAGTTAAAAATTCAGGAGTTATGGAATTGTAAAATAATGTTTTTAATGTTCGATCACTGGACAGCTCCAGCAAAGCATTTTCCAGATTTGTGGGGAGATGAGTAATAGATTCAGAAAATGGTTGCCGTATCCAGTCATACAGTTCTGGTTTCGTCTCTTTTGGGAAATACTTTGAAATACAAAATTTTGAATTGTTCCAAAAGGCTGCGGAGATGACCAGTGATGAGTTCCTTCAGGCTTCTGAAGCTCAGTCCATTTTCTTCCAGGTGCTCCTCAAGCTCAGGAAACATCTCCACATTTCCTTGTTTAATTCGCTCAGCCCACCTTTCCAGCTTTTTCATAAAAGCATTGACTTTGTCATTGATTGTCAGAAGGTTTGTGTTTGGTCCTTGTAATGACAGAGTAAGCATGTTAAGCTCTTCAAATATACTGTACATGCCAAATAAGCAAGGTTTGTCAACCAAGCTGGACCTTTCAGGCAAGCGGCGAATTCAAATTGAGTCTTTCAAGAACGAGTGCACTTCTTCGCGCAGGTCATAAAGACGTCCAAGTGCCTTCCCCGTGATAACCACCGGACCTCGGTGTGAAACAGCAATGCTTCGTGCTGTGAGCCCATGTTGTTGCAAAGTGTGGCTAGTAGTCTGCTGTTTACTGGACGAGATTTTATGTGATTTACGATGATTGCACATTTCAAAACAATGTTAAGTTCGGAATCGAGTGCTTTGCTAGCAAGAGACTCACGGTGTATGAAGCAGTGTGTGAACTTCACGTGAGGAGCCACTTTTAACACCTTTGCCTTGAGCCCCTTTTTTTTACCGACCATTGAACCAGCACCATCAGTACATACACCAACACAGTTATCCCATGAAAGTCCCAAGTCTTTTATTTTGGTGTCGAGTTTGGTGAAAATGTCACTACCTGTGCAAGTCCCCTCGAGTGCTGAGCAGAAGAGCATATCCTCAAGCACTTTTCCGTCAAATGTGTATTTGATGAACGCCAGCAACTGAGCAGTATTAGACACATCCGTAGATTTGTCAACTTGCAGTGCATGTTTTTTTCCCATTTATCCTCTCAATCAATTGACTCTTAATGTCATTTGTAATATCAATCATGTACACGGCGAGTGACTGTGTTGTTCAACAACGGGACAGTCATAAGTTCATTTGCTATTTTCTCACCATGCATGCCCTGACACATAGCCACAGCAGCGGGCTTTATCAGCGTTTCCCCGATTTGTGTATGGGTTTTTGTTCTGCGCAATCAAGTATGCCACCTCATAAGATGCCTCCAGAGCATTAGAAGAAATTTTTGCTTGTTGAGCAATCATGTGTGTTTGACGCTGTAATTCCTTCTCTTTTCGGCGGAAAAAGTCTATAGACTTTTCAATAAACAAAGGATGTTTCGTCTCCAAATGCATTTGCATTTTTCCGGGCTTCATACTTTCATGAGCAAGCACTTCTGAACAGATTACACATTGAGGGAAATCTACGTTGTCGACAGTAGAGCAAGTGAATCCATACTTTATGAATTCTTCCTGATATTTCCGACGTTTCCTACTTTGGTCTGACGGGGTCTTGCTCTTATGCTTGGTCAATGTACATGGTTCAGATGACTCAGGCAAACTGTCCAAGTTCCTCAACATTTTTAGACTTGCGAATAACAAATTTATCCATTTCAGTTTTCACGTGCAGTTGTGCGCTGTAGCAATAACTAGCGAGCGAGTCGCTGCACAGTGGTGTCATATCTTTGAGTCGCGAATTTATTTATTTTTTTAACACTTTAAATAAAAAATTTGTAAATTTAAACACTCACACTCAATCAGTAATATCTTTACAAATCAGAAAATATTTATTTATAGCATTTACTTGTAATACAGAAAAGTGTGCATTATAATCACAAAAAAGACAAATTTTGAATCCCTCTCTCGACCCCTTGAAATTATTCCGCGACCCCCAGTTTGAGAACCACTGTTTTAACCAATACATATTTAAGTGTTTACCTACCTATTACCCATGCATTTAATTATTTATATCCAATCCAGTCATTTATAACTATATATAACATATAACTATTTATTATTTAAATGTATATTTATTTATTTTATTTACTCAATTATTTATTTAGTTAAAACGATGTGATGGTAAACACATAATCGGTTAAAATAAAAGACTGTCAAAAGTCTCTCTCTCTCTCTCTCTTGATATTTATCCATCTGCCTCTAAGCATTTTTGGATTTAAATTAACTTAGATTTTAAGTTCAATAAAATCCATTGTTAAAAATAGAACGTTTTTATTCCATGAAAGCATAATGTTTATAAAGTCAATGGATAATAATTTTAAATAGTTGTGATGTCATTATTAACTAAATTAATCATGATTATAATTTTTTGCCAAAAAATAAAGGAACTACAGAGCTGTATTTAAATCAGTATTTTCCAGTTTAGTCTCAGCAAAAATAGATATCAAGATGGAGTGCGTGTCTTTTATCATTTGCTAACCTAGCTAGGTAGTTGCCTCTTGGTCTATCTATATTTTGCTAGCTACAGTAGCATGTTGGCCTTACCCAGCCACTGTGCTTGACAAAAGTAGGGTGAGGCACAAGCATTTACTACGCTTGATAAATGCTGATGGGGAATGCCGTTTAGATTGCAGCTTTTAAATCCACGTACACTGGAATGTGCTTTCCAGGCGCACTGGTAGAATCAGTGCAGACAATATGGATGTGATGGCACTCCTTATTTTTAAATCCATCAATTTTAAAACAAGGCATTGGCCTACGGCGGCACGGTAGTATAGTGGTTAGCACTGTCGCCTTGCACCCCCAGGGTTTGGGTTCGATCTCCGGCCAGGCTCGATTCCCATCTCTGTGTGCATGGAGTTTGCCCTCTGCTTGGTGGGTTTCCTCTGGGTACGCCAGTTTCCTCCCAAAGACCTCCAGATTACGTTAATTGGCATTCCCAAATTGCCCATAGTGTGTCAATAAGTATGTGTCTGTGCCCTGTGATGGATTGGCACCCTTTCCGGGGTGTACCCTGCCATGTGCCCTTAGTCTCCTGGGATAATTATCCTCTAACTGTTGCAAGGTTGTGGAAAATCACCTATGCCATAAAAATGTTTCCTGCATTGTCATACTAAATAAATAAAATTTAACATAGAGTCTGCAGACAGATAATTCTGCAGATTATTTCTGCTTCAATATCAACTCGCACTGGTCTAACACTTCCTATATGCTACAGTGTGTCAATAAAGTGGAGGAGAACATCTGGGTTAGCTGAAGAAAACCTTTCTTTTGTGAGTTTAAAGTTTAAGGATCAGAAAATAAAAGCTGAAAATCTGATCTATTTTCTCATTATTTTATTTCAATCCCATGATTTGAATGAATAACAGAAACAAAATAATGAGCCTTGTCATTCCAATACATTCAGAGAGAATTGTTGGCTCAGCGGAAAGCTGATTATTGTAATGTGGGTATTTACTTTATAATCACATTGGACATTAAGATGCACTCTAAACTCAATCTGTGGCAAATAATTAAATATATATTTTTTTCAATACTTTTTCTGGGCTTCGCTTAACACTAACCAAAAAAAACAAACGAAAAAAAAAAAAACCACAGCCACCAACTGTGCACTCAGACCTACTTAGAAGGATGTGTTATTTTTGTGGCTGGAAAAAGTTTGAGCTTCGTGAAGTAAACAGAATTTCACACCTTATTCCAGGGTGTGTGTTGTTTTGTTTTTCAGAAGTTATTTTTAATTTAAACATCATTCAAATCCTTTACCAAATCCTATAATGATGCATGAGGGTAATAGGTCTCACCGAGCGTGGTGTATCTCAGATGCCCAGACTTGGACAGGGGAGGCATTTTGTAGCAGAGCAGCCTGACATGAAATGCACTAATCCACCACCCCTGCCTCTTCAAATTCAGTTTCTGATGAAAAAGAAAAAGTGTTCCGCTTTCTCTGTTGCTCTCAACACACTTCATGCTTATTGTGGCACATATTCAAGGTGCAAGATTAAAATAACTTTATTAATCCCAGAGGGAAATTGCTTAACATTCCAAAGTTGATCATTGTTGTTTCCCACAACGTCATACAGATCAGATTCAACATGTTAATGTGTGAAAATATCATTGATGTCCTTCTGGACACAAGAAGACATTATTAATAAGTTGCAGAAAAAAATAACAAAGAACCATAGGCCAACAGAGTGACACAAACTCAAACATGTGACGAAAATGTTAGATTTTTTTTTTTTAGAACTGTTTTAAAAAATGGGGTAGAATATAAAACAGATATTTATTTAACAACAACGTAATGATCAGTGGTGCTGAATGTTTTCGTCCTTCATTTAAACCAGGACTGAAGCATGGATAGTTTCTTCTTAGTAAAAGACTGATCAGAGAAAGACCAATGAGACAAATATCACGACCAGTCCTGAACTCATTCTCTTTCCACAGTCCAGAATCCATTCTGAGGAGTTATAGTAATGTCCCCTTTTCTGTTAATGTCTTCTCTCATGACTCCTAATATCCACAGACTTTTCCTGCTTACCTGCACGTCAGAATAAATTGTCCTTGAGAAACTCCTTTTTCCTGCAACAATAAGACATTTTATCAAACCTCTCAGGAGTATCAAGGGGATCCTGTGGTGTGTCTTCACATGTCACTGCTTTTTCATCCTCAGACATTCTGAGTTGTCCAGGCTCCAGAGTCACATCCACTGAGAGAAACAGACACTTTTTCATGTAACTAAACCAATAAATACATAGAAACAACAACAATTATTATTATTATTGTTGTTGTTGTTAATAATAATAATACTTGTATAACTTATAAATATAAAATACCAATAAATATAACTTACCAATTAATAATTCATTAATAATAATAAAATAATAACAGTGAAAGAGATCTTTGTTAAACATCTATAAAATATCTAAAAATGTTTGTTTTGGTCTAGAGTCAGTGTGAATGAATGTGTGTAAACTCTCCTGTGGTTGTCCATACGCCTGCACAGTGCATGTCTATAGAGTCGATAGCAGAAGTTGCCATTTTTCTTTTCTTTTCATGAACCATCTTGAATTCTTTAGTATATTCTGCATCCAAATCACATGCATTCATGTAAATGATTTACAATGTAATGTTTCATTAGAAAGGACTGAATATTACAGGCTTTTGTGATATTATAAGTGAAGTGACAATATGGTTGTTAAACAAAGAAATGTTGTGACCACTCACCCTCACCACACACACACACGCATATGCACACACACTCAGTCATCCCCCTCTCACACACACCTGCACAATATAAAGTTACACTATAGTATAGTAAAGTTTCTGATTTACCTATAATAGATATTATATAAAATCATTTTTACATGCACAGCACTTCAATTTTGCTAACTCCAAAAACATACAATTAAGCAGACTTCTTAATTGTATGTTTTTCAGGTCAAGTTCTACCATTGACCTGACTCACTTGAAGACAAATTTATAAACCAAATATATATATATATATATTTTGTTTTCAAAATACCTTGTTTTGCATTGCTTTTATATTTATAAGCTTTAAGATTTTTACATCTTACAATTTTCCTATTTCCAAATCCTCTTTCCAATTAATGTGATTTAAAAATAATTCTTCACATAACTAAATTTTTCAATGTTATATAATATAAATTTTCCACTTACAGTTTGAGATGTATTTTATTATTTTTTATATTATTTTTCACAGTTATAAATAATGAAAAAATCCAAAAGGTTTAATAAACTTGTAATTACCTTTTTTCACACTCTCTCTTTGCAGCTCTGAGAAGAAAACATAATTCCTTTTAGAAACTGTTTGCTGGATACTGTTTAAGACTTAAACAATATTGCACCAGCAACATTACTGTTGTGCAGAAAGTAGCATAACAACTTTTCTAAAACAGTTTTATGAACTATTAACTGCTATAGCGTAGTGACTACTGTATTGACATGTAACACAGACTGACTGACAGGCAGACATTGTCATGGCTCCAGCTGCATAGACCTATGCTACGATATTGCAGCATAAGCAAGAGAGAAGGTAGAAATGTCCGCGGATTTTCATTTGTAGTGACTGTCTGATATTCACATATCAGTATCCAACAATAATCTGCCAGCATTCATACACTCTCCATGTTGGCAAAGTCTTGGTGAATTCACATGATGTAAATGTCTTGCTTGGCTGTCCCACTCACAAAGAAAACAACAGTACTTGGTGTATCTAAGTTTCAAACAATTGCAACAACCTTCATACCAGCTGTCCCTTGACTATGGAATGTGTTCCATCAAAAGCTGGATGTTCTCATCTGTTTCCTTCATGTGATCTGCATGTCAGACACATTTTGCCATTGTGCAGCAGGGCTTACTTCAACCTTAACAATGATGAGTCATTAAACAGTCACCATTCTGTTGGAAAATGGTCACATCTGAAAAAGCCACTGAAAAAGGTCAGACTGCCAGCTTGTCTGAAACATTTACAAAAAAATCTGAAGGTTAAAATCTCTGACAAGATTGTGGAGCTGTACCTGATAAATTTAATGAGGACGACTGGATGGTAATGATTTGAAATCTGGATCATCTGCAACAGCTTCCATCTACATAGGCTCCTCCATCTCTGCCTCCTTGCATAGCAAGTTGGTAGTTGCATGATGGCAGAAAGTTTAGCTGGATGGTATGGCCAAATATATTATTGTGATGTATTTGTCTACATATATATATATATATATATATATATATATATATATATATTATATATATATATATATATATATCATTATTACTTTAAGAAATGAAGGTCAGTCAGTCCGAAAAATTGGGAAAACTTTGAAAGTGTCCCCAAGCGCAGTCACAAAAACCGTCAAGCGCTACAAATAAACTGGCTCACATGCGGACCGCCCCAGGAAAGGAAGACCAAGAGTCACCTCTGCTGCGGAGGATAAGTTCATCTGAGTCACCAGCCTCAGAAATCGCAGGTTAACAGGAGCTCAGATCAGAGAGCAGGTCAATGCCACACAGAGTTCTAGCAGCAGACACATCTCTAGAACAACTGTTAAGAGGAGACTGTGTGAATCAGGCCTTCATGCTAGAATATCTGCTAGGAAACCACTGCTAAGGACAGGCAACAAGCAGAAGATACGCGTTTGGGCTAAAAAACACAATAAAGAAAACTCTTTGAATGAGAAGGTGTGTCCAGACTTTTGGTTTGTACTGTATATATAAACCTTTGTGTGCCTACGTGAAAGTTTGTACGAGTTATTCACCAAATTGTGTGTGGGGGCCCTGCGACTCTCAGGAATCCTGAGGCGGCAGATTTCAACCTGTCTGCCAATTTCCATGAGATTTTGAGCATGTTAAGACCCCCAAAATGTCCAAAAGGGTGGGGAAAAATCCTTAGGAAAACAAAAGGGTTCTGCACACCTTATAGTGCTTGGGCCCTAAGAAGAAGAAGGAGAAAAGTTCCAAAAATTTTCTAACCAGCTTGTCTGGCACCAACAACTGATCCACAGTAAGAAATCACAGTAATTGCATATTCCACTGTTTGATATGAACATTACCTGAAAATTTTATCTGCATCATTTTATAAAATGTTGTAAAGTGAGAAAACAAGAGTTTAAATCAAAGAATATACAATAAAAAACAGAACACAAGGAATACAAAAGTTGCTATCTATTCAACAGCATCTTACAAACATCTGTAAGAACATCAAACATTTTCTTCTTTCTTTTTTTTAATTCAATTCAATTAAATTTTATTTCTATAGCACTTTTAACAATGGTCATTGTCTCAAAGCAGCTTCACAGAAATGAAAAGAAGACTTATGGAAATGTATATATGTGTAAGAAAAATGTGACTAGATAATGAGATTGTCCCTGATGAGCAAGCCAAGGGTGACGGCGACAGTGGCAAGGAAAAACTCCCTGAGATGGCAACAGGAAGAAACCTTGAGAGGAACCAGACTCAACAGGGAACCCATCCTCATCTGGGTGATAACAGATAACAGAAATTGTATAACATCATGTGTGTTATGCAGATGAAAGTTCCATAAACAGAAGTTAATTTAAATTAACACAAAGTCCAGTTCAGCACAGGGATGAGTCAGCAGGTGCAGAGGGCAGATGGGGGTCTGGATCACTGGGAGCTCAGGAGCAGCATGTGTAGATCCAAACCAAAATGAAGAAGAATCCAGCTGGAGTTGGTCCTTCTCTGGATGCCTCTGGGTCAAAGCAGGGTCGGCCTCTGTCTACTGAAGCTGGCACGATCTCCAGATGCCTCGGGATGGGTGGAAAAATAAAGAGCAGGTGAAAAGAATTAGCGTGGTTGCCATTCAGGATAGATGTACTGGAGTATCAGGTAAAGAAATTAATTATGTGTATGCCAGATTAAAGAGATGCGTCTTGAGTCTACTTTGAAATTGGGAAACTGTGTCTGAGCCCCGAACACTGTCAGGAAGGCTATTCCAAAGTTTTGGAGCTAAATATGAAAAAGCCCTACCTCCTTTTGTAGATTTTGATATTCTGGGAACTACCAGTAGTCCGGAGTTTTCTGATCTTAAGGAGCGTCCTGGATTGTAACGTATCAGAAGACTGGTTAGGTATGTGGGAGCTAGACCGTTTAGAGCCTTGTACGTAAGTAATGCTATTTTGTAATTAATTCTAAACTGAACAGGTAGCCAGTGCAAGGATGATAATATTGGGGTTATATGATCATATTTTCTGGATCTAGTGAGAACCCTGGCGGCTGCATTTTGGACTAACTGTAGCTTGTTAATTGAGGATGCAGGACAGCCACCCAGTAATGCATTACAGTAGTCCAGTCTGGAGGACATGAATGCATGAACCAGCTTTTCTGCATCAGATACAGATAAAATGTTCCTAAGCTTGGCAATATTTCTAAGGTGGAAAAAGGCTGTTTTTGTGATGTTGGAGATATTAGACAGTAATTTATCCTTTGAAAATCATATCACACCCAGGTCTTTCACTGTCGAGCTGGTGGTAACAGAACATCCTTCTAAACGCAGGCTGAATTGTGAGAGCTGGTGTGTACTGGTTTTTGGGCCAATAAGTAATATCTCTGTCTTATCTGAATTTAGTAAAAGAAAATTATCGGTCATCCAGTCTTTTATATCTTGAATACACTCAGTTAGTCTAGACAATTTGGGTATTTCATCTGGTTTTGTGGAAATGTATAACTGAGTATCATCAGCATAACAATGGAAACTAATCCCATGTCTTCTGATGATGTTACCCAAGGGAAGCATGTATATTGAGAACAACAGAGGTCCTAAAACTGACCCTTGTGGCACCCCATATTTCACTGGCATTACACCAGACTGTTCTCCATTCAGATCTACAAAATGGAATCGATCAGACAGGTAGGATCTAAACCATTTTAACGCCTGTCCCTGAATACCAATGTGATTTTGTAAGCGATCTATTAGAATATCATGATCTATAGTGTCGAATGCAGCACTAAGATCAAGTAAGACAAGAATTGAGATGCAGCCTTGGTCTGAAGCTAAAAACAAGTCATTTGCAATTTTAACTAGTGCAGTTTCTGTACTATGATGGGGCCTGAAACCTGACTGAAATTCCTCGAGGATATCGTTTTCCTGCAAGAATGTGCATATTTGGGCTGATACTATCTTTTCTAATATCTTTGATATAAACGGAAGGTTTGAAATCGGTCTGTAATTTATTATATCATTTGGGTCTAAATTAGATTTTTTAAGAAGAGGCTTAATAACTGCCAACTTGAAAGGTTTAGGGACATGACCTAGACATAATGAAGAGTTGATAATATTTAGAAGTGGCGCTCCGGCTATACTTATCACTTCTTTTAAAAGTCTAGTTGGGATTGGATCCAACAAGCATGTTGTTGATTTAGCCGAGGTGATAAGTTTGTACAGCTCTTCCTGTCCTACACCTGTAAAGCTCTGAAAATCAAATTGTGAAGCTTTAGACTGGACTGGATCATGAGATGTTAGAGGTTGAATTTCCATTATTTTCTTCCTGATACTATCAATCTTTTCATTGAAGAAGTTCATGAAGTCTTCACTTCTAAGCTGTGATGGGATACTCCCTGCAGGCATCTTAGGATTTGTTAGGCTAGCCACTGTACTAAATAGGAACCTGGGATTGTTTTGGTTTCTTGCTATGAGTTGGCTCAGATGCTCGGCCCTAGCCGCTTTTAGAGCCCGTCTATAGCTGCACATACTACCTTTATACGCGATTCTAAAAACTTCTAATTTAGTTTTTCTCCATTTTCGCTCGTGGTTACGGGTTGCTCTCTTTAGGGCGCGAGTATGACTGTTGTACCACGGTGCAAGTGTTTTATCTCTGACTTTTTTTAATCTGATGGGAGCAACAGTGTCTAATGTACTGGTAAAAATAGTGCCCATGCTGCTAGTCACTTCATCTAGATCGTCTGCACTTAGGGGTCTGATAAGAAATTGGGACAGATCCGGCAGATTACTTGTGAATTTTAGTACTGCAGCGACGGAGGATGGAAGATGGTAAATAGCCTACACATGATTTTGTAAACTTTTTGGACTTGAAATCTATTTAGCAGAGAATATGTTTAATTAATAAATTATTTAAACATTATTGTCATATTTTGTTAATTTTACTATATTTGGTTAGACTATGTCTAAAATATTGCTTAATTACATCTTGCAGCAATGGAGAAATTTGTAGGTAAGAATTATTTTACCTTTTGTTATCTTAGTAATTGCGGAGTTTCACTCTAGCATGTAAAACAGTAACTGCATTTACTGCATTAAGGAACAGAGCCAATTTTGTATTTATTACTGTATACAGTGTATCTCTTTATAATCAAAAAGAGGATGCAAAGAGCAGACGTAATACTCCTGTGCGACAGGTGGCAGTGCACAGATTAATGCTCTTTATGAAGCGCCGAATAGGGCTTAAATCAAACTTCACTCATGGCCACACACGTAAGACACTTGCATACACATATATGAACCAGTCACATGTGCATATATACTACTGACTGCTCAAACAACTACATATGAAATGCCCTCACACCTATGAGACGCGCACAAACAAAGGGAACTGTAACAGTGTAGGGAACGAGTGAACAATGGATCTTCATTTCAGCGGAAAAGGCAATGAAAATTTTCCTATCAATCATTATGTATCGCTGGAGCATGAAAAAATTGAACTCGACAAATTATTTATATATTTGTTATAATTATTATAGAGGACGACATCATATAAATAGGACACAATATTTTAAATTTTAATTTCATTAAGAATTCCTTAGTATTATATCTTGTAATCTGTAAAAAATAAATTAATTAATAAAATAAACACATCTCCGTACATCTAGTAAATTAATCGAATAATTTATTCACAAATTATAAACATTTCAGTACATTATATAGTTTATAATGGTATCTTTTGGTTTCAACAAATATTCTATATTTGTGAATATCTGTGAAATTTCCACAGCAGCAGCGACAGGTATCCGAGGTACTTATGTTACTATGGTAACGCATGGAGGAAGTGACGTTGCAGGGTTTTCCGAATGGTGTAATTTTGTAGAACGTAGTTCCCTTAACAGACATTTCCTGTACATGGAGTAGGGTGTAGTAATTTCAATGTATATGGACTTTTCATTCCGATTCATTCTCCCTGATTAGTAGTAGCATTTTTTAAATAGGACGTTATTGGACAGGTTAGAAGACAGTTTGTAAAGTGGTGTAGGAGAAGCGAGTTGCTCGGTCTGTCCTCTGTGCGTCGGTAAGCTTTTCTGGTGCCAGGAGAGACTCAATCAAACATACACACACATTGTCTGTCAGAAAGGTCTCTGTTTATTACCAGCAAAATATGAGGTTTTTATATGTTTGACCAAATGCCTGTGCCTTCAACATATGTTACTACAAAGATCATAAACCATCGTAAATGTCCTAGTGAGATCTTAAAGAATCAAAGGAGAGGAAGACAGAAAGGTGTCCATCCAGAGACGGATCACAAGGTGTTGGCTCGAGTTAGGGGGAGAGGGGGAAGGAGACAGAGAGAGATGGAGAGAGAAAGAGAGACAGGAAGAGAGAAGGTGAGCGTGGAAGCGTTCACACCTTTAAGAACAGATGAAAGAAGAGGCAGGAAGATAGCAGCATGTTAATATCAGAGCTATGAGGAAGAGAGCAAGAGAGGAGAAATAACTCGATTTAATAAAAAATAAGTCTATCAGCAAGTGATTTATTTATTTTCACCACAGAAGTGGGTGGTATGGAGGGTCGGAACAATGTTTGAACTTCCGATTCTGGATTTGGATTCGGATTCTGATGAGTTAGTTATTATTCATATTAGCGAAGGCGAGGAAACACATTTCACATAACAGTAATTGCTTCTGTTGTAGGATCCGACATATTAGCCACAGATTCCGCGCTTCAATTTTTCTTTTTGCAAATCATCAACCGAGTTTTCTGCCGCTGTAATTTTCAGACATCATTTGGGCAGTTCTGAATATGACTTGTGATTGAACAGTGATGACGATAATTATACTGTCCTACTCCGTCTTCTGAAACTGTCCAACAGCAGGCTGTTTACAAACTGCTACAATTAATCAGGAAGAATGAAGCGGCAAGTCCGTCTACACTGAAACGACTTGTATACACTGAGAATTGTATCATGTACATGTGTATGTGCGTGCATCTCATAGGAGTATGTGTGCGCGGAGAGTTTGAGTGTACAGTATGTGCGTGCATCTCATAGGTGTGTGCAGCGAGTTTGTGTGTATATCTCATAGGTGTGTGTGTGCACGGAGAGTTTGTGTGTGTGTATTTGCATGCATCTCGTATGTGCATTGAGAGTTTGTGGTTATATGTGCATGCATCTCATAGATGTGCAAGTGCAGAGAGTTTGTGTGTGTGTGTGTGTGTGTGTGTGTATGTGCGTGCGTCAAATAGGTGTGCAGAGAGTTTGTGGGTGTATGTGCACACATTTCATATGTAGTTGATTGAGCAGTTAGTAGTATATACAGTATGTATGTGTGACTGTTTTATATATGTCTATGCAAGTGGTGTTTCAGTTTTGCTAGTGTTTAGTATAACAGCACCGGGACATTTCACTCTGTCTCTCTGATTGCACTGATTTAAAGTGTTTTTGTTTCCTTCATAATTTCTTGTGTATCAGAGATTTTGAGATGTCGATCACACAAATAACTGAAATAAGAGAAAAAATTCCCATCACGCAGGGTTTTTGACAAGTTCACTTTGAAAACACAGAAACAGAGTCTGACAGCACTCATGAAGAAGGCATTTGAGTTATTCTTTGGGTGCACAGTTGGTGACCAGGACAAAGTATGGGCTCCTCATACATTTTGTGCATCTTGCACTACCAGTCTGCGAGCTTGGTTGAAGGGTGTTTGTCAATCCATGCCATTTGGGCGCCAGCGGCAGTGGTTAGGTGTATCCCGGGAGCCAGAGCACCGCACATAGTAGGTAATCTTAGGGTCAGCATACAGTAGGTTCTCCAAGATAGTTGTACATGCTGGAGCTAACGATACACGCCTTCGTCAGTCAGACGTTAGTAAGAGTAACTTTTCAGAGGTGTTTGAACTAGCGAAGGCGATGTCCGATGAAGTATTTTGCTCTGGTCCCATCCCAATGAGACGTGGCGACATGGCGTACAGCAGGTTATGGTCTCTGAACCGCTGGATGTCCAGGTGGTGCTTCCAATGTGGGCTTCATAGATAATTGGAAGACCTTTGAGGGCAAAGCTGGCCTGTTAGGGCGCGACGATGTCCATCCCACTCGAGAAGGTGCTGCTCTCATTTCTTGCAGTATAGCACATAATCTCAGAAGAGGCCTAGTTAATCGGTGACAATCCAGAGCCCAGGCCAGGGAGCAGACAGACAGGCTAAACCAACCGTCTGCTAGCTGCATAGAGTCGTCACTCAGGGTTCATCATATTGAGACTGTGTCTGTTCCCCGAGCTAAACATAAACATACATTTAGAAAGACTCAGAAAGTCTGTTTTAGTAATTTAATGAACATAGATACCACAAACTCAGACCACACTGAATGCGCAGCCGGCACCTCTGATCTGAAGCTAGGACTGTTAAATATTAGATCTCTCGCATCTAAAGCAGTTATTGTTCATGAAACTATCACAGATTAGGAGTTTGACATACTCTGTATGGATTAAACAGGACGAGTATGTAGCTCTAAATGAAGCTAGTCCTCCTGGATACAGCTACATACACCAGCCTCGGCTAATTGGTAGAGGAGGAAGCGTCACAGTTATTTACAATGATAATTTAATATTCTGGATATCGTAAAAAAACATGGACACAAATTTAATGCATTTGAAGTTCTCTATAGTAACATAACAAATATGATGTCTGCTCAGTTGATCCTGCTAATTATTATTTACAGACCCCCAGGGCCGTACTCTGAATTTCTCTGTGAATTTGCAGATTTCTTCTCAAACCTAATCATTTCTGTAAACAGAGTTAACTGCTGGAGATTTAAGATTTAGGATTAAGAAACTTTATCCATGCTTCAGGCCTGGTTTAAATGAAGGAGGAAAACATTCAGCACCACTGATTCAGCATTACCGTTGTTAATAAATAAATATCTGTTTTATATTCTACCCCATTTTTTAAAACAGTTCTAAAAAATAATCTAAGATTTTCATCAATGTTTGAGTTTGTGAGACTCTGTTGGCCTATTGTTCTTTGTGATTTGTTCTGCAATTTATTAATAATGTCTCCTTGTGTCCAGAAGGACATCAATGATATTTTCACACATTAACATGTTGAATCTGATCTGTATGACGTTGTGGGAAACAACAATGATCGACTTTGGAATGTTAAGCAATTTCCCTCTGGGATTAATAAAGTTATTTTAATCTTGCACCTTGAATATGTGCCACAATAAGCATGAAGTGTGTTGAGAGCAACAGAGAAAGAGGAACACTGTGAAACTGTGAGACCTATTACATCATGCATCATTATAGGATTTGGTAAAGGATTTGAGTGGTGTTTAAATGAGAAAAAACTTCTGAAAAACAAAACCAGATACACCCTGGAATAAGGTGTGAAATTCTGGTTACTTCACGAAGCTCAAAATCTTTCCAGCCACAGAAATAACACACTTTTAAGTAGGTCAGAGTGCACAGTTGGTGGCTGTTTTTTTTTTGGCTAGTGTTAAGCGAAGCCCAGAAAAAGTATTGAAAAAAATGTTTAATTATTTGCCCCAGTTTGAGTTTAGAGTGCATCTTTATCCCCAATGTGATTATGAAGTAAATACCCACATTACAATAATCAAAAACAGAGCAAAATAACAGAGTATATACAAAAAATCATAATATTATTTATGTTTTTGTTAAGGAATTAGTCCAATCTTGCAACTGAATGTGACTATTTGCACACTGTAAAACCAAACAAGTTCAGAGTACTCAAAACCTTTGTTGTAACTGATTACCTAAAAAAAATTAAGTAAACTTTTATTTAAAAAATATATTTTCAGGTAACTCATTTTTTTTAGTTAACCTAACTTGTATATAATATTTATGCATCATTATTTTTTAATTTCCACATATTAAATGTATTTAATCTCCCAACACTAAATGAAACTAAGTTTCAGCAACTTAATCTTAACCCAAAAAAAGTATTAGTACACAATTTTGTACCTACTGTATGGGAAAATCTACTTAAAGAATTAAAGTGTATTTAAACGTCTAAATGTAACTGAATTTTTAAAATGTCAATTTTACAAGCAATTCTCAAAGGTAGGTAACGGGTTGGAATTAAAGTTATTTATTCAGGTTAACACATGGCATAAACAACAATCCAACATCAGTGTACAAGCTTTTTCCAACATCTTGTTGAACATACTGTTTGGCAGAACAATTACTGACAACACCTTATCCATGTCTCTACTTGCAGCGGTCAGTTTGAAATCAAATGGGCAGAAGACGTTTTTTTTCAAAAAAAAATAAAATAAAAATTTAATCGTTTCATCTGACAACGATCCAAAAGCATGCACAAATGAATAAATAAATAAATACATAAATAAAGGGAGAAGATAATAATAAAACAGATGGTTATAGTTTAGTTTAGTAGCTGCATTTCTGAACAAACTGTATCTATCGGTGAACTTTTGTCATTTAAGAGAGTGTGCTATGACTTAACTTAAAGCTTAAATGTATGGCCTGTTTATGCACATGTGCATTCAGACGTTCTGTTTGGTTCAATTTTTTAACAAATCGTTTTTTTAAATTCAGTAGGCAAGGTTTCAGTGGTTTATCATCCAGACACCTCAGTATTTTCTGGATAAAGGTGAATGTGTGGATGAGTTTTTTTGGATATTCTAAATTGAATGCATAGATCAACCCAAACAATAGTATGAATGCATCAGGCAGCCTGGGAATATCTCTTACAACAATGTCCCCTTCGACTACAACAAATATGCTTTTAGTGCTGAAAGTGTCCGCACTAGTAGTGAGGACAGCAAGAGGAGTATCTGTGATTTCTGGCTCCTCTTCTTGCTGCAAAATACAAAAAAAGAACAAGGTTTATAGTTTAAAAGTCATAAACTATATGCTTAACATTGCTCCTTTAACATTTGAACATTTTTGCATTTTCTTTGTCAAATCTACACAGTAACTATTTTGATTGTCAAATGCTGAAAAATACTTTTTAAGTTACTATGAACTCGTGGATAAAAGAAATTCAACACCATAAAAATTGCACAAAAAATGTAATCGTTACAAAAACCTGAAATCTAATTTATAATTTTGTTTGCCTTTTATGACTGGAATGCTGACTCTACATCACTGTAAATACCAATCTCGACTGCAAATGACATTTTGCCCATTATTGTAAGGAACTACCAGGAGAGGGCACTGTATATTTTTTCTGTTTGTGTAGTTTTTGTTAGTTGACTCAGTTTCCCAGAAGGCACCTCGGTCAGGTGAGCTCTGGTATCACCTGACCGAGGTGGCTCATTAGAGTAGTTATAAATAGCTGGCTGTTCTGGGAAACTGAGTCGGTCATTAAAGATGTCAAGTGGGCATGTCTTTGTTTGGTATCTTCTTGATTTTGTTTTGTTTGGGTTATGTTTTAGTTTGGTTTTGTGTTATGAAGGCTCTCTGTGGTAGTGTGTGTAACTTGGGGAGTGTTTCTGTTAGTTAGTCCTTTGAGTAGTATGCATGCTCTAAAACCTGTATATGCTCTAGGCTAGTGTGTGTGCTTTAAAATCTGTGTTTGCTCTAAGCTAGGGTATGTTCTAATCAAGTACCTGTATATGTTCTAATCTAGTGTATGCTCTAACTTGTATGTTCTAAACCCAGTGTATGCTCTAACCTAGTGTAGGCTTGAACCTAGCTAGTGTATGCTCTAACTCGTTGTAGGTTTTAAACCTAGAGTATGCCTAGTGTATGTGCTAACTTGTGTAGACTCTGACCTGTTCTATGCTCTAAGCCAGTTGATGCTTAACTTGTGTATGCCCCAAGTGAGCGTGTTTGTGATATAAAATCATCACACTTACATCAAAGGTCTTGCAGAACTCTGAGTCATCCTCGCGCAGGTAGACAGGAAGTGCACGAAGGCATAAAGTGCATCTCACACTGACATCATGCCCTTCCTTTATCAACAAATGAAAAATTTAAATTATTGGACACATCCAAGCACTAAATCAAACAAAGAGGAAACAACCATATAAATAAAAAGTAACAGCTATGTTTAGATGGTTGTATTAAATCCTAGTAATAACAATGTAACTTCTGCATGTTTTATACTGTATTTACAGTAGAGATGTTTCAGTGCTTGGGCTGGTACATTTGAATCGACTGTATTAGCTTATGTTCAACTTAAAATTTTGCTGCTCGGTTTAATCTACTATATTTTGAAGTCAGCTTTCTGCTTTTGTGCTGCAATACTCTAGAAAGTTCTACAAATTGTAATCAATGTTGGGATGGGCAATGTTATTATCAAACATACCTGTAAATCATAAGTCTCAAGGATTGCACGCAGTGCTTCTGCTGTTTTGCCTGTCTGCGATGCCTTTTGCCTGTACAAGGTGATCAGTCGTGGTGTGTGCCGGTCGAGCTCGGTGTAGAACTGGTTGCGTAGGTTCACATTTGTAATGCGATGGAACTCAGCAAACACCTTTGGACACACACAAAAAAAATGCAAAGCAAAGTATGAATTTATATATCAATAGTGGGGCAGTGCCTATCTTCCACACTGATATAAACTGCATTAAACTAAGACTAAGAAGAGTATATGTGTTACTGTACCTGTGACTCCATTCGTAAGGCAGGCCAGCTCTTTAAAAAGTCCTTTACCAGTAGCTCTCCCTTAACAATATCCTGTCTTCGCAGAGCAAAGTTTGTATGCATAAGGTTTTCTATCATTAACTGGTTACTCTCAGTCTTTTCAACTTCTTCTGTGATTTGCAGTCTCATCTCTTCCAGAGTAGCCTGGTTCTCTCCTCTTGGAAAATTGGGAAGGTAATTTACTTCAGAGTGTCTGGCTTTTTTAATGTTGGAATGCGGGTGCTCACACTCAGGATTGTTTTTGCTCCTTTTGCCTGTGTTGACAGACACCTCTGCACACCCAGATCTGGCCAACCTTGTACGATAATTCCCCATCTTGAACTTTAAGCTGACCTTCCATCCATACCATCCACAGTCACTTCCAAGCTCTTTGAGACATAGTAATTGAGACATAGTAATTAGAGCTTCAGCTGCCTTACCCACCTCTCTATCATTTAGATATGGTTTGAAGCCGTGCATTATTTCAGCCATTTTTTCCAGGATGTTATGCTTTTGCGATCTTGTCAGCTTCAGTGTCTTTCCAGATCTCTCAAAAACCCGATTTCCTTCTTCAAGTACATATTCTACTTCAAAAGAAAAAGTTGGCACAAGAAAAGTATCAGGCCAATTCCTCTGACGCTGAGTTAAAGGTACATGAGGGAGTATGTCTGTATCAGAACTAGCATTTGAAGCGTCATCACTTTCTGATCTCATGACCGTCAATGTGCCCTTCTCTGGTAATTCCTCAATGTCAACAAGTACACGAAGTTGCCCATCAAAATCAGGATCCTCATACTGCAAGCTGAACTCACCATCCAGTCTTGGCTTGAACTTTTCCTGCATTATTTTTTTGAGCTCCTCTACTGATTTTGGTCGATAATTTAGTGTAAGCTTCACAGCAATATCTGTGGCAATGTATACTCGTAGTACAAATTTCTGGGGAGCAGCCATCTCCTGTTTCATGCACCCTGAAAAGTTTAATGCAGTTTGTCACAATTACATATACGTTATATGTATGTACATATGTACGCAAAAAAAACGCTATGATAAGTGTGTACATCTATCATGTAAGTGAACATCTATCATGTAAACTACTGTACCAACGAGAATATACAATCAGTCATGCTGGACCATAGATAAGTTTATCACTTTTTTTTTCATGTGGATGGTTTGAGGAAGAGTTCCTCCAAGTTCCATCCTCAATCCAACGCACAACTTTCCAGAATTAAAGAATCTGCTGCTAATGTTTTGGTGTCAGGTACCACAGCATACCTTCAGAGGTCTTGTGGAGTCCATGTCAGAACTGTTTTGGCACAAGGGGGATATATACAATGATAGTCAAGTGGTTGAATATGGCTGATCAATGTACAATGTAAAATTGTATCTACTTTTCATGGAAGTAATATGTAGCGTTTAGGTGTTATGAGCAGTCTTCCTTGTGTCTTGTATGCATAGAGAGGTGTTGTGTCATTGAGGTCTGATATGCTATGAACTGTCATGTTCCCTGATAAAAGCTCATAGGATCGCAGATGTTCGATATAGTATGATTTGTGTTCTCGACAAAGAAAGAGAACCTGGTTGTTAACAAGAAGAATCTGTTCAATTTGCTAAACTGAGACAGTTCCCCCTCCTGTCCTGCAGATACAAACATTCCTACGTCATAATCAGTTCCATCAATGTTGACCCTTGATGTGCTGTATATCATTTTGCTGTCTGTTTTTTGTGTGATGTATGCCTTTGCAATATCAGGGAGCATTGAAACCATCACAGAGGAGACATTAGAAGTCTGCTGGTGAGGTTTAAAGAATGATGGGGCACTGAGATAGTATGCCACCATGTACTGATGCCTGTTTGCTGTTTTTAGCACATTCTTAAAGTTCTGTGTATCATGAACAACGCGCTTGAAAAAACGATGTTTTCCCTCAAATCTCATTGTCCACAGATGGACAAGTGGTCCGAAGCAGCATATGAGATGAGGGTAATGTTCAGTATAGTGATGTTTAGGGCGGAGTTTGAAATGAGGAAAAGCAACCTGCAGCATTTGTCTATGGTCCTCTATCTTTGTCTGCAAATACTGCATAGATTCCTCTGTAAATGTCATGGACAGCACCAACTCAACTACCTCCTTCAAATCCATGAGTACAGGAATTTTATCACCAATAATCAAAGGGATAAGTCGAAGCAATGTAGCATTTTCATGACCATTGCCCCCAATTGTGTTCTTTTCAGCAAAAGTCTTTGGGATAGGTTGGGGTTTGTCAACCTTGTCTGTGTGCTGATATGGAAATGACACAATTCTTTTGTTTAAATACTCAAGCGTAAAGTATTTGCAACGGATCATCTCCCCAATGCACATGGCCAGCTCCACAGGCACAATGCCCTCAAAAAGGTCATGAAGGACATCAGGTGGGAAACCGGAGATTGTATGAAAATACTCCAATCTTTGGTTAAGGACACAATCTCCTTGAACACCACACTGATCCTTATTTCCCCCATGCATCACAGCATGTACATCACGGTCATGGCTGTCTTTTGTCCTCAGACTAAAATCACCCCCTCCAACTTCATAGGACTGAATCTGGTCCTGAGTAGCTGTGCAGAATCTGCAAAAATATTTGGCTTTGAAAGACTTTGTAAAACCTGCTAATGCATGGGCTGCAAGATTGTCAGACACCACACACATGACCGTGCCCTTAACTGCCTTACCAATGGACTCAATGAATACACCATCTTTTTCAAGAGTACAAATGTCTCGTAACAAAGGACCAAATGTTCTTTCATAGCCGAATCGCTGATTGTCAGTAACTTTACACAATGCTCCTAGCTGAATCACATGCAAAGCTGATCTGTATTTGCTAGGGAGATCTGCAAGAACCCAGTACACTGCGCAAAGCTTGTGGACTTTCCTTAATGTGCCAAGTGGATTTGCGATTTCAAGATCATCCGTGTACAAAAGGATAGGTAACGTCATCTCATCTGGTGTACAGAATAATTCATTATCTTTAAAATATGAGCCATCATGGTGGGTCACATATTGACCTTTTTTTGCTGTTTTTGTTTCTTTCAGTTTGTCAAGAATGTCAGTATGTTTGAACATTTCCTGGATCATTTTAAGCATAGAAATGTGCATTGTTGTACGTCCAGGCTCTAACTCATACTGTACAGGCATCACCACTGGTTAATTTTTCTCAATAAATGTTTTTCGTCTCTTGGTCGAAGATAACTCCTCACCTTTAGCTGTCGCAGTGGCAAAAATGTTACTCTGCATAACAGCACTGACTACCTCATCTAGAGATGCTTCAGAAGGAAAAATATCATGACCCTGTAAGACTTCTCTAATATTCTTCTTGATAAGGGGTTGGGACAAAGAAAATATGTGAGTCAAATGCTCAACTATTTCCTGAGTTGCCATGTCGGATACATGAAGAACCGCTTGCATCTTTAGAAATAAGGATGCCAAGTTATGGTGCAACTGTGTTCCTAAATTGTCAGTGTCACACTGACTCTCACCTTCAGAAAGATCATTTAGGTCTGTGCTCTCACACTGAGCAGGTCCTTCATCAACACAGTCAGGAGAAAATATTAATGAAGCACTATCATTCTGTTGACATGAAGACATCATCAATGCCTGAAGTACCTACATGTTTTCTACTTCTGTGTGCATTAAATGATGAGTAAACATTTGTGCTGTAATTACAGTTCTTGAATGGGTAGGCTACCATTTCATGCCTTCGTAAATGACTTCTCAAATGACTAAAGAGTATTGCCTCAGAAAAGGGCTGCTTAAAGTCACACAAATGGCATGAAAAAAATGCATGCACTTCAGTTTCCCCATCTAATTTAGCTGCATTAAAATGATACCGTGACAAATGAGCTTTCACTGCATTAAAAGACTGAAAAGTACAAATACAATTGTCATACAGACATGGCAGAGGGCTAATTCTTGAGTAGTGGCTATGTGGCAAACGATAGTGCTTAATTAATTTTGCCTGTGTGGCTAAGGATACAGAACACAACTTGCATTTCCACTCCACTGTGTCACCTGCACCATGAAATTCAAACACTTTTTAGAGTAAGCATGCAAAAAGTTAGTTCAGCTGTAGGACTGTACTAAAATACCCAACCCAATATTAATTATAATAGTGTTTATATTTCAGCTTAAATCGAATAAAACTGAATTTAAGCATACATCATACCTAGATTACTTAGAGGATTGCTCTTTCCCACGTCCACTTGAACCTACAAGAACAATTAAAACAATTTTAAATGATCAAATGACACAGCAAGGACTCTGGTATTCTTATTTATTATTAATTAATTTCCATACCCAATGCTAATCAAAGTTACCTTTACCTTGTACGTTAATTACATGTGAGTTACAGAAGCATATCTGAAACGACCAAAATATTACCTTAAACTCTTTTTTCACCTAAATTTTACATCGATTGAAAAGGTAATGTTAATGTTATTTCCTGAATTCCTGATCATCTTTATAAGTAAGTAGTACTATCCGGGTTTACAGTGCATAAATGAGTATTTATGCAAAGAAAAGGAAATAAATCAGAGGTGCAATCCATGGCAGGAGGACATTTTAGTGCATTACCCCCATACTAAGGGTGCCCTGCAACCACAATTGTTGTGTCCAGAGCGTTGGCTGGGAATTGAAGCTGAGCCAACAATTCTCTCTGGAAGTATTGGAATGACAAGGCTCATTCTTTTGTTTCTGTTATTCATTCAAATCATGGGATTGAAATAAAATAATGAGAATGTAGATCAGATTTTCAGCTTTTATTTTCTGATCCTTAGATCTAAATCTACGGAGAACTTATTACTTTTATAATTTAAAATTTAATTTAATTTATTACTTTTGTCAGATTAAAGTTATTTCTGTGACCATTGTGAGTTTTTCTTTCATTGACCGAAGGGTACCAACAATTTTGTCCACGTGTGTAGCTAGGTTAGCAAATGATAGACACACACTGCATCTTAATATCTGTTTTTGCTGAGACTAAACTAGAAAATACTGATTTAAATACAGCTCTGTAGTTCCTTTTTTCTCTTTTGTGTCCTGGAGGATAATTGTGCTTCATCCCATCAGAATGTGTCGACTGACCATTGCTTTTACACAAAGGGAGCATTGCTTTACTGACGTCTGAATTCACTTCCCCCACCTAATAATTCAATTGTCTCAACATAACACAATTTTTTAAAATAAATATATACATAGGTTTTTGTTTTTATTATACAGCTGAATAAAACATTTTATAATATGATTTTGCCCAGACACAAGCATCACTGTTTTCCTGAAATATGGCGTATCAAGCAACATCATACTGTTGACTAGAGCTGCTACTGTAGATTATGGCAAAAAATTATAATCATGAATAATTTAGTTAATAATGACATCACGACTATTTAAAATTATTATTCATTGACTTTATAAACATTATGCTTTCATGGAATAAAAACGTTCTTTTTTTAACAATGGATTTTCTTGAACTTTAAATTTAAGTTAAGTTAAATACAAAGAAGCTTGTAGGCTATATGGATAGATATCAATCAAGAGAGAGAGAGACTTTTGACAGTCTTTTATTTTAACCAATTATGTGTTTACCCTTGCATCATTTTAACTAAATAAATAATTGAGTAAATGAAATTATATATATATATATATATATATATATATATATATATATATATATATATATATATAGTTATAAATAATAGCAGATGCAGATCACCTGCTTTTATTAGTTAACAGTAGTTTTGTAAAGTGTTCGCTACTCTGGTTTTACATCACTATTCAGCCCAAGGATGCTGCACCAGGGTGTATCTAACCATTTCTTGTTGAAAACATTACCACATTAAATATAAAGGATTCTTGCTAGAGGCAGTGTTAACGTTTATTTCATTAGTTTTTTTTTTTTTTTTTTGTCTCTTAGAATGGGGCTCAATATTTCAGACAATACAGGCGTGATGGTTAGAGTAGGATTGAGTTCACCTTCCTCAGGGCTGAACACCCCATGCAGAACTCTCTGATGAGCGGTACATGCTCCTCTGCTGTTGGTATAAGGATGCAAATGTTGTGTAACACAGACAGATCTTATACTTTATCTGTTAAAATCATTTCCTGTTAGTTCCACCAGCTCTCAGTATCCCAATCCTTGATGAGATCAATGTTCGTGTCAAGGCTGGGGTAGACTTGTTGGTCATGTTCAGTCTGAAAAGCAGGTAAATCTGCTAGGTTTTATTTTTTAGTGTCCATTAAGACCAGTGATTTGTTCAGACCCCAACCTTCTACTGGTTGATATATTTACTTCTTGCATTTATTTTGCTTAATTCCGTAGAATATTTTGTGGAGGACAGGACATGGTAAATGATGCAGACATACAGCGGGGAAAATAAGTATTTGACACATCAGCATTTTTATCATTTCTAAGTGGGCTATTGACACAATTTCCACCAAATGTAGCCATCAAGCCAAATATTGAATTCATAGAAAGAAATCAGAATATTTAAGTATACAAGTTGAGTCATAATAAATAAAGTGAAATGACACAGGAAATAAGTATTGAACACATGAAGATAACAAGGTGCAAAATTGCATAGAAAGCCAGGAGATCACCTGAAATCTGTCGGTATTCAGAGAGAAACCCTGCCCCCCATCAGTACTAATTGATTTCAGCTGCTTTAGTCCTAATTGATGGCATATAAAGGCTTCTCCTTACCCAGGAGGCACACAGGAAAGACATCTTCATGATGGGTAAAAGCAAAGAACTCTCCCAAGACCTTCATAATCTTATTGCTGAAAAGCATTCTGATGGTAATGGTTATAGGGGCATTTTCAAAATGTTGAATGTTCCTGTGAGCACTGTTGGGGCCATTATCCGGAAATGGAAAGAGCATCAGTTCACCATAAACCGGTCACGATCTGGTGCTCCACATAAGATCCCTGTTCAAGGAGTCCAAAGAATAATCAGGAGAGTTCTCCAAGAGCCAAGAACCACTTTTTATCGCGCAGAACTTCAGGAAGACCTTGCATCAGCCAGTACTGTTGTTTCAAAGAAAACTATAAGCAATGCACTGAACCGCCATGGCATCCAAGAACACTCACCACACAAGACTCCATTGCAGAACAAAAGTCATTCTACACACCATGTTTGGAGAAGAAATGGCACTGCTCACCACCCCAAGAACACCATACCAACAGTTAGGTTTGAGGGTGGAAGCATCATGGTTTAGGGCTGCTTTTCAGCAAGGGGTACTGGCAGACTTCATATTATTGAAGGCAGGATGAATGGAGAAATGTACCGGGACATTCTGGATAAAATATTTGCTGCCATCTACCAGAAAGCTGAAAATGAAAAGAGGGTGGACATTTCAGCAAGACAATGATCCCAAACACAAGGCCAGGGAAACAATGAAGTGGTTTCAAAGAAAGAAAATCAAGTTGCTTGAATGGCCCAGTCAATCACCTGATCTACAGTAAATCCCATAGAAAATCTATGGCGAGAACTGAAGATTAAAGTTCATAAAAGAGGCCCAAGGAACCTTCAAGATTTAAAGACCGTTTGTATGGAAGAATGGGTCAGTATCACTCCTGAGCAATGCAGACGCCTGGTCTCTCCATACAAAAGGCATCTAGAAGCTGTAATCACCAACAAAGGCTTTTCTACAAAGTACTAAATAAAGTGTGTTCAATAATTATTCCCTGTTTCATTTCACTTTATTTATTATGACTCAACTTGTATACTTAAATGTTCTGATTTCTGTGCATCAATTCAATATTTGGCTTGATTGCTACATTTGGTGGAAATTTTGTATCAATAGCCCACTTAGAAATCCCCTTACTGATAAAAATGCTGATGTGTCAAATACTTATTTTCCCCGCTGTAATGCACGCAACGGCTTTCCACATATAACAGGTTTATAATATCTGGTGTTTCTTGTACATAAACCGATCACCCATCTTTTGGATTTTAGTGTAATCTTTGTTTCAGAATCAGGTTTTATTCGCCAAGTATGTTGAGACACACAAGGAATTTGGTTCAGGCTGTTTGTAGCTCTCAGAATACAGACAAACATAAAAACACTGTACAAGTAATTACACAGTAGTTACATTTTGCTTGTGATTAAATATGATTCAATAAGGTTGGAGGATCCTGAGTATGTGCAGTATAGTGTACATAAGGGGATTGTAAAGTAGAGCAGGTAGCCCTCTGTGCATCATATGTACTATACTAGGTAGTGCAAAACCAAAGTAATATAGTGGTAGTGAAGTAATGTGCATGTAAAGTAAAAAAGTAAAGCCTTTATTTTGTCACACATACATTACAGCACAGTGAAACTCCTTCTTCACATATCCCAGTGTAACTGGGGTCAGAGCGCAGGGTCAGCCATGGTACAGCGCCCCTGGAGCAGTTAGGGTTAAGGGCCTTGCACAACAATGGCAACCTGGCTGAGCTGGGAATCAAACCGCCGATCTTCCGATCAGTAACTCAGTGCCTTAGCCCTCTGAGCCACCACTGGGTCACCTCTGAGACAAACTGGGAGTTTGATGGAGGCGGTGCTTTTATACAACATGGGATCGATTTGTGCAAATAACAATACTTAAAGACGGTAGGGCAAATAATGATTTAAGGACAGTTGTAAGATCCAGTTCAACTGTTTGACGGTGATTGCTTTGCGAAAAGAAACTGTTCCTGTGTCTGGCAGCTTTGATGTGCAGAGTTCCGTAGCGCCTGCCTGAAGGGAGGAGGGGAAAGAGGTTGTGTCCAGGGTGCGACGGGTATGTGGAGATTTTTCCTGCCCGTTTCCTGGTTCTTGTAGAGTACATGTCATGGAGAGGGGGTAGGAGAGCTGCAATGATTTATACGGCTGTTTTTACTGTTTTCTGCAGTCTATTCCTGTCCTGTTTTGTGGCTGCTTTTTGTTTACTTTTTATTTACAAAAATGTTCCCATGTAGTGCATCATGGCTTCCAAACACAGTAAAACCTGCACTAGTGATAGCATCAGTGAAAATAGAGGTATTGATCTGGAAGGAAAACTGGAAATTACTGAAATATTGCTGAATATTTATGCATTTTGCACTTGTACATAGTAGCTACACTGCAGAATCCATTTTAGCTTTGCTACATATCTGCTATACAATGGTATGGTGTTTGCTTATTGTCCAAGCTGCATTAGGTCTGCTTTCACAGAATGGGTCTTGGACATTAAGTGGCTGATGAACAAGGAAGTGACAGTGTCACGACATCGTCAAATAAAGAAAAAAACAGTTTCACATCTCCACCTCAGATGGTGTAAATCAGCAAGAAACTCTCTTGAATACGGAAAAAGACAGTTTCACAACCCCTCTGGCAGTTGCCAACCACCAGAACGGATTTCCTGCTTCATCTCTTGGCTCAAAAACAAAGAACATACCTGCTTCAGGGACATTTATAACGGCAATCAGTTAAAGTATGAAATTAGGGCAAAACATTTCATGAATGTACTCATAAATTATGTTTTGTCTTCATGTCGTGTTCAACGTGTTTATTCTAAACTTAGGGAATGTAATCAACATGTGTAACCCCTTTCATGACGACCCCTTTAGTCATATGAACCAGACCCATGTTAATCCAGTTTATCTAAATTACTAAAACTACTAGTTTAATAAATTATTGTTTCTTTATAAAGAACTGTTGCCTTGGTCATGTATTTTAAAGTCTAAACATTTGCCCGGATCTTACGTTACAGCGTTTACAATTCGTAAATACCCAATATACTGTACAAAATATTAATATTGGTAAGAATATTCTAAATCGTGCTAAATGCTGGATGGGTAGTTCATGAAATGTATGATATAAAAGTTAAATCAGTTAAATAAAATTAACCTGAATCCTTAAAAGATTCGATTCACCTCTGACTAAGAGCTGAAATCTTACAACTGTCTATACATGAATTAATCAACACAATAGAATTTCAAGCCTTTGGTGAAATAAAATGTGCCTTCAGAATCTCTCTCTGACATCTCAAGGGCCTCAGCAGTTTACCTCAAAACTAAATAGCTTTTTAGTTTGTTGACCATTGTATTTAGCTGCATTTTAATATGTTGCTATTGTTGTTGTTGAGAAAAAAGAGCACTCTCAGATGGGTCTTTTTTATTTAATATAGGTTATTTTATTTAATGTGTATACTTTTTTTTCCCATTCCCAAGTGTTGCAGCATGTTTCAAACAGATAATCATTCCCCATGTTTACCTTTTATTGTGATGGCTCACATGTGGCTTTGACTTAAAACTATATTGTGTATTGCAATTCATCCTAAAAATATAGTACATTTATGGCTATATTGACCCCCCAACCTCAAGTGTTAATAAAACATACATTTATAACAATTTTAATGAGGGTAAAGGAAACAAGGTACTTTGTGTTTTAGGTTATCTTGGATTAAGCTGAACTTTTTGATTGCATATAATATTACACTCTAAAAAATAAAACTTTGCTGTATTAACTTTTTGGTGAAACATTTTTACACTTAAAAATATTGAGTAAATATCAAAGTTGTGAAAACATGTAAAATATACTTCATTATTTGAGTACAAGTCAGTAAAAAAATTAAGTAAACCTGAATAACTATATTTAGTACAAAATGATGTACAAAACTTAGTAAATTTACTTAGTAAAAAACTAGTAAATTTAATGAAAATCAGAAGTTAATGTAATGGTTACCTCAAGTGAAAATGAGTAAAATGATTGAGTAGATATAATCGAAATTCAAGGTAGACAAACCTGAAAATTAGACCATTATTTAACAAACAAATGTGCTACATTTACTAAATAGTTTAACTGAATTTAATTCACACTGTTAGGTATGAATTATTTGTTTATTTAATTGATTAATAATTATTTTAATGTACATTTAAAAATAAGTGATGACAATTCTTGTGCTAATAAAACAGATAATTTGTTAAATGAGATTATATAATTATAAAAAAAAAATGTAAAGGTAAGTATGAAAATGAATGCGCGTTGGCACAGAATACGTTGCAAAAAATGACAAAAAATTCAATAACTTTTTTGCTATAGAAATTTCACATGTATAACCAGTTGTACTATAATCCACTCCATCATTGCTAATAACTACAACAATTCCCTTTGCAATATTCAGTTGAATAATTTTTCTAATTAATTTTTTACCAAATAAATTATGAATTTTCAATAGCTTTTTCGTTATGTGGATTACACATTTAAAACCAACTGTACTATAATCCACTATCATTGCTAATAACTACAACCATTCCCTTTGAAATATATTTGAAATATTGAGATGATTGCCAAACTTAATTGCATTTATTTATTTCTTGGATTAAGAAACTGGGAGATATTAATGTACTTGAGTAATTCGGATGGTAATAGTAAATTTAACTAATGTAAAATATTAAACAATATTGAAAAAATAATGGTTGTAGTTATTAGCAATGATAGAGTAGATTATTGTACAGTTGGTTTTACTTGTGTAATCCACATAACGAAAAAGCTATTGAAAAGTCATAATTTAATTTTAATTAAAAAAATATTAAACTGAATATTGAAAAAAAGAATGGTTGTAGTTATTACCCATGATAGAGTGGATTATAATCTAGTTGGTTTTGAATGAGTAATCCACATAAGAAAAAAGCTATTGAAAATTAATATATTGTTTTGTAAAATATATATATATATTTAATTGAATATTGCAAAGAGAATGGTTGTAGTTACTAGCAATTAAGGAGTAAATTATAGTACAGTTGGTTTTACATGTGAAATTTCAATAACAAAAAAGTTATTGAATTTTGTTGATTTGTCATTTTTTGCAACTCAAGTCTGTACCAAAATGCATTCATTTTCATACATACCTTTTTTAATTATTTAAAAACTAATAATAATAATTGTAAAGACCCCGACTCTCATTTAACAAATCTGTTTTATTAGCACAAGAATTGTCTCTCACCATTTGTTTTTAAATGTACAATTATTAAATAAACCTAAATATATCAATTAAACAAACAAACAAATAATCCATACTGTAGCCTAACAGTGTAATATGTTTGATGTTCTGTGAGGTCTTTCTCTGTAATCTTGTGTATTTTTCTGTAAACAAACGGTTGGGTCTTTGTTATGGACATTTTAGACGGTCCCTTAGTGACTCCATCTCTATAAAGCACTGGTGTTCCGGGAAATTCAGTGTCCCTAGGTTTCCCCGGTTGCGCGCGCCGATGCAATCATTACGTCACTCACCACCTAGCACCGAGAGGGCGAACAAGGATTTTGAGGGTTTTTCTCTCGTTTTAAAGTGTTTTTACGAACATTTTGAATTAAACAAACAAACATATGCAAAATAATCGAGTGTCTTTTCGTTTTTTGGATATTTGAAGTTAATTCAGACTAGGGCTGGAATGATTCCTCGAGTAAATCGAGTAATTTGATTACAAAAAATGATCAAGGCAAAATCTTCTGCCTCAAAGCTTTGTTTAATTAATTTTAAAAGTTGCGTTTTGTTTTTGCATAATTATTTGTAGACAGCAAGTTTTTGACACAGCGCGCTTCCGGGTGCAAGCCGCCAGTAAACACCAACGAAGAAGAAGCGCTTGCGTCACCCACAAAGCGGAAGGAGACGCACACAGTTAGCTGTGTATTGATTTGAGTGAGCATTCTGTTGCAGCATCCAAAATGGAAGGGAGTGATAAAATTATCAGCGATAATATGCCCAAATAAGTAGATTTGGAAAACTTTTAGTTGCACAACTTAGTGTTTTTGTGGAATTATTTATTTTAATGTGTGCCTTAGTTTTTTTTATCCTTAAAGTCATTTGAAAAACTTTTTTTTTCCATCCGAGAAAAGGCTTTAAAATAAGAATGTATGGTGCTGTAATGCACTTAATTAATCTTAGTCAACTTTAATACACCTAAAAATCAATCTCACCTACGCGGTGTCGCGCGGTGGCCGGAAGTACGGTTCTTCATGATTCACCGCAAGTTTTGACGGTTCCATCTTTCTGCGTGAAAAATTTAATATGTTTAAGCTGCCTGAAAACATGTTTAATTTTTTTTTTTTTGGTGGACCTTGCAGAACTTTGCGGAACATCAGCGGGCAGTGGCGGCGGCTCACGGTGGCCAACACCGCATCTCACTGTGAGTCAAACCGCATAGGTGAGATAGGGGTATAAGCTATTCCTTGTATTGTGAATAATGACAATTCAACAACCATGGGTTTCTCCAAGCAGCTGTGTAAGAAAATGAAAGCTATTGATGCCCACAATGCAGGAGAAGACTACAAAAAGATCATAAAGTCAGCTTGCAGTTTCCACAGTGAGATGTAATTAAGAGATGGCAGTTCAGGGGAACTGTGGAGGTCAAGATGAGATGGAAGACCTAGAAAAATATTGGAGAGAACTGCTCATGTGCTGGTCAGAAAGACAAATCAAAACCCGTTGACTGCAAAAAAAACCGCAGGAAGATTTTGCAGACTCAGGAGTGGTGGTGCACCGTTCCACAAGACCTTCACACTCTAAAAAATGCTGGGTTGTTTCTATAAACACATTCTTGGGTTGTTCATGCTGGGTCAAAATTCTGGGTTATTTTGGGGACTTTAAGCACATTGTTGGGTTGGGTAATGCTGGGTCAAATGAGATGTAGTGGGTCATTTACAAATGAACACCTGGTTGGGTTATTTTGACTCAACAACTGGTTTATTCTTTATTTCTCCAAATGGCAGCCTGCAAAGTGTTTTAAATTTTACTGTTATTATAAGTGTAGTTTTATTATAAGTGTAGTTTTAAGAGTTCAGCGTTCATATAGCCGCCCAACATAGCCTCAAACGACTGCTGGCTGTGGTGTCTCTGCAGAATTGTCTGTCACCATTTGTTTTTAAATGTACATTATTATTACAAAATAGCAGATTTTTTTTTATGTGTGTGTATTCCTAACAGGTAATCTTTGGTATAATACGGTTATGGTATAATATATCGCGGCTGTGAGAAGCATCCTGTACGCTGCGTTACATTATTATACCCGGTGTCCTCAAACCCTTGAGTGTGCACTTCCAAGTCAAGTCTGCTCTTTGCATTTTTGGAACTGAGACACAGCATGAGGAACTTTCTGGATTTTTCACTTCTGAAGCGGGGGGCATGCCACTTAATGCTGGCAGTATTTTATGGTAAGCTTATATACATTTTTACCTAAATTTTAAATGTTGTAGTTGTGGTAGAAGCAAGCTTATTTCTATGATAATTCCCTTTTTGCCTTTTTAGTCTCACTTTGATATGGGGGTGAGAGGAGGTCATGTTTTAATATTCTGTGCCAACAGTCAGTGTTTTTTTTTATTTTATAAAAGTGCGTTTGTAGCACACACAAAAAACAACTAAATGTAGTCTTAAATGTAATTTTAGGTAAATTACTAGTAATCTTCGCTAAAGCTGTGTGTGTGGAAAGTCTCTTGGCATATTTTATAATATTTAATAGGTGTCAGAGGAAGCTATTGGGATATGTTTAATGACAGAAGAAAAAACTGCTTGTGTTATTTTGAACTTTCTGGATTCTTCAGCACATTAACTTTTAACTTTATGGTAAGTTAATGTAAAGTTACTTTTTTTTAGTAACTTGTGGTAGGAGCAAGCATATTTTATTGTTTAAAATAAATTTGATAATAATATTGTGTGGGATTAATATTCTTTTCCCATTCTGTTTTGTTATTCAAAAATGAGAAAGCGTCATGGATAAGTCGTAGCCTTAAAACAAGCTTGTTCTTTATCCGTATAAAATTTACCATTAAATATCATTCATCTAGTGTTTGTTGAGAATTTGAAAAGGGGTGAATGTTTTGTATTAAATCCAGATGGAGCACCGTATCCTGTTACCCCACACATGTTAAATAGTGAGGTAAATTAGTGTCAGACATATACACGAAATTCATGTTCATGTTATGTATTTTTGTGTATTGACAAGAAAAAATGTTTTGCATTAAATGCACATGTAGCTGTACGTCCTTAACAAAAATGCTCAGCGTAAATGTTAGTTATATTGCAACACTAAGTGATGCTGTATAATCCATAGGTGAACCAACATGATGAGGATGATATCTGCAAAATATGGAGATGACTGGAGCATTGTTCCATGTTTTGTTCCTTGGGGGTGAGACAAGAGGGACCTGACAGACCTTTTCCATTGTTGGAGGCAATGCTATTGATACAGACTCTTTGGTGAAGGCTGTTTTTTTTTTTTTTTGTCATTGATGTTAAGAAGTATCTTCTCACCTGGGAGTTTCTCCAGCATACTGTAGATCAGATTGATGGACACGAGTACTCATATCGTGTCATAAAATGCAAAAAAATGCTATTCAAATCAGATTTACAGGGGTCACTTGTTTTTGATTTACAGAGTGTTTATGTTACAGTACATTTATTTTATATTTAACAAATGGGCAGCTTGAGATTATATGGTTTTGTCTGACATTTTGGTAAAAATTAAGTTATTCACATTTTCTTATTCTGTGACAATCTATTTACATTATGTGAAGTTGTGTACATTTTGTGTCTTTTTTGAAAATAAATAATCAAATGGAATGTGTCAGCCCAGCAAGAGTGTCAATTTAACCCACTGGTTGGGTCAAATAAAATAACCCAGCACTTCATCAATTTAACCCACTGGTTGGGTCAAATAAAATAACAGTGTAAAACACTTTAACATTCAACCCAGCAAGAGTGTCAATTTAACCCACTGGTTGGGTCAGATGAACAACCCAAAAATCTGGGTTAAATGGTACAACCCAGCACTTGGGTCAAAACAACCCAGCGCGCGTTCTGTCCAATAGTGACCCAGCAGATGGGTTATGGTTGTGTTGTTTTTTAACCCAGCAGTTTTTAGAGTGCATGGAAGACTCAACAGAAGAAAACCTTACCTGCGCCCCAATCATAAAATCCAACGTCAGAAGTATGCAACATAACATCTACAGGAGCCTGATGTGTTTTGGAAACCAGTGCTGTGGACTGATGAAGTTGAAATAAAACTCTTTGGCCACAATCAGCAAAGGCATGTTTGGAGAAAAAGGTGCAGCATTTCATGAAAAGAACACCTTGTCAACTATTAAGCATGGGAGTGGATCTATCATGCTTTGGGATTGTGTTGCAGCCAGTTGCACAGGAAACACTGCACAGGGGGAGGGAAGAATGGATTCCACTAAATACCAGCAAATTCTGGAAGTGAACATCACACCATCTGTAAAAAAAAAAAAAAAAAAAAAAAAGCTGAAGCTGAAAAGAGGATGGCTTCTACAACAGGACAGTGATCCTAAAGATACCTCCAAATCCACTATGGAGTACCCCAAGAGACGCAAGCTGAAGGTTTTGGCATGGCCATCACAGTCCCCTGATTTAAACATTATTGAAAATTTGTGTGTATTCCTTAAAAGAGCTGTGCATGCAAGACGACCAAAGAATATTACAGAACTAGAAGCCTTTTGCGAGGAAGAATGGTAGAAAACCCCAAGTACAAGAACTGAAAGACTTTTAGCTGGCTATAAAAAGCGTTTGCAAGCTGTGATATCTGCCAAAGGAGGTGTTACCAAGTACTGATTACGTAGGGTGCCCAAACTTTTGCACAGTTCCACAAGGTTTTTATTTTTGTTCAATTTATGGCATAAGAAGTAACTATACATCATTATGCGTTTCCTCCTTAAAGTGTCGGAGTGAAACACACAGACTCGCGGTTCAGTGTGTGAGGTGGAGCGTTACAAATGCGGTAATTATTTGAACACGCTAGTTTTATATCCTCGCCACAGTGGGATATAAAAACGCCGCACCTGGCGGGAGAAATTCAAATAATGCGGCACAACCGCGGCCGCCTACAGCGAGAAACCCGGAGGAAAGCACGACATGCACGCGAACGCTGCTCGCTGTTAAACGAATAAATCTCTCCTTTTACACCAGATTTAAATTATCTGTATTCACCGCGCTTTAGCTGAGCAATTTTGCGGTTGGAACAAACCAGTAAAATCCCAATGAACACCAGGACTGTGCTATTGCTAGGTAGCTATCGTTAGCTCTGGAGCGCGGCTGTGACAGGATTCAGAACAGTAACTTACACACGATAAAATTGTGTATGAATGCAGACAGAGTCATTATTTCATGAACTTGTGTTAACTGCTTACTTACCAGGATTTGTAAGGAGTGTTACAGCCTGGGGCTTCATGTCCATTCTCACAGCAGTGTGTGCTCGCTTCTCTCATGGTACACCAGACTTCCCATGAGCACTTGCACGGGGCAATTTACTCAATTATTTCAGTTTTTGTTGTTAAACATAAAGAATATTGAGTTGGAATGAGTGATGATTGTAGTTCTTGAAACTAATCAGTATAATTACTCCATTGCCAAAAATGTTGATTGTAATGTATTTTTAAAAAATTGCATGTAAAAAATATAATTCAGTTAGTCAAATACTAATTTATGTTTCTGAAATAAACTTAAATAATATTGTAAATTTAAGACAAAATTAGTAGTTGTATTTTTAGGCATTTATTTTGATTTGTCTAACTCAGACAATGATGTATGTGACTTTTAGAGATTTTATTAAAGCAACATAACCTTTTTATTAATGTGAAATTTACAAGGTCACAGAATAATTTTTTAGAGTGAGAGTACTCACCTTTTACAGATCATCACTAGTATGTTTACCTTGTGTACCTTGAACTGTGTTTTTTATATTAACACTGTAACCTCTTTAATATTAATATCATAATGTTGATTTGTTTTCAGAGAGGAAGCTGCAGAGGATGGATTCAGGTGAACTTATTAAATATTTTTAATAACAGAAGACCTGTCTGTGCGTATCATGTGTTTCTGTCAGCAATGCACCACTTTAATGCTGAGACTTTACAAGAAGTGACTGTGGTTATGAGGCTGTTAGAGAATGAGATGCACCTCATTCCCAGTTGTGAGATTTTTACGTTGATGGCTTTTGCATTTTATATTTTTCATTTACGTTCACAGTTTATTACATTTATGGTTTATTATGTTTGTGGGCTGTTATTATGTTGGTAGTTGTCATTTAAACTTGGTGGTGCAATGGGAACTAACTTAGATTAAAGGTAAACAATTACTAGCTACAATAGCTAATTGAGTTGGCTAATAATGCTGCTTACACTCTAAAAACTGCTGGGTTAAAAAACAACCGAACCATAACCCAGCCGCTGGGTCACTATTGAACAGAACACACACAAGCAGCAATTTTATACCCTTAAAAATAGGTTGGATATAAATGGAAATGACTGCAGTTTTATTATATATTTTGTTAGTGCCTTAAATTTGCTACTTTTACTTCCATTAATTTGACTAAAATGTTGGCAAATAAAATGTTGTCCTTTCAGTTATGACTCGGAAAAAAAAAATGTTAGTAAAGCAAATGGCATGTAAGCGTTTCGTTTCAAAATGAAAGGTGAAAGTTTCCGTAGTAAAATTTCAGTTCAAATCAGTTTTATTTGTGTAGCGCTTTTAACAGTGGTCATTGTCACAAAGCAGCTTTACAGAATCAAAAGAAAATTATGGAAATGTGTATTAAATGTGAGAAAATGTGTATAAAATCTAAGGTATTGATTAAATTCACAAATTCACCTCTTGCACTAACAAACAAAACATTCCTCGTTAATTGTTGACTGAAGCCTTCCCTTAGCAAAAAGAATATAGCTGTAAATTAGGGAGGCTTTTTTTTTTTAAACATAGAATAAATAGCTGTTTACTCAGCTGTTGGTGGGTGATTTACATAGAGTAAATCACACACCAGCATAATAACAGGCCACAAATGTAATCAACCACAAACAAATCTGCAGATTTTGTTTTAATGAACCCACAAACATACTACTATTACATTTGCAGAGATTTATTACATTTATAATGGATTGGCACGCTGTCCAAGGTTTACTCCATTTCATGCCCGAAGTCTACTGGGATAGACTTCCCGCTTACAGTGATCCTGTACAGGATAAACAGTGTAGAAAATGAAAGAATGAATAATGACCCTGTATTTTATAACTATGCCTGTAAAATAGCTCTGATGTTATTGGCTAGGCACATGATAGCTAAATATATAACGGTACATGGGTAAGAATGAAATTTGTGCGTTGTTTAATTTTGCAAACTAAAGAAACATCTGCAAAACAGCCAACAGACTTCAGCATACAGATAAATAATTATTAAATGTTTTAAATAGTGAGAAATGTAATCGGGCATCTTGGAAGTTTATAATACTGTTATTGAACTACTGTAATCAGTTAAAAAATCAGTTGACTTCAAGCAGGTAAACACTGCCTTTAGTTTTAATTATTTCAACATCGCAATTTTTCCATCCAGAGCTGTGTTAAATTTTGGCCAAGAATTTTTATTGATCACTAATATGTTGATCAATAAATATGTCTATAGAGTTACTCTTTCTAACCTCTTATGGACAAAGGTGTATATTGTTAGCTCCAGCCTGTATAGCTTAATTTGAGAATGCATGTTTGCCTAAGATCCTAAGATTCCTTGGCTCCTGGGATACACCAAATTAGTGTCGCTGGTGCCCCTAAAGGTCTACTGTAGCTAATTTAGCATTTCTCAGAGTATAATCTCCTATAAGCAGCGGTTATTTTACTGAGGAAAGGAAGTCTGTTGGACGTGTGAAGCACAGAGGAAGGGTGCTTCAATGGGGGATTGTTGGCTTTGGTTGTGCGAGTATGCAGCCATCACCCACTCCCCCTGCTCTAAAGGCGCTAATGCCAGAGTTAATGCACCCAGACTTTACTCTGCAGAATCAATGTCATTTGCACGATCCCTCTGTAAATGTCAGGGATAACATCCAGAGTGTGCCATGCGCCCAGAGACTCCGTTTTGGGTTCTTTTGTGTTTTCTGTTTGTTGAATTCCAATTACCAGAATGCACCTCACCTGAACCGAGTTAGTTTGATTATAAATAGTCATGTGTTCTGTTAATCGGAGTCTTGCATCTGTTCTGTTCTATAGGGTTGTTGTGATTAGTTTCTGTTATGTTCAGCTCCTGTTCTGTGTAGCTCCGGTTTTGGTTGAAATGCTCTTTGAAAGGCAGTTCTTGTTTTCTCCTGTTTTTCTCCGGATTTTTGGTTTGTTCTTGTTTGAAGTTTGATTGTTTGTTTTGTTCAACTTTCATTAAAAACCTAAAATCTCAACCTCTGCGATTATGCCTCACCTAAAGATAACACACAACAGCTGTGACAAAATGCTGTTTTTTTATTGATTATAGCACAAATAATAAAAAAAAACATAATAGCCTAATAACAATAACTCAATTTCATATACAATTGTATACAAATACAAAAATATATATATAATACAATTATATATTAAAATATATCTACATATTCAGTTATAGAGCTAATATGATGTTTATGAAAAAATAAAGAGCACTAAGCAGTATCTCAATTTTTTAAAGAGAGAGTTAGGGCTTCATCCTGAACACACTTCATTACATACAGTACTTGACATGTTTTGTCTGTTTACAGTGATTATGTGTTTATGTTTATTTCTGCACAATAACATTGTCTTAAATCATATTTTACATGAATTATTTTGGTTTTAAATGTTCTGTATATGATGATTTTAGCCAGATTTAAAAAATAATGTTACACTCTATAAATCAGGTATTTATTCAGTAACAGCAGTAATGATCACTGGACCTCATTTCCCCATGTAAATAAGTATGGATAGAGGTTTTCAGTAAAGGACTGACCAGTGAAAGAGTAGATATGAGATCTGGACTCCACATCATAAAAGGAAACCAGACCCTCCTCATAATCCACAAACACCCCCACCTTCTCCACCTTCTCTCTCAGTGTGAGGGGGACATCAGAATCAGCATTAGCTCTGTAGTGATTCCCCAACAGTGACACAGTCCAGAATCCATACTGAGGTTTCCATGCTAATCTCTCCTTCCTATTAACGTTTTCTCTTACCACTCCTAATGTCCATCCAGTTTTTTCTATGACCTGAACCTCATAATAAAAGCTGCCTGAGGAGAAACTCTGCTTTCCCACAACACTGTGGTCATCAGTAAACCTCTCTGGTGGATTAGTGAGAGTTTCCTGTCTTGTGTCTTCATGTGTCACTTCTTGACCTCCAGCAGTATGGGCTGTATCAGGATCCAGTGTCACATCCACTGTGAGGAACACACACATGCGCACGCACACACAGCAAATTATTCATTCAGACAAACAGTGGGGCTACACACACTGAAGTTTTTATATGGAAAAATGTTAGAAATAAACATTTATGAACTTCTGTTTATATATCTATATATCTTTCACACATACACACACACTCACTCACTCTCTCTCTCTCTCTCTCTCTCTCTCTCTCTCAAGATATCTTTATTACATTACTCCACTTTTTGGAACAACAATGAAAGTTAGCAAACATTCCCAATAATCCTGGTTGAGAATATCGTGCAGAAATGGTCTCAATTCAGTAAAATTGTGAGCAGTATGAGAATGCTGTCTGTAAACTGTAAAAATCTGTGCTGAGCATGTCGTCTCATTTAGGCATACAGTGTTCATGTTTCTATCACACATAAGGGAAAAATCATACATTCTATAATTCTCTACCCTGTGCAAACAGGGAACTGGGAATAGATGTAGAATGGAGCTCCAGTGTGGAGCAGCCAATTGCTGAAGAGCTACAGGATGCTGACCAGTGAACAGGTGGAAGTAATGTGAGACACCAAATGTAAGGTTACATGATCAATGATAAAAATGCAGTGGAATGTGAATAGGTGAAAAGAGGCTGTAGAGCCCATAGTTGGAATAAGAGCACAGAACATTCAGGAGAAGTTTAGATACTGCAGGGGGTTCAGACACTGTGATTCAGACACCAATCATTTTGACCATATTTGAGTAATCCAGGTCAATGTGCAAGTTTAAATAGTGACTATTCTGCATGTTCTCAAGTGAAGTTCCACAGGGTTCGTGAACATGAACAGGTCCACTGTTGTTTTATCTTTACATGCTTCATCATGGTAAGAGTGAGAGTGCTTGTGATACACACGGGACCTTCCAGTTTGGAGATGGTTTGGGATTATTAATTAAGGAACTTCAAGGAAACAAAAGAAAACTGAAAACACAAAATAAACGCGAAAATGGACGGGGCTCTGGAAAAAAAAAAACTAAAGATCCTCTCAGGATATAATTTAGCATACAAGATTATTTGATCAAGTTTGAAAAAGTTGTTTAGAGGAGGAAGTATAAGACATTATCCTTCTATCTGAACAAGAAATGTCATATAAAACTTCCAACAAAACTTCAATGGCTCGTATGCTGACCAGTAATCGTAAATATGATCATATCACACCAATCCTGTATTCTCTCCACTGGCTCCCGGTACAGTTCCGGATTCAGTTTAAACTTTTGGTGTTTGTGTTTAATGCGATTAAGGTGTTTGATTAATGGTCTGGCACCTTCCTATCTATGTGAGACAGTAAATTTTTATCAACAAATTAGAGTCTTGCGTTCTGCTAACCAAAACCTGTTAGTGGTCCCTCGGTCAAGATCCAAACAATGAGGTGATCGCTCTTTTGCAGTGGCTGGTCCTAAACTCTGGAACGCCATTCCACCTGAGTTACGCAGCATTACGGACCTCCCTCTGTTTAAGGCAAAACTGAAGACTCACTTGTTTAGAATAGCTTTTAATATGTTATAGTTTTATGTAATTTTTAAAAATAATTTAATCTTTTTATTTTTTATTATTATCATTTTTATGGCTGACTTATTATTATCTGTTTTTAATGCCATTTTATTGTCATTTTTTAGAACTGTGAAGAACTTTGGTACAACTTAGGTTGCTGTAAAGTGCTATAGAAATAAATGCTGATTGATTGATTGAACAAAAGGACAGAATAATTCATTCAAGGGCTTGGAGTGAGACAGGGCAACAGTTTAATTTTGACATTAGTGAGTTAGTGGCACTGCTGGAACAACCAGCAGGTTTGATCAGGGAGTGAATGCACTGAAAGAAAAAGCATGAAGAGTTCCAGAATAAACATCCGAATCGGTAGAAATATCCTCTGCATTATTATCCTCCGAATTAGGCAAATTCCCCATTTTTTTTTTTTTTTTTTTACAAAAAGAGCACTAAAATTTTGGAAACATCTGAAGCAATGAAAGGACGCACTGAGAACCCAAGAGTTCATCTCTAAACGCAGTGCCCTGTGTCAGCTGGTCCTGAGACTCACTAACACACCCCTAACACACAGCATTCTCAAACTATCACCTCACATCACTATCTTTTCAGAATCAGGGACTGAACAAATGAAGTGTGTGTTTCTGGAACACTCGTACAGTCAAACCCCAACCCAGTCCAGACTACACTGTTATGAGGCCCTAAGGAGAGAATATGAGTGGGCAGAGTATTTTATTAGTGTCAGAGAAATACTGCAAAGACTGAACATGTAAAGGCTGAGTGAACACAGTCTGGCCGTGGAGAAGGGCTGACAACCTGGCTGCAAAGAGTGTGTGCTCAGTGTATGAGGGATGGAGTCACTTGTACACATCACACACTTACACTCACACATTCACATACACAAGACTAAAAGATAAATTTTTACCTGCAAATTTCTTCTTCTTTTTTAAAAATTCTGTGAAGCATGAAGCAATATTTTATATTCATTTAAGTAAATATAATTAGATCAAACTTTTTATAGTTTTTAATTTGTACTCAAAAATCCATATGTGGTAAGTGCACATTCTCAGACTGTACTAAAACGCATTTTATTAAGTTTATAAGTTAATTTTTTTTTTTTTTCGGTTGTTTTGGCACATTTCACAAAACAATTATTGAAAAAACGTTTTATATTTTGTCTGTTCAAGCGCAAGACACGTTTTCATACACTATTGTTTTACACCATAAGTTGGTAAACGTATTACAATAAATGTTATATCATTAAAAATATGTTAAGTGTTTATGAATGAATTGCTCGAATAGGGTAACTACATTATTTCTAATCACATAACAAACCTAACTGGTAATTATTATTGTGCAAGCAATGAATATCAATACATGAACTGAATCAAACTGCCAGTAAATTTGACATTTTTGGAAAATATATATTGTTGGAATGTATTGTTAGCTCTCATATTAGTTTTGCAGGAACAATTTTAGGTCAGAATACATAATGTGTGCACACAAGTATTCTCATTAGTGCTATGTCTTATAAGGTATATTTCAGCATCTAGTTTTTAATCCAGATTTTCAGTCACATTTGGAGGGTTATTTTACTGTTTGTCAGCATGGGGATCAGCCACTTGCCAGTGAAATTCAGGATTACATTGATCACATCACATGCTGAGAGACAAGAATGAATGCATCTTTATTCAGGGGGAAAATGTTATATTTGGAATGTTATTTAGAGAGAAAGAAGAAAACACTTGTTATTTAAATATAAGGATGTGCACTTCCACTACATGATAATAATTTGAGTACAAATATGAAATTGTTGTGCACAGAGGAAAAACATACCAAACATATGCTTTATCACAAACATTATGTATCTAATTTCGCTTAAAAACATGGCCAAGAAAAACACAAATGTAGTTACCATCTTCCACCCTCTGTCTCTGCAACTCTGCAAAAGAAAAATAAGGGACTTACAGTAGAGATTGTACATATTTGTAGGAAACTATTTTTTGTTGTGTGTGTTAAATAAAGCCAGTAAGTTCACTCTATTTTACATGATATCTCTACTTATCTACTATACATTTGTATAGACAGTAGAAATGTGGTGCTTACCACATGCACCATTTCATGTATATAATATTATAGTCATGATTAATAGTATTGAATCAAGAACAAAATATGGAAATTGTTATGCCAAACTACTGAAGAATGTGGGGACACATTTCTTGACAGATAAGTAGAGAAGAATCACATATATCCTTAGCAAATATCTTTAAAAAATCTGAGCATTTTATGATAGAACTTTGTATGAAGAAGTGAAGGCGAGTGTTCACACTGAAATTTGTTTACTTTTCCCATGAACGCCTGTAATGATGTGACAATAATGATTATAATAATACAATTGCAATTGTACATATGTACAAATATGTTTATTTAATTTCCTTGACCGACCACTGTTCTGCCTCATACAGCACAGATCTGTCTTGCTCATCTGATGAGAGCTGGGCCAGCTCAACCTTTTTATGCTTGACCCAAATCAGGCACAGTAGAAAAATTACTCTGACCCAGACTTTCCACAAATCTGGTAACTGTCAGGGATAACCCCTAGAGGGCGCCAGAGCGCCCTGTGTTTGTTTGTAGTTCCTTTCGTTTAGACTTCATTTTCCATGTGGCAACTCGGTCAGGTGACCATGGACGCTCACCTGAACCGAGTTGGTTATTAGGTTCATTATAAATAGTTAGGTTTATTTGAGTTTGTTGTGTTGCATCTGTTGATTTATCGTGGTTAATGTCTGTGAGTTTAGTTCATGTTTCCCGTCATTTTCTATACGTGTTTTAGTTTCATTTTTATTTAAAGTATATTTGTTTTATTAATTTCCCTGTTTTTCTTTATAAATAATAAACATCGTTTCCTGAACCACCTGGATCCTCTGCGTTTATGCCTCGCACCCAAAAACGTGACAGTAACAAGATTTGACCTGGCTTATTTTTGTTCAATGGGCCAAATACAGAACATGATGTGCATAAAAAAGTAAAATGTATTATCTGAATTTAACTTCTAGTAATGGTTAGGATTGCAATATTGTTTAGTATTCAAGGTTGAGTTACATGATGATCATATATGCTCATATAATTTACAAAGTGAAGGGAAAATTTTGGGGCTGTATTTTTGCCATAGTTTATGCAGAAATCAATTAAAATAGCTATTTATTACATTGGTATTAATTTATTCATTGTTTCCAGTATTTAGTCTAAATAGATTCATTTTAAAGATGCTTGTCACAGAATCAAATGAGCTGTACTATAATGTATACTGTACATATGTGCACATAACACATATTAGTTTATTGGATGAATATACACACACTATTGAATGTCGATGTAATCAACTCACTTCAGTTTATTCCAGTTTCCACACAGTTGAAATTCCCAGTGTTGAATTAACACAAAGAGGTAAATTAACACCATGCAGTGTTTGGATTAGAAGAGTGAGGAGCATGAGACTTCGCTGTCAAGCTGTCATTGCGGCAAATGGTGGAAACGCCCGCTACTGACATTGTCAATTTTTGTTATTTGGGGCCATCCTTGTTATTGTCTAAATTTTTGGGGTAATAAATATTAAACTAATAAATTGTGTTTCTTCTCAGACATTAGTAATATCGAGGGGAACTTTTACTTATTTCATTAAAATTCGGAGCAAATAGGAAAAGCACTCATGTAAATAACAATATTCCTAACTTATTGTGAGTAGTGTTTATATATAATATTCTACAAATTAATTAATTAGCTGTTTAACTCGCTCATCATCTATACTTCCTTATCCTGTGGTCGCAGAGGGCCTATAAGACTTAGGCATGAGGCAGGGTACACCATGGATGGGGTGCCAATCCATCACAGAAAACACACACACACACAAACTATGGGGCAATTTGGGATTATTTATTAAACATGACCTCACCTCTCATGACATGGCTCTCTGTTTATACTATTATTAATAGTTTTTTCCTGTAGCCTGAAGTTGATATTTCTTTAAATTGTTCAGTTAAATAATCAGCATTTAAATATTTTTACTTCTTACCTGCATACTGCTTCTCCTTCTGCATCTCTAAGGATTAGAAACATACATTTATTTTTAATATGTTGTCTACCTTGTATCTAAACAACTATAACGTAACTAAAAACTGTAACACTGACAGGGTAACTGGACAACACAAGCCAGATTATAATTATGAAATGTAATGTAACTAATGTTTATCATGATAAACATTGTCATGTTTTTAACATGACAATTAAAAAATATCTTCTCAATTAAACCTCCTGATAACTTCAGAGATGGTATTCATAAAACTTCCTATCTTAGCGTTGCTCCTAATGAATAAATTCATTCATTCCAAATTTATTAGGATTGTAGGTGTGTCACAAAAAATATTCTTAAATTAAAGAGTAGATCCTAGTAAATATACAAATATCTCTGCTCAATGTCACGGGAGAGGAGCAGCCTTCACCGTTCAGGTCGGTAATTGAGTTTGTGCAAGAACTGCAAACCAATATTAACAAACTCCACCCTACTGTGCATGATGCACAGGAAAAGCAGAAGCAAGATTACATCCAAACGGCTCAGCCACGTGAACTGGTGGGCGATGTCAAACTGCTGCTCCTCCCCAGTGCTACTTAAAGTTTGCAAAGTCGGGCCAGTGAACTATCATCTGCAACAAGCTGGTAAGTGCAAAAGCGTTAAACTATATCACATTAATCTTTTGAAACGGTGGAGTAAACCTATTCTTTGTGCCTCAGCCCTTATCTCTCTCTCCACTACAGGATAAAGCTGTCATCTTGTTCACCAAGGAGAGGGTCTGACTTTATAGCAAATTTTCACATATTCATGAAAAGTTGAATGGAAGGGAAAAGTTTAATATGATAAGTTGAAAGAATAAGAAAATGCCAGGAGCAGGAGTTGTAAAAACCTCACAACTTGATAAGACAGTTAAACAGGAAAAAGTGTTGCATTTTATAAGAAACTTCAAATGGATAACTAAAATAATATTACTCCGTAAATCAACTGCCTTAATATGCTGCCTGGCTACTTCTAATAAATAAATAAATAAATAAATAAATAAAATTGTAAGTTAATCTAAAATTATCTTGTTATCAGAGTCTAGTAATAAAATGATTTTGTTAACTAAGCAAAAATATTATCTAACTCAGTTTGCTAGCTAGTGTTTGTTTACATTTACTCTAGGTTAATCCAAATTACCCTTGAATTAAAAACTATCCTAACATAATTGTGAATACTATACATACATTTAGCGGTGAAGTAATTTAAAGTAATTAAGTAAAGTTAAGTAGTGATATGTATTATTTATATTATTATCATTGTCATGTATCATATTGCAATCTTGTAATTTCCAGTGCAACTACAATACACATACAGCAGGCATGTAGAGTATTAGGGTATTACTGTAATTAGACTGAAGTGAAGGTGAAGAATGTGAAGTGAAGAATCTCCATTTCTCTAACACCCTCCTTAGACCCATTCACTCACAGTTATTCAGTTATTGGAAAAATAAATAATCCATTCAGGTGCAATTACCTGCTTCCATCTTCTTCACTGAAAAAAACAACAACAAAAAAAAAACATGATGTTAATATTAAAGACATCCTAGTGTTGATATAAAGAATGTAGTTCAAGATACACTTAATCATACTAAAGATGTATTCTTTACAAAGTAGGCAAAAAATTTAAGTCAGAGCCACACATGAGCCATCACAAGCACTTTCATTAAAACAGACTGTGATAAAAGTAAACTAAAAGACTGAACCAATACTTAAAAAGAAGCGAGCCACAAAAATGGTGGATAACACCAAAAGAAAATTGATAATAAACAATATATTTAAAGTATACATAAATATAAATAAATACAAAACACAACTAATTAACATACAACACCATGTTGTAAAAGCCATTAGTACCCGTTTCCCACAGATGGAGCCACAAAACCCTTTTGACATCTAAAATGAAGATAACACCGCATATATCGTTTTTTGCATTTATAAAATCAATTAACCCATTCAGAGAAAACAAAATCTTATTTCTGTGTGCATCAAAAACATTTTGAACTGAAACACGCTGGGTTGAAGGTTACATTCAAATAAAATGTTTCCGATTCGCATTACCGTGCATTTACTCAATCTGGAAATTATTTTTCACACAAGGTTATATAGGTACACCGCTTATATACAGATGTGGCCATTAAGAATGCACGCTTTTTTCAGCGAAAGGCCGCAATTCGTTTCACACAGTGCTACGGAATCCCACGAGCAACATTTTTAACATTTTAACATTCAACATTATTTAAATAATTTTAATAAATGTGTTGTGCTTCACTGAATACCCGCCACATGGTGCATGGAAGGACTTTATCTACTGTAAATGCCAGACCAAGTACAATAAAGAATTGTGTATAATTAGTTAGCCTAAAACAATATTGTGCTTTTACTGCCGAAGCAAACATGATTTTTATTTTGTTTTACAGAAGATTCTTTCATGATGAATGTGTATATGTGCTTCATATTTTGTTCATAATAATAAAATGAGTTGCCCAAAATTGTGCTTTCAAATTCATAATAAAAAGTTTTTTAAACAGTTTTTGTAATGTCTTCACAGGGACAAAACAATGAAAGGCATGGCAGTGCCTCAGTTTAAATGGTCTTAAAATTTATTTTATTTACTGATAGTAAGCTAACTGATAGTGTTAACTATGCGAATGTCCTGATTTGTGAATATGTCAACATATCTTCATTAGAACATAAAAATGTGTTGACGTTGAGCACCATCAGAAGACATGAATAAACAAAATAAAATCTATATTTTTTAGTTTTTAGCAATGCTTTTTTGCTGTTTGTGTCTAGCATTGAAACATTATTTAATCCACGATTTGACCACGGCTGGAAATAATAGCTGGAATGTCATTGTAAATTTATGACCGAAATAAAGCTGTTCATCGGCGTGCGCAAACCCGCACTCGTACTTTCACTTTACAAAAGGCAGCATTTTGAACAAAAGGCATGCGATTTATTGATAGAAATGCAGACATACTCCTCCAGAAATGCAACAAACACAAATATATACTGTTGGCAACTCGCTAGATAAACGCTGGCTTTTATTCAAGTCATAATATAATATAACATATTTTTGCTGTGTAGTTTATTTTGTGTGCATAAGAATTGCATTTCATATGAATATCACATATGAGACGCACGCACAAACACACACAAATTCTCCATGAACACACACATACTGTATGTGATGCACGCGCACACAAACTCTAATGTACAGATACACCTATGAGATGTGCACACACATAGTTCATGATACTCAAGGAGCATTCCGATCAGCCTGAAGTACCCTGCACAGTATACTTCACAGGGTCTTCACCCATGTTAAATGTGATTTCTAACCGCAGGGAGTGAAACTGCTCAGTTCAAATGGAAATGTAACGGTATGGGGAACAATTAAACATCAGGTCTGTCGCAACTACTAAGGAATAAAGCTAATGAACCATGCAATGAAGCTGTGGGAAAGCGTAGTGGAAGCTAGGTTAAGGGCAGAAGTGAGTATTTGTGAGCAGCAATATGGTTTCATGCCTAGAAAGAGTACAACAGATGCAGTATTTGCTTTGAGGATGCCGATGGAGAAGGACAGAGAAGGTAATAGGGAGTTGCATTGTGTCTTCATAGATTTATAGAAAGTGTATGACAGGGTGCTGAGAGAGGAGCTGAGGTATTGTACAATGAAAATTACTGTACAAAATGGTTCAGGGCATGTATAGCAGCTGTAAGACAGTGGTGAGAGCGTTCAAGGTGGAGGTGGATCTACATCGGATTGGCTCTGAGCCCCTTCTTGTTTGCTCTGGTGATGGACTGTCTGACAGATGAGGTTAGACAGGAGTCTCCATGGACTATGACGTTTGCAGATACGATAACAGGGAAAAGATGGAGGAAAACCCTCCAAGTTAGCTGCAGTGTGAAAGAATACATGGGTGTGAATAAAAGGGGCCCAAGTGGAATGATAAGGCTACAGGGAGCAGTAGTAAAGAAGGTGCAGGACCTTGCAGGTCTGTGTTTGTGGTGCCGTCCATGCGTCGAACCCATTACTCTGGTAGAGAATGAGGGCATGGCGGCATGTGGCATGGATCTTGGGTTGAGTCCGTAACAAGGTTGAGGTCTTTTTCCTAGACAGGCAGTGCTAATAGTGACAGTAAGCTCAGAGCTGTGGGAGGGGCTGCGTCACAGCATGTGCGTGTGATGGGTGTGGGCCTCAATCTGTTGTTGCTCATCGCTAACTCTGTAGACTCACTAGGTAAACAGACACAATCATCATTAATGGATCGCAAGCTTCTCCCCTGCTATAAAAGCGAGGCAGGGCAGGTTTGTTGTTTGGTCAGGTCTGTTCTGTCTGATATCGCGCTGAAGATCTGTGGAGCAGAGTTGTGCGGCGAAAGCAGAAAAAATGCGGAAGAGTGGCATGTGAGCACCCCAGGGACTTGCCCATGCAAACCCACCCTCCCACCATGCCTGCCACCATTGCTCGTCACCATTGATCATGTGCCCGCATGCCAACTGGGCACTGCCACCAGACCTATACATGCACACCTTCACATACTTCCTTCCATTTCTTTCCATCCTCCCTCCTTAAACCCTTTTCCTTCCCCATTACTTCTAAATGAATTAATCCTTTTCCCCTAACACCCCTATCTCACCTACGCGGTTTTGCACAGTGGCCATAAGTATGATTTATTTACCGTGGGTTTTGGCAGGTTTTGCGCTATGATTGCGTTACGGTGAGATAGAGTATAAGACCTCACCTCATCAAACTCATAAGAAAACATGCTGAGATTCAGTTCATTGTGATGCGGACAAAAGGTTAAGGAAGGAAATGGAGACATCGGTTTTCATTGAATTTCAATGCTTAAGATCGTTTTTTTTATACACTTTAATGTGTTCTAATCGCACATAATAATATATGGATTTATGTATATTGGGCCGTTTCAAAACTTTTATGTTTACTACCTAAAGCTAATAAATGAACAAGATACTTTTTATATTGGATCCAAGTACAGTATTGTGGATCTAGTGTTAGTGCTACTGACTATTCTACTGCTACCAGGCAAACACTGAATGTTTTGGTATTGACTATATGCAGATGGAAAATGGCCAAAATTACTAGTTGAAAAGACTGCAAAATGGTTAGAACAACTTGATAACTACCTAATGATTTAGTAATTGACTATAATACAATAACATTATGAATGACAATTAAGAATAACTAAACACATGAACTGACGCTCATTTAAACATCACTAACCATTAAACAAAATTATAGGATACAGTAAACAGTATGTATTTATTTATTTATTTGTTTGTTTGTTTAATTATACCCAATTATATTTGCAGCCAGATATTTTGAGAAGATTTTTTACTCAGTATTTTACTTAAGTATAATTTTTCAGTAGGCTACTTTTTACACACCTGTTCAAATATCATTAGCTGTTATACAATAAGTGTGGATAAAATATTTTGACAAATTATTGTATTTAGGCTATTTTTACATAGATTGTAACTACAGCATAACTTTTCGGCTTACCAGGCACTTGGCTAGTAGTTTTTCAAAGTTATTACACAGCATTTTCAATAGCCACTATTTTGTGATTACAATTGACTTTGGCGTGCCAAAATTCTTGATTCAGAGTAATTATGCTTGATTTAGATCATTTTAAACCTTTTCAAATGCAGATTGACCACCCAAATTAAGACAACACAGTATATCAACTGTATATCACTATAGGTCATATCATATATTTAGCTGTATAAAAACATTTTAGTAAGGCATACTGTAAATAAAGGAGCTTCTATAATGAATATAAAAACGTGTATAGAGATGAAAAGATAAACATAAAAATAGTCACTTTAAATATTTATTTTCTATGTATTTACTAAATTAACTGTAAATATTTATTAACAACTGTAAATATTATAATACTGCAGAGTACAACAAGGAAAGAAGACGAAGAAGAAGAAGCTTCAGTTCACTGTGATGCGGACAATATCCAGGAAGGAAACTAAGACATCAGTTTTCGTTATTTTACAAAATCTGAATATATTTAGTAAATTTATGAATTAAACTCAAAAAGTATCAAATCCAACTACGAAGTGTGATTTAATTGCTACCATTAAATTTTTATTTGAGAAACTTTCAGAAGTGACATACAACCAAATAAAGGTCTATGTTTAAAGTTCTTTAGTAATCATACTGAAAAAAGCTAAAAACTACAGTGTAATGCCACAAAAAGAAAAAAAAAGAAAAACATATGATCAATAAAAAAAGTAAAGGCTGCTGGCGCAGTCCGTGAGATCCTTTCCACGAGATGCGCTTTCTTAATGGCTGTTTAAAGTGAAATCTAAAAATCTAAATCTTAATCTGTATAAAATGCCCAAAGTTCGGTATATTGTGTGTGTGTGCGTGTGTGGAGCACAAGAAATGAATCAGCCTCACCGGTTTCAATGTTCAGGAGCACAATAATAGAAAATGGCTGTCCTTTAAAGCTGTCCTGATTCATAAAATATTTGTCCCCTTTTTTGTCCCCTATATTTGCAATATAGGTAGGCTTCAGATATTGTTACCTCTTTCTTCTTCTTCTTCTTCTTCTTCTTCTTATTATACCAAAGATTGATATATGTTATTATGCTTAAAGTTCACTTTTTTTATGAAAGGCAAAATGGGCTCAAAACATTAAAGGCAAATTCAAAACTGTTTCTTGTAATATTTTCCAACTATGCCATCCCTTTATTCTTTACTGAAATTTAAGAATCCATTTTTCCAGACCGATCTGTGGTAATTATACTAAGTGAAAGAAGACATAGTGGATATGAGGTACAATCTGTTACACTGTGGTGTTTTAAGTTTTACCTTTCTTGTAACAGATTACTGCAGTTAGGATCAATCCAACAGCAAGAAAACATGCTAAAACTGAAATCCAAACATTCCTCTTCGATGCATCGACATTCCACTTCCAAGCATCAAAGACTTCACCTAAAATTAAAATATATTTACCAAAACATTTTTTGCATATTTATTAGACTTAAATGATTCAGATTATCAAAAAGAACACAAAGGCTCATCTCATATCTGCCAAAAACATCTTCACTATGCCCAAGACTTGGGCAAATATTCTCTGGACTAGTGAGACAAAAGTTGAACTTTTTGGAAGGTGTGCATCCCGCTATACCTCGTATAAAACTAACACAGCATTTCATAAAAAGAGCATCATACAGTACCAACAGCCAAATATGGTTGTGGTAAAATGATTATTTGGGGCTTATTTGTAGCTTAAGGACCTGGACGACTTGCTATAATTGATGGAACCATGAATTCTGCACTTTTCCAGAAACCGTTGTAAAGGACAACATCCTGCCATCATTTTGTGATCTGAAATTCAAGTGCGCTTGGGCTATGCAGCAGGTCAATGATCCAAAACAAGTTTGAATGGCTGAAAACATGGCTGAATGGTCAAACACAAAATTAAATTAAGGTTTTGGAGTGACCTAGTCAAGTCTGGACCTAAATTGTATTGAAACAGGCTGTTGATGCTTGAAAAAGTGTTCCAAAGTGGCTGAATTAAAACAATTCTGAAAAGAAGCGTTGGCCAAAATTCCTCCACAGTTATGTGAAAGACGCATTGCTAGTTACTGTGTCACTTGATTGCAGTTGTTGTCGCCAAGGGTGGCTCAACCAGTTATGACATTTAGGGAGCAATTTTCACAGGCAGGTTTGGACAATTTTTTTTTTTCCCTTAATAAATGAAATCATTTAAGAATAAGTGTGACAAATATGGAAGAAAAAAATCTGGAAGGGGCAAATAATTTCTCACGCCACTGTACCATTTATAGATATAAACCATACTTATAACAATACATATCCCTTATGTAGTATTTATATTTTATCTAATGGCATAAAATAAAAATAATACATATGTTCTCATAGATGAACAGCATGTTCATCATGGTCACATATCATTATAAATTATTGTATTATATAACAAATACAAAAAAGTGTTAAAGGCTAAATCTAATAAATGACACTTACTATCAATGATAACTTCTGCCTCGATCATGTGGTGTTGTTGTAGAAGTCTGCAGTAAAATCTGTTGGAGTCTCTATTATCATAAACAGTGATGCGGCGTTTCACACTGAGGCCCTCAGTCTCCCTGTGTATCTGTGTCTCTTCAGCAGGCAGAGTGTCTCCTTTTCTGTCCAACCACAGAACAGCAGGTGCCGGATTCCAGCCTCTGGAGTCACACACTAGATTAACCCCTCCTGTCCTATCATAACTCTCCATGGTGATCACCGGGTGGCTTCCCTGAGCTATCATCAATAAATAGAAAAATACTGTTTTAATGTAAGCTTGTTATCAAACAAACATGAATGTAAATAATGTAACTTTTCCAACAGAGATCATTATTAGTGTAATGCAAAAAACAGAAACAACAAAAGGCTACATTTGTTTTTATGAAACAATTTGCCAAAACTGGCCAAAACTTTAGACTTGTGGAATGGGAGCTGTGTGTGATGTTGCGGTCAAAACAAGATGGAGGTGGCCAGAGATAACATGATATGAGGGTAACAACCTCTCCCTCAACACAGACAAGACTACGGAGATCATAGTGAACATCAGGAAGGCGAAAGGACTTCATCACCCACTGTTCATCAGGGAGCTTGAAATGGAGAGGCTAAGCAGCTTTAAATATCTAGGTGTCCACATCGTTGACGACCTCACTTGGACACTAAACACCACAAAGCTGGTTAAGAGAGCTCAGCAGTGGCTGTACTGAGGAAATGTGGTATGTTTCCTAAGGTCCTCTCAAACTTCTACAGCTGCACGATCGAGAGCATCTTGACCAAATTCATCACCATGTGGTATGGCAGTACTCTTGCTATGGACCGCAAACACCTGCAGAGGGTGGTAAAGACTGCTGAAAATATAAAAAGGACTTTGCTGCCATCCTTGCAGAGCATTTACAATCGTAGAGTCCTCAGGAGAACTGCCTCCATCCTAAAGGAGCCATGTATCCATCCCGAGCACAGATTGTTCTCACCACTTACCTTAGACCAGAGATACAGAAGTGTGAGATGCAGGACATCCAGGCTAAAGAACTCATTCCTTCCTACTGCCATCAGACTCCTAAAAATCTGACAGGAGTGTTTCAGACTACGACATTCATTGCAGACTTTGCACAATCATATGCACAATAATAATCACGAACAATCATTTGCACAATTTGCACAAACCATTGCAGTTTTACACACACACTGCAGACGTTCTTTTTTTTTTTTTGTGGACTTCACCATACACTTGTGTAATTTGCCCACTACATACTGTTTACAATGTATAGAATTTTATTTTAAGGGTGGGGGGGAGGGGGGGACATGTGTCTTTACTGTGCATATGACAATAAAACTTGAAACCTGAAGATAGCGGCAAAATACCGGCTAAAAAGTAGATAAGAATAGCAGCTAATTTTCCGACTGAAAAGCGAGGGCCTCGATGGAAATATATTACTGATGCTGTGGAGCGTTACATGGCTAAAGACATTGTGTCCATATATACAGTTGAAAAGCCTGGATTTACTCATAGGCTCAAAATAATCATCCCTCGATATGTGCCATGCTGAAGGTATTTTTGTATTTTTCAGAAGTTGACCTGACTCAGTTATACAACACAACACATGAAAAGATCGAAAAAGCAGCTGTAGCTAGGGTTAGCTGCTCCACCACAAAAGACCTTTAGTCTAGTCGAACCATGCAGATTTGGGTTTGATGACACATTGTATAACCGATGTCTCTGTAAAGTTTCTCCCTCCACACAGGTTATTTCGCCAGTGACCACAATGGGGAAATAATAGCCCAAAGATGTTTTGGCACCGTGGAAAGTTGGGGAGGACAGGCATGTCTACATGACAACACAAAAAGATTAAAGCTCTGAAACGGGTGGCCCAATCTCCAGTGTTTCGGACACAACCTGCATAACACCATCGATGAGTTTCCAAATGGCAATGCACAATTTCAAGTTGTAACCAACATTATTAATTATTTTAATTATTTTTTAATGACAAAATAATTTATTTATATAATATTTTATAGTTATATTTTTTGTCAAATCTATATCAATCAAATACATTCACACTAATTCCACATATGTAAACATAATAGCAGACATACTAATGTGTGAATATAGTCCATGTAAAGCACTGATTTCTTATTCTTTATTTATACAGAAAATGGTGTGAAGGATCAACGTGCCTTTGGGGTTTGCAAAAAGGTTGTTGGTGTTTTTTCCTTCATTTGTTAGAAAAAGAAAAAAATTGGCTAATGACAGACTCGGCTTGGATTGCCCACTCATCAGCTTATCACAGAAACTCCAACCCAGTGTGTTTCAAGGCAAAAAAATATTATATGCGTCTTGGAACAAGAGAAAGTTATTGCACATGTCCTGGGGTCAGATAACAAGAGCTTACATCTTGTACCCATAGGCCCGATAATTATAATTTACAGACAACCTCTGTGACTCACACACACACTGTAAAACAGACCACTCCAAAATTAGAATGTAAATAGTGTCAAACTAAATTGTTAGAATTTAAAATAGCAATTGAAGGAAAATGTCCTGAACTATAAAAAGGCTCTTAGTGTTGCTAGATCAACGCATCTCTCTACTCTTATAAAAAAAAATATATATATATCTTATATTTTTTTTACCTCTTTTATTTATTATTTATTTTATTTACCTTTTCACTCAGCAGTGGGTATGTTTCAAAATCCTTTAATTTAGCAGTTATTAGACCACTAGTTAAAAAACCTGAACTTGACCCCTGTCAGCTATCCAATTACAGGCCGATATCAAACCTCCCCTGTATCTCGAAGATCCTCGAATAGAGAGAAACGCAGCAGCTGTGTTCATACAGTATCTATATAGGAATAGCATTCACAAACTGTATAAGTCAGGATTTAGGCCTTATCACAGCACAGAGACAGCACTTGTTAAAGTAGGAAATTACCTCCTACTGTCCTCTGATCAGGTTTGCATCTCTTTGCTTGTGTTACCCAACCTCAGTACAGCTTTTAACACCATTGATCTTAGTATTCTCCTTCACAGATTAAAAAAATGTAGTAGGACTTAATGTAATGGCCCTCTCGTGACTCAGATCCTATTTGACTGATTGTTATCAGTTTGTAGATTTAAATGGTGATTATTCTGCATGTTCTCAAGTGGAGTTTGGTGTTCCACAGGGTTCAGTTTTAGGCTCACTGCTTTTTTTCTCTTTACATGCTTCCTCTGGGCAACATAATCATGGTATTAGTTTTCATTGTTATGCTGATGCACACAGTTAAATGTCTCAGCAAAACCAGATGAGAGATACCAGCTTAATAAAGTTGAGCAATGTGTGAAGGACATAAGAGACTGGATGTTAATTGACTTCCTCCTGCTTAATCTTGATAGGACAAAAGTTCTGGTACTAGAAGCATGTTTTTGATCACACTGTAACTCTGGATGGCCTTTTTGTTCCATCAAGTGCAACAGTAAAAGACCTTAGTGTAAATATAGTTTTCAATCGGTCATTTGAAGGCACAGTAGCAAAACTTCACTGGCCCTAATCTGGTCCTGATGTTTCTCAAGATTTGGCCCGGTTTATATTTGCACAATGGGCCAAATATGGCATACGTAAATCTGTACTGCACATCCAGTGTGAATCTGTGCCAGAGCTGACCCATCTTAAATATTTATTTTATTACATTTGGCCAAAATCAGACACGGAAGCAAAACTATTGTGGCCTTGATCTTTTAGCACCTGTGCCACCGCAGCACAGGGAAATAAGATCTAGCTCACCGGATTACTGAGTCGACGCTTTGTCCCCACCTAGTGTGTCTACGTGTGTACTGTCTACACCTTAACACTAAATTAAATGCACCTGTGTTTCCCTTGTGTGTCTACCTATTTATTCCGGTCGAACCCGTAGCACCTTGCCTGTTCACTGATGTGCACCGTAGTTGTCTTGAAAGTTTCAGTGTTGTAAAACCACCTGTGTTTTCATCTTTTTCTCCCAGGACTGAGCAGTGTCTGAACTATAGTTCATAGTTAGCGTGGACGGTTCGTCGCCCGAATCAAGATCTTCTATGTTAGTTGTGTTTTCTTTTGCCCATCTGCAGACCCAGTCTACTGTATATATGTTTTGTGTTATTTGTTTTTTGAACAAAAGATAGTAAAGAGACTATCCCAAAAAAATAAATCATTGAACAAATGGAACCTGCGTCTGCTTCCTCTTGTGTAGACATGATAGACTTTTCCCAAAATCTCCAATAATATTTTGAACAATTAACCAAAACTGGCACCGATATGTTCTTTAGAGCTAATGTAAATTTAGGCCAGAACTGGTCCAGCTCATAGCCAGGGAACATGTATAGTTGTCCAGTTCCAAACATTAAACCCTGCTTTTTTCCCTGCTAAACCACAACAGATGTGACCCTTTTTTTTTTTTTTTTTACCATTTTGTAGCTTATCATCCAAATACATACAATTTTTATTTTAGTTCTTTTAACACACATTATAAACTAAAAAAAAACATTTCATACACATTTTTTTATTGACAAGTTTAAACATAATAGGTTTAAAGGGAAAAAAAGTATTTAAAGAAAACAAATATAGCAAAACAACAAAAAGTAAAATAATGAACTAATGACTGAACTAATAAAGCCACTGCCTGGCCAAAAATGTTGCAGTTTCAAAAGAGTCAAATTACTGGTCTGCCAAGGACAGAAAACAACAAAGAGTGTTTGTAATGATTCAAACTGAGTTATAAACTGTTCAACATATTAAAACCTTTTAAAGAAGGCCATGACAATTCTAGGAACGGTGGCTCAGAGCCCACTGCATTTGTATCTTGTGAACATTCAGCAACATACAGAAAATCTATGAATAACTTGTCTCCAACTTTCAGAAAAGACGCATGTGTCTGCGAAAACTACAGTATACATACAATCATTCACCAACATCACTTGCACGTTACAGAAACTCGGCTGGGAGTTATTGCCACATCCTCCATACAGGCCTGACCTCGCGCCGAGCTGTTAAAGGAGTTCCTAGGAGGCCAGTCCGATCAAAGCTCTGACATATTGAAATTCTTTCTACTTTGATGGTATCCAAGCACTAGTGAAATGCAGCGATAAGTACATCAGTGTAGCAGCGGATTATATAGAGAATGTATATTCAACAAAAAGTTAATGTGTATTTAACAAAAAGTTCATGTGGTCTGATGAATCCAGATTGACCCTATTCCAGAATAATGGGCATGTCAGGGTAAGAAGGAAAGTCCATGAAGTGATGTTTCCATCATGCATACTGGTCATCAATGGATTTGTTTTATTACACATAGTGTAAAGCCAGTGGTCGAATTGTAAAAAAAAAACAAAAAAGGTATGGGGAATGGTGTGGTCAATTATTATTATTATTATTATTATTTTATATTATTATTATTATTATATTTTTAAAGAACAGTTTTATTAACAAAATAAAAGCTTAATTAAATTGGAGCCATCAAAACAAAACACATGCATTTGAACATGCAATTGTCAAAACTATCATTTGATGCTTTCCATGGCTTTCATCTCAGGAGGATTATAAGAGTAGAATCTACATAAACATTAGTAATGGAATAATTTAATTTAATAGTATTGTAGTTTTGTATGACTACACACCAGTCTCTCTCTCTCTCTCTCTCTCTCTCTCTCTCACACACACACACACACACACACACACACACACAAATAATCAAATTAATATGATGGCATTTAAAAATCTATTTTTGACCCTTTTGTACCCAAGTATGTACTGTAGGTGTTCTTTAAATTGAGAACGAAATTACTCAAATTGGGTAAAGAACTTTTATAATCATTAAAGTTGTCAGTCATTTCGAAGACTTGTTAAACTGATTAAACTGATTGTTAAAATTCTGTGTTAAACTGAATCCTGAGATGATTTGTGCATATTGGTTCCTTCAGTTCTCTCCTTTTTTAAATGTGTCAAAAGTTGTGCTTGAACTGTTCTCTTGGCCAAAAATGCGAACAGCGCAAAAATGACGCAAATTTGCATGAGGTTGTGAGCAGCACGTTACAATATTGAATTCTGATTGGCTAATCACCATTAGTTATAGTTCATAGATGATCATACATTTTAATATTTCATTTTATGACAAATTTGACATAATACACAGCATTATTAATTCAAATAGGATTGTAAGGGGGATGTTGGTTTTACAGAGGGGAAGGTTTTTGTCATATTTTTCAACAAGGGGAATGCCATCACCCCCACCCCACCCCCGTCAAATCGAGCCCTGTGTGAGGCAAACCTTCCAACACAGTCCAAAGCAAACATTTATCTATGAGGCGCCGTATAGGGCCTAAATCAAACTTCACTCATGCACACACATATGAAACACTTGCATACACATATATGAAACAGTCACACATCTATATATACTACTAACTGCTCACACAACTACATATGAAATGCGCGCGCACATATATACAAACTCTCCGCGCACATATCTGCAAACTCTCCGTGCACACACACCTATGAGATGCAAGCACACACACACACACATATGGCATGCATGCGCATACACCTATGAGATGCACGCGCACACACATATGAGATGCACGCACATACACAGTCTCCGTGCGCACACACACACTCACACCTATGAGACGCGCACAAACAAGGGAATTCCTATCAGTCATTACAATCTTTATTATAATTATTTTCGAGGACAACACCATATAAACAGGACACAATAATTTTATTTTAATTTAATTAAGAAATATTTAGTATTACATAGACTAGTAATCTGTATAAATAAATAAATAAATAAATCTCCGTACATCTTGTAAATTAATCGAATCATTTATTCATAAGTTATAAACGTTTCAAAACGTTATATATTTTAGTGTCAGTTTTTTTCAGTAAATATTCTATATTTACTGTCCGTAGCGTGAAATTTCCACAGCAGCAGCGACAGGTATCCAAGGTGCTTATGTTACTATGGTAACGCATGTAGGAAGTGACGTTAAGGGATGTTCCGAATGGCGGAATTTTGTAGAGTGAAGTTCCCTTAACAGACATTCCCCCACATGGAGTAGGGTGTAGTAATTTCAATGTATATGGAGTTGCCGGTTCATTCTCTCTGATTAGTAGTAGCATTTTAAATAGACTGTTACTGGACAGTTTAGAAGACAGCGAGTGGTTTATTTATTATCACCACAAAAGGATCCGACATATTAGCCACAGATTCCGTGCTTCAATTTTCTTTTTGCTAAACATCACCTGCGTTTTGTGCCGCTGCAACATTCAGACATTATGTGGACAGTTGTGAATATGCCTTGTGATTTGAGCAGTGATGATCATTATACTGTCCTACTCCGTCTTCTAAACTGTCCAACAGCAGACTGTTTACAGGTTGTTTAGCAGGCTGGCCGCTACTACCAATCATGGAGTATGAAGCGACAAGTCCGTCTACACTGAAATGACTTCCTTTTACACTGAAATGCCTTCTGGTTACACTGAGAATTTCATATGTGTGTGTGCGTGCACGGAGAGTTTGTATATATGTGCGCGGAGAGTTTGTATATATGTGCGCGCATCTCATAGGTATGTGCGCGCGCATTTCATATGTAGTTGTGTGAGCAGTTAGTAGTATATATAGATGTGTGACTGTTTCATATATGTGTATGCAAGTGTTTCATATGTGTGTGCATGAGTGAAGTTTGATTTAAGCCCTATACGGCGCCTCATATTTATCAAAAGAACTATATCTGAAATTAAAGTTAAATTAATCAACATGTTGCACAATTTGATATACTAATACACAATCCAACAAAAGATAACAAGAACAGATACAATCCTCATTATATGCCAGACAACACTCTTCTCTCTAAGCTACTGAGCCATGTTTTACTGCTACACATTATGCTAGCTAAAAGTTACAAATTTTTTTTTACTGTAAAATCTAGGAACCTATGGCTCAAACCCATATCAGAAACATAGCTTAACATTTAAATAAACGATAACAGACTATACTTTAGGCAGAAGGGTCAGGCTAATAAACTGTGAAATTGTGCACATCCCCTGTCCCCTGTAATACAGTATGAAACCGACAGCTGAATTCAGACAGATGGAGTTGTAAATGTATGCTCGTGAGTAGACCCTGTGCAGCCGCATACCCTATGCGCTGGTGTATCTGGCCCATAGTGCAATAATAAGCCAGGCGAATCTGTTACAGATCTTGGGAAACATCTAGGCCAGTGTAGTTTAGCTACAGTGCCTGATTTGGACCAAATGTAATAAAATTAAAGGTTGAAATGGCCCTGTGCCAGCTCTGGCGCAGATTCTCATCAGCTGTGCAGGATGGAGAATATAGTCCAGGCCAAATCATTTTACTAGATGTGTTAGAGACCTAGGGAAATGTCTAGGCCAGATCAGGGCCAGAGAACAATGTGGTGGGTCAATGAACGATATTTGTTTATTTGTACATATGTACAATTTTATTATAAATTTTATTATTTTCTTCTATTGACCGACCACATTATTACGGATGTTCACGGCAATAGAAAATAAATTTCAATGTGAAAAACACTTCTTCCACTTCTTCGTACAACGTTCGATCCAATTTTTAGCTATAACAGATTTTTGACACATTTGGTCTGTAGTGCAATAATAAGCCAGGTCAAATCTTGTTAGTATATCAGTTACAGCTCTTGGGAAACATCTGCGCCAGAGTAGTTTTGCTGTCAGGGTGGTAATCATAAACAAATGTCAGTGTGAACACTTCTAGCCTTCCACTTCATACAATATTCAATCATAACATGGTAAGATTAAAAAAAAATATTTACTAAGAATATATGTGATTCTTATCTAATTAACTGTCAAGCAATGTGTCCCCAAATTCTTCAGTTGTTCGCTATAACAATTTCCATATTTTATTCTTGATTCAGTACCATTAATCTTGACTGATTACATGAAGAACAAGCAGGAAATATCATGTTATACGTTTGGATTCTTGCGCGGAATAAAACTGAATCCGGATCGATTCCGGCTGTTGTCTGAAAATCTCGCTCTGTCACACCAAAAAAAGAACGGCTTCAACTTTTATATAGATTTGACAAAAAAGTCTAGATTCATGAGCCAAATCTGCAATTGAGCTGGGCCAAATCAGTGGAACAGATGTGACTGTTCCGCAGATTAGCCGGTTCAGAGTCGTCTGCCATCAGGGTATAGTGTTGTGCATTAAAAAAAATTTCTGAATGAAAAATCACCTCTGTGTGTGGAAAGGGGGAGGAGCTGGCTGATTCACCTGGACTGAAGCACAATGTATCTACTCACCGTTCTCTAGTAGCTGACAGCCAATAAAAAGGCCACAGAATGCTCAATTGGTGGGTAGATCCTGTATTGATAAGTGCATTTACAAAACCCATCAAGCACTGTGATGAAAGTGGCTCTCATGAAGGCCATCCCAGAAAAGCAAGACCAAAACCTACCCCTGCTACAGAGGAGATATTCGTTTAGAGTTACCAGCCTCAAATTAGAGCCATTATGAGGGCTTTACAGACAATCACAATGGAAAAGAGAAGAAAAACATTCTTCTAATGTAAGTTCTAATGTATGCTCATACTTGTTCTCTGTGCTTTAAGACACCATGAATTCTGACTTTCCTACGACAAGGCGAAAGCTGCCTGCCACGACTGTGAGGACTCTTCCTGAGCTACGCCCCATGGACCTGTGCCAACCTCCTAGGTGCCTCCGTAACCACTACAATGCGCATAAACCTGACTGCAGTGTATGCTTTAAAAGCTGTTTTCTGAACACTTGCAAATAAATAACTCTTCGTGTTTAGTGGAACTTGGTTTCCATGTTTTTCTTTGCTTTGCCCACCTGTTACAGTCCAATAGAGCCATATTCCACAATCTGGATCCATATGCTCTTAGGTTATGGAGTCAATCATGACTACTTGAAAATACTGAGAGAAGCAAAAAATGTGGGTCCATTCTTACAAATACAAGTAAAGGAGAGTGATTAAGATTCTAAATCAATAAGAGTGCTTCAATTCAGGAGATCACTTCAAGAACTGTCTTTGGAATTTAAGAGCGAATAAAACACCCGCTCTCAAATGCATAACATATATTTTCAAGAACAATTTCATACAGTTTACTTTTGAATGTTCCTTTACCATGGAGCAGGGAGAATATGTGTTGGGGTGTGTGTGTGTGTGTTGGGGGTGGGGGGATTCCGGTGATCCATCAGAACACACGAGACAGCAAAAACTAGATCATGCAAAATCTATGCATCTACAGCCATTTTACATGGTAAATGGATCTTACCTTCAACAGTGACATTCAGAGTGATGTCATCAGACCAGGATTTATCCTCAATGAAACATTTATATTTTCCTCCATCAGACACTTGGACAGCTGAGAGTTTGAGTGAAGCATTCCCTTTCTGTAGCTCTTCTTTAAACAGCATTGTTCTTCCTCTGTAGGACTGAGCCTGCTTTTCATTTCTGTCTCCATGATCCTTATAGAGATGCACTAATGAGTCTTCTACATGTGGTCTGAACCACTCCACTGTCATGTTCACAGCGCTGGTGCTGGGTTTGACATAACAGGGCAGAACCAGATCTTCACCAGCTACAGCAACAAGAGGAGCTTCTGGACCTGTCACCTTTAAATGCTCTGTATTGTAAACAAAAAAAATATTTCTGCTTTTGTTTGTAACAAGTGACCTTATTTAACTGCACATTTGTGAACATATGTAACAGAATTGTACTTAATAGTGAAGATTGTATTTACATTTTTAATTGTACTTGATTTCATTAGTTTCCAATAAAACAGCTGTTCTGGAATAGTTCTTGCAAAGTTAGTATTGATAAGTGCAAAACCCATCATGTACTATCACGAAACTGGCCCTCATGTAGGCCATCCCAGGAAAGCAAGACCAAACTTACCCCTGCTACAGAGAAGATATTTATTTAGAGTTACCAGCCTCAGATTAGAGCCATTATGAAGGTTTTACACAGCATAGTGTAAAGTAGCAGACACATCTCAATATCAACTGTTTATAGGAGATTATTAATTATTTTGGATGCCTTCTGCACTGTTTTACAATGTAGAAATAAAAAAATAATAATAAAACAGAAAAAAATATGTAATTATAAGGTTAGTGTCCAAACCTTTAACTGGTAGTGCACGCGCACACACACACACAGACTCAGCACCGGTACTCGACCTTTTGTTACATTTATTTTTATTAAAATATCCTATCAAAAAGTACCAAAAAATTATTCAATTTCTAAAATAGCATTAATAAATCATGGTTTGTGTATAGCGTGATGAAAAAACAATACAGTGCATGTTATAACGAGTTTCATTTTCAAGGCGCGTGGAATAGTCTCCGTCCCTTCCATTCCAAGGATTTAAAAAACGGTAACAATGCCCATTTTGTCCTTTACCGCACCACGTACAGTTCAGCGGCGCGCGCATAACCTCTCGCGGACGAGCCTTGCTCTGAATGCTCGTTTCCAGCGACAGTTTCACAGGGGAGGGGCTAATAAAACGCATTTCGATGGGGGAACCAACTTCGACTAATGATGGGAAGTTTTAATCATTTTAGTGACTCGGTTCTTTGAATCTCGTTCATCAAAATGAGCAAATCTTTTTTGGGCCATTTTTGAGCCCAAAAAAGAACGACTCGGACCAGACTCCAAGGTAACTAATAATTTGTGTTTCCTGTACATAAGCATTTTATTAAATAATATTATATGAATAATTTTATAATTGCAGCTCTAGTTTCCAACAGCCACTGATCAGACTCACATTGTTCTGGTAGATTAATGATATGATATGAATGGTTTTCACACACAATAGTCAGACTGACTGGTCAGCCAAGAGTGACTTTTTTTCTGTGTGAAAATGCCTCATTGATAAGAGTGTTAAGAGGAAACTGATGAGATTGGACCAAGTTGCCATTAGGGGAATAGTATAGGCTTATGATTTAATTTTTAAAATTTTTGTTTAATTTTTTCTCAGTTTGCAGTGTGGTTTTATATTAGTGAATGTTTTATGGTTTTGCAGCAGACAGAAATTTGCATATGTTTATGAACTACCCTGAGCGTGTTGCCAATTTAATGCATCTGCTTTTTTTATGTGCATGCTTTTTCTGCATCTGCAACACTACAATTTTTATAAATAAAATCTTCTTGAGAATTGTGAAATGATTGCACAGTTTCACATGTCACCTGTGTGCACATGTTTGTAGAATGGTGGCACAACGTTCTTAGATTTTATTATTTTGTAATAATTGTCGCCTTGCACCTCCAGGGTCTGGGTTCGATCTCGGGCCAGGTTCGATTCCCATCTCTGTGTGCATGGAATTTGCATGTTGTCCCTGTGCTTGGTGGGTTTCCTCCCAAAGACAGGTAGGTTAGGTTAATTGACATTCCCAAATTGGCCGTAGTATGTGTGTGTGTGTGTGCACTGCGATGGAATGGCACCCTGTCTAGGGTGTACTCTGTCTTGTGCCCTAAGTCTCCTGTGATGGGCTCCAGGCCCCCTGTTACGCTGAATACAGGATTGCAATAAAAACAGATACCTGGATATACAATATTTCAATTGGAAAGTTACCAGCAGTTCTTGTAGATGAATTTTAGCCATGAAAGTTAGCATGTGTCACATTAGTATGTGTCTTTTCAAACTGATCTCAAGCACTCACACCACAAAGGTGAAATAATGAATAACCTATAATTATTTTAGCTAGATAAAACTCAACAGTTTAATTGAAGCATTTGGTCACATATACTGTACATAAAAGAACATCTCTAAGGTTTTATAAGTTGTATGTCCTTAACCACCCCAAAGATCAGCTTTCTCAACAACTTTTAACTCATGCACCCGGCGTCCCTATGCACATCAGTGAGTGTAAGTGTATTCATACCTGAGTAAGCTTCCATAAAGCTGGAGAGAATCAGGAGAATCACACACGAAAACATCATTCCTGAAAGAAAGTTTATTAATGTTGGTTCAGGCTTTCAAGAAATATATAATATTTAACAAATTATGAAAGAAGCGAACTTTAACACATCAGTTCTATCAAAAAACTTCACTCATATTATTATATATTTTTCTTCCTAAGAATATACTGAAGCCTCTTTGTCAAAGTCAACTTTCTGGTCTGATGTGCTTTTATTTGTTTAATTTATATTTAATACACTTTGTTTCCAGAACCATAACTATTAGAAAGTTAGGCCCTTTGAGGTAACCAATTTTGCTGACCAAAGTAAAACAGCTTTATTTATTTATCTATTTAGCTTTTGTAAATAGAATATTGTAAATAATGTACATATGTACAAAAAATTACAATATGATAGAAATGCCTAGAGGTTTTATGTAGCTGAGAAAGTTTTTTTTTTAATTGTCCTCCAATATAGAGTGAATTTATGTTTACATGTGCCTCGTGTCCGTCATTTTATAGATACTGTATTAGTGCCGAAGGTCATTCAGATCAACTTTAAAACATCTCCTTTTACTCCCACACTTGTTTAAAGATCATGGTCCATATTTACTAAGCATCTCAGAATCACTCATAGGAATTGCGCTCAAAGTTTATTTAGGACTGAAAATATTCACACCACAGTGTAGGACATAAAGGTTATTTATAAAGCTTTCTATACTTACTTTCGCCGAGGAGTAGGCCTGCGCCAAGGATAGCGTGTGAACGCTTTTTACGACACTGCAAGCCGTAAAGTATATAAATCACACCAACAACTTGCAAGGACACTGGCACTGCATCTGAAACAAATCAGAATGAAAACTAGCAGTTTGTTTAAACTGTTTTTACAAAACTACAGTGACTGGCAAAGCTTTTTTAACCTATCTATCAGGGAAGTAATTTTACTTTCCATAGCATTTCAACTTACTCATATATTAATTAATTAGTTATTAATACAATTTATTACATTTATTTATTTGCCTTGCCTGTTCATATAACACTTTTTTCAACTTTATTTTTCTGTTCAGGCCGTATCCTTTTTAGCTTTTCCTCCACCATCTTTCCTTCTTCACAACACGTGATGTACATGTTAGCATATGCTCAGTTTTTGCTGCTCACTCCTGTAATATACTGACGTGGATTAAGTAAACCAGACGGACAACGGACTCAGCGTGCAGACACGGCTTTTACTGGAAAAACACAGAACAACCCTACTCACAGGTTAAGGCGAAAACAGTAGCATAGTATAACCAATAGAGGGCAGAGCACTCCTATCATATATTCTCAATACACTACACTCCTCCCCCTTAAACTTTAAACCTCCAACCTCAAAATACTGCACCTCCTACAAACAACGTAAACAAAACATTTACTTTGCATAACAAAAAATATATATATTGTCTTCAAACAGTTAGGTTCCCCAGATGAACTATTTAGAACCAAGTAATTAAACATCATCAGAACCCTTCACCCAAAAAAACAAAATATGTGTCCTTCTCATTAAAGATTGAGTCTTTTAGGTGGAACTCGCACACGATCTGGATAGCGTCGTCCAGGTTGTTGTGTAACGTCTGGAACAGCCACTGGCTCTGCTGGTTCCACAGATGTCGTTCTGTTCTGAATTGGAGAGTGTGGGCAGGATGTGGGAGTAAGTATTGCAGAAGCTCCAGACTCCACCCAAGAGCAAGCAGGAACTGGTGTAGAAATACTCCCTTTTGGGAGTTTTTCATTCACTCTCCTGAATGGAACTGAACTGGTCTGAATCCAGATCTGGTACCTGATGAGCAACACCACTTGCGTTGTTGCAATCTCCTATCTCTTCATGTGATAATAACAAGTGATCAATATGAAATGTGCGCTCTCTCACCCCATCATTTATTAGATAAGACACAGGTCCCAGTCTTTTTACAACTGTTACTCAGATACATCTGTCCTTTCCCTCACGGAAATTTCTAACACGCACTTGATCACCCTCAGACAGCACCCTCAACTTGTTTCTTCGCTTGTCATGGTATCGTTTCTGAGTTAGTTGTTTGTCCTCAATAGTTACAGCAAGACTTGGCTTCAGAAGACTAAACCTGGTCCTCATCTGACGCTTAAGAAACAACTCAGCCGGAGAAACACCTGTTAATGTATGTGGTGTGCTTCTGTACATCAGTAAGAAATTTGCCAGTCTATGTTGTAATGTAATAGACCCCTCATCTGCTAACACTTGCTTCATCAGTGCCAATTTGCCTGTCTGTACGGACCTTTCAGCTGCTCCATTGGAAGCTGGGTGATACGCTGGAACCAAAGTTTGTTTGATGCCATTTCCTTTCAAGAACTGTTTAAATTCACTGGATGTGAATTGCGGCCCATTGTCCGAAACCACTTCTTCAGGTAGTCCATAAGCTGCAAAAATGCTACGCAAAACTTAAATCGTCTTAGCTGATGTCGTTGTTGTCATGGGAACTATCTCCAACCATTTTAAGTGTCTGTCCACCAGAACCAAAAAATACTGTTTATCTTTTTCACAAAAGTCTATGTGTATCCGTTGCCTCACCCGAGTTGGCCATTTCCAACAATGCAGTGGGGCCGTTGCTGGTAGTTGTCTCACTGACTGGCATGCACTGCACTCTTGTACAGTTTTTTCAATGTCCTTATCCACACATGGCCACCACAGGTAGCTTCTAGCCAACGCTTTCATGCAGCACATTCCAGGATGACCCTGGTGAAGATCATGCAGCAGTTTTAGTCGAAGAGTTAAAGGAACTATAACTCTCATACCCCAGAGAACACATCCTTGTTCTACTGCTAGCTCAGTTCTTCTTGTGAAGAACAGTTTGAGCGATTCCTCCCTTACATGACTTGGCCAACCATTTAGAGTGAGCTCCCTCACTCGGCTGAGCACCTGATCTTTATTTGTGCCTTGGGCGATGTCCTTTGCTTTCACAGGCAAATCCTCCAAAATCGAAAAATAGAAGATTTTTCCTTCTTCTGCAGCGCCATCCCTGTCTTGGCTTGGCAACCTTGATAGTCTGCGTTTGCATGATCTGCAGACTGGCGATACTCTATTTCATAGTTATAAGCCATCAGTATGAGCGCCCACCGTTGCATTCTCAAAGCGGCTAACGTGGGAATTGCTGACTTCGGCCCAAGGATAGCCAACAGGGGTTTGTGGTCGGTAATAAGAACAAACTTCCTCCCATAGAGGTATTTGTGAAATTTCTTCACCCCAAAAATAATACACAGGGCCTCCTTCTCAATTTGAGCATATTTGCTCTCTGCCTCTGTTAAGAGTACGAGATGCAAATGCTATAGGTTTCTCTTCCCCATTCTCCAACACATGAGAAATCACCGCACCGACACCATAAGGTGACGCATCACACGCTAATTTCAAAGGTTTTCTGGTGTCATAATGAACTACTACTACTACTACTCTGTAGTAGCTGATATTTTGCTCTTTTAAACGCAGCTTCACATTCTGATGTCCACCTCCAAACACTTTCTCGTTTCAGTAGATCATGCAAAGGCCGCAGCTGCATGGACAGATTTTTCATAAACCTGCCATAATAGTTCAGTAGCCCCAGGAAGGAACGTAACTCTGTCATGTTGGTGGGACTGGGCGCGTTCACAATGGCTCCCACCTTCTCTTTTGTGGGATGTAGTCCTTCACTATCCACCATGTGTCCTAAATATTCCACTTTGTTTTTCATGAACTGGCATTTTGGTTGCTTGACTCTCACATTGTATTTTTCCAAATGACTCAACACCTCCTCAAGTTTACGCAGATGTTCTTTTCTTGAAGTGGCTGTGATTAAAATGTCATCAAGAAAACAGGTTACCTGTTCTATTCCCTGTAGGATTTGATCCATCACTGCCTGAAAGATGGACGAAGCACTCGAGACTCCGTATGACAGCCGGTGGTAAGTTTAGAGCCCTCTATGTATATCAACTGTGAGGTATTTTTCTGAGTCTTTATCCAGTTCTAACTCTTGATAGGCATGTGATAAATCCAATTTAGTGAACAACTTCCCTCCTGCCAGTGTTGCAAAAAGATCTTCAGTATTCGGCAAGGGATACGTTTCCTCTTCCACACACTGATTTACGTTCACTTTATAATTTCCACAAATCCGCATTGATTTGTCTGCCTTTGGCACAGTAACTACAGGTGCAGCCCATTCACTTTTATCTGTTTTTGATATGATTCCCATAGTCTCTAATCTGTCCAGTTCTTTTTCTACAGCCTCCTTGAGAGCATATGGCACTGGGTTTGCTTTCTTAAATATTGGCTGTGCATCTGGTCTCATCTTGATCGAAGCCTTAAACTCACGAATGGTAGTGATTTCCGCTTGTCCTCTCTCTTTTTGTTTTGATTGTACACCCGATTTATTGTTGCACTTTCTTTTATTTTCCCCGAGAATTCCAATGTGTTGCGTGAAGCCAATTCCATGGACAGTACCGTGTCACATGCACTTTTAAAAGTTACATTCGTTTCTGCCAATAATTTCCTCTGTATTGCTTCCGATCTCAGTCCACTCACAAACTTATCGCGGAGGGCTTCATCCAAGTGAGCACCAAAGTCACAGTTAGTAGACAGCTGTTTCAGAGCTACTTTAAAGCCACTCACTGATTCACTCTCCTGTTGATTCCTCTTCTGAAATCGGAACCTCTCCATGATGACAAGTGGTTTGGGCTTATAATGGTCACTGAGTGCTCTGGTGAGCTCTGCATAACTTTTCGTGCTTGGCTTATCTGGCAAGAGTAAACTTTTCAAAAGTTTGTAGGCATCTGCTCCAATTAACGATAAAAAAAAAACACTGACTTTCTTTTCATCAGCCACAGTATTCGAGGCCATCCACTGTTCCAGTCTCTCCAGGTAAGATTCAAAATCTTCCTTACCCTATTTGTATTCCGATATGCTGCCTATTAGGGCCATGTTACAGTCCCTCCGTTTCTAATAACTCACAGTCACGCTAGATTGTTAGCTCGTTTGTTAGTCACTCACGTTGGTGCCACAATTTCCCTTTCTTGTGATCTGCTAGTCTAACTTTTTTTTTTCCCCCCTCGCCTTCCGGGATACTTTTCTTTCTTTAAGAATCCCACCTCGTCGCCAACCTGTAATATATTGACGTGGATTAAGTAAACCAGACGGACAACGGACTCAGCGTGCAGACACGGCTTTTACTGGAAAAACACAGAACAGCCCTACTCACAGGTTAAGGCGAAAACAGTAGCATAGTATAACCAATAGAGGGCAGAGCACTCCTATCATATATTCTCAATACACTACAACTCCCACTGCACATCCCTCACATTCCCTCACATTCCCTTCCCTTCTCCTTTTACTTTTATTTTCCCGAATGTTACATGAATAGCGTGAAAATATCTTACAATAACGCGAAAAGATGACGTCGTAACGTGAAAATATCTTGTTAAAATGTAAACAAAGAATATCAGTAGTATTACTCGGCGGCAGCAACGCGCTTCGGTACAGTACGTACAGTATACAGTATATGTACGTAGGCTAATAATTATATTTGCATGTCACCATAACACCCGCCTATTTCTCTCCTTTTTATCATGACCCGTAAGAAAAGTCTTACCCACCTAATAACCCACCTGACGGGGGGGGGGGAAAAAAGAACTCCAACTCTGAACGCCTAAAAACTATCGGTACACACTGAACACTTTCACTTTCGCCTAATACGAAAGACGGTGTGATATAAAATATTATAAAGGATTATAGGTCTGTATAACGTCCTCACTAACTCATACATCGTGATGTGTGGTTTATGAGGCTGCTCACCGTGAGTGAGGTCTCCTGGTAACAGAAATCGAACAAGTATCGCATCTAACTTTTCATCGTCTTTCGTTCTGTCACGGTTCTCATGACCCGTTGCGAAAGTGTAACTTTTCCAACTTCTGCAATTAATGTCAGAAACGATAGAGGGCCATTATACTACTTACGCTACAGTCTATAAACGAATATAAAACGCAGTTTATAATAATAATAATAATAATATTATTATTATTATTATTACGCGAAAGACATTAAAGTCAATATATATATATATATATATATATATATATATATATATATATATATATATATACAGGATGGGTGAAAATTAACTAGGCAATATTTAATGGCTATAGAACCTGTAGTATTACTGGAGCACCACCCCATTTTGCTCTTACTGTGCGTGCATGGTTAGATGAGCATTTTCCAGGACGTTGGCTGGGATGAAGTGCAGATGTCACTCCATGTGATTTTTTTTCCTACACAAAGGATGAGGCGTACAAGACAAAGCATTGAACACTGGAGGAACTGGAGGCATGCATTCAGGAGGTATCCTAAACAACTTCCTTGAGCATCCTGACCCAGGTCGTTTGAGGAAATTATTTGACCAGAGCATGCCAATACATGCAAATCAGGGTCATTCCATCAAATACTGATTTCTGAATGTTCCGTAGTTAAAACACTACTATCATATTATTTAAAAATTAATATGTTTCACAATATTTTTTTTTGTTATATTCAATTCAATTTTATTTGTATAACAATTGACATTGTCAAAGCAGATTTACACAATCAAAAGAATTATGTAAGTTTGCATGGAATGTGAACGTGGATGAATCAAAATGGCCAGATTGTCCCTGATGAGTAAGCCGAGGGCGAAAGCGGCAAGGTAAAACTCTCTGAGATGGCAATAGGAAGAAACCTTGAGAGGAACCGGACTCAACCGGGAACCCATCCTCATTTAGGTGAAACAGAAAGCAGGAATTGATCTGCATTCATACTGTGTGTTAGGTGGCAGGCAGTTTAGTATAACAGTTGATGTTAATTGCTGTTAATATGGAGTCCAGTTAGTTATTGGAGGCTCAGGTAGACTTGTTGGAAACTCAACTATTGAGTGACTGCAGCCAAGTCAAGTTCTCAGGGAAACAGCTGTCAACGTCAGCCGAGGCCAGAACCGTCTTCATGCTAACCGTCCCCAGAGACCACATGCATCCCAAAGAGACCACACGGGGCATAAATGCAGCAAGATCTCTAACCGCACAAGTCAGACAGGTCCAGAGGGCAGAGGGAGTCTGGATCACTGGCAGCTCAGGAACGACATAGCTCGACAGAGATACAGAAAGAGGGGAGAGAGAGGGAGAGAGAAAGAGAGAGAAGAGGAGAGGAAAGAACTTGGTGTGGTCACCGTCAAATATTATATACAGTAAGGTGAATGTATATTTAGTGTAGAGCGCAAACATAAATTTATTTGGAATTTGGGGAAAAATGTTCATTTTACCAAAACACATAAGTAAAATTTGAGCAACTGATAATTTATCAGTATGATTCAGTATTATTATATAAAAAGTTAATTTTAAGGACAGTAGTTACCTTTTTTTCCCCCTTCCATATGTCAAAATGACTGAATTTGCATCTCTTTATTTAAAAGTTTTCCATAAATATTTTATATACACTAGATTGGATGTACTCACTGGACTCCACCAGATGCCTTCTGCATTATGATTGATTACAAGCATTTAGACTCAAATGTAAATGGTTAGCTCTCCACAGTTTAGCTCATCTAGACCATGATGCTAGCCAATCCTAAAGCATTAATTCAAGATTTAACCAGAGCATTCATTTAGACAAGTTAAGCAACATATCTTTTCAAGTTTCCATCAAGTAATGATGCAGCTCTACTTTCAGGTGCTTTTTATAAAATTGATGTGGGCTGAAATTCAAAGATGCAAAAGGCTGCCTTTGGAGAATATTTTTTTTCTCATCTGTATTTTCTTCCATAATCTATATGTATCTACAGTATATGCTTGTTTGGGAATCTAAGGGGAAAATACTGTATAAAGAAAGTTGTCTTCTTACATTTCACCATTTTTCATAATATTTTATGTAAAATATAATGCAATGCATGTTCAATGTACCGTAGCCTCTTTTTCAACTGATTGAAGAGCAAGTCCACATAGTCTCTCCAGCATGTTGAAGGTGCGCAGATGTTTTTTTGAATTATTATTTTCAAATTTAAAAAGCATTTCTTGCCTGATGCTACCGTAAAAAGAATCCAGCGACCTAAAACGTGGATGATTGAAATTTAACTGCTTTTTAAGCTTTTATCATTTCTTAGCATCTGAATCATGTTTCAGAAATCGGTCGTTTTCTTGTGTTGCAGACACGTTATTGATTTGTAACCCATAGCTTCTCTCTGGCAGTGAGCAACCAATCAGAGGTAATGATGCAACATCAGGGGAAAAAAGTGAATACAAGATTTCATAATCATATGTCCTTGATTGTATTATTTTATGCAACACACTTGATTTCATGTATTAACATACCTGAAAAAAAATAATAAATAAAAATGTACTTATAATATATACTTAAAAAGTGCAGAGTTAGTAAGGCCCTAGAGGACACAAGGCCCTGTGCAGTTGGTACACTGCCTCGCAATGGCTACAGGATCTGTGGCCTGCTGGAGAGATACAAATACACAGTGACACTAAGGGCTTCAATGTAATATGCTGCATCACTGTTTATTACTGTTCAGGATACTAACATTTTACTGCAAGCTTTATTCTCCCTTTATTATTTATTATTGGACGGCAGGAACTAGGTTTGCTGGGTTTTTCTATAGGTAGTGTGTGATGAACCGCATACCTTCCACACAGAGATAAAGTATATAAAATAAAAATATTTAAAATATTAAAGCAGCTAGAGAGCATTTTAAACAGAAACTTAAATGACCAGTCTTTCTCGTTGGTTAATTGTATTTCTTGCACTAGTCAGTGTAATCTCCCCTTGACAACGTTTCACAGCAGTGAATATTAATAAGGCTCCCTCAGCCATCCTATGTGTAAGAAATCTGTTTGCTGTGTGGATAATAATCCTTTCTTGTTCACATTTGTGTCAACATAATTTAGTATTTATGGGTATATTTATTCTTTTTCTCTTTAAAAAAAAAAAAACAGCCTACTCATACCTACCTACCTGTGCTGCTCTTCCCACTACCTCAATTCATCCTTCATCAAAAAAGTACTGTTATGTGTTACATTGTTATGTCTGTCATGTACCTCTTTGTTTGCACGTGTCTATTGTGTATTTTTGTGTAGATATTTGATAGTTCTTCTTTTAGAGTAACTTAAAAATGTAAGTTGAAAATTTATGTTGTTGCATGTATGTAGCACCCTGGTCCTGGAGGAATGTTGTTTCATTTCACTGTGTACTAACTGTATATGGTTGGAATGACAATAAAAGCCTACTTGACTTGACTTACTTGACTTGAAAACAGAATAATCGTTATTTGTTTATTGTAGTGTTTGTGTTTATTACTGTTTAGTAGTGTTTATTACTAAAACATAAATCTGATTATGCTTGTATTACACAGTACACACACACACACACACACATCTGCAGCTTAACATATATTTTATTTAATGTTCATATTTCATTTAAAATGAAAAGGAAAGGTCTATGATTATGTGTTTTGTTTATGCAAACAAAGGTATTTAAAAATGTACAGCACTTAAATGTGTTGATATTCAATAATGAATATATTTGTTTCTAAAATTATTCAGAAAAAAGTACAATAATTATTTTCATTCTGACTATTTAACAGATGGTTAAATGTGTGAGGTTAAAATTTATTCAGTCTTAAATACAGGAGTGATGATCAGTGGTGTTGAATTTTTACCATCTCCATTGTTCCAAGAACAGAGGAGTGGATAGAGTTTCTTCTCATTGAAATACTGACCAGTGAAAGAGTAGATATGAGATCTGGAGTTGGCATTATAAAAGGAGACCAGACCCTCCTCATAATCCACAAACACCCCAATCTTCTCCAAGTTCTCCTGCAGGTTGAGGGGGGTTTCAGGATCAGCACAAGCCTTGTACTCGGTCTCATCCCATAGTCTCACGGCCCAGACTCCTTTCTGAGGACTCAATGCAATATGCCCCTTTCTGTTAACATCCTCCCTAATGATTCCTAAAGTCCACCTACTTTTTCCACTGACCTGCACCTCAAAATAAAACCTCCCAGAGGAATAACCATGCCTTCCCAAAACATAGCCGTTATGAGAAAACCTGTGTGGGGTATCAGGGAGGTTCTTCCACCTGCCTACTTCATTCACTTGTTTTCCATCAGGATACACAGTGATACATGGAAAAGCTGTATCAGGATCCAGAGTCACATCCACTGAAAGACAAACACAGAGTGGGTTGTACGTATAAGATGTTTGTAGAAGATTAAAGAGTTAAACATTTAAATGATCTCTTGTAAATAGAGAAAACGTATAGAGATTGGGTTTTTATCCTATTTTGTGGCATTACAACTCGCAGTTATTTGTTTCTTGGTCTCGGACCTGTTTGGAGAGCTCCTTGGTCTTCATATTGCTTGCATAGTGTTGCAGACTGAGGGGATTTTCTAACCAGGTGTATTTACACTGGCATCACGTGACAAATCACTTGACACTGACTACACACACAGTGGACGTTAATCAATTACTTATGATATTTCCACAGTCAACTGGTTGGATCACATCTTATTTAGGGATTTCATAGCAATAACATATCTATCTATCTACCTATCTATCTATCTCTATGCTTCTTTGTCTCTGTGTCACAATGAAAAAAGTACTTTGAACCTTCAAAATTGTATGTGGATTGTAAATCCATTTTATATTTTACAGTTCCACTACATACTTTATTTGCAGTACATTTTTAAAGGAAAACACACTGTTGTCAGAATGGACAACATGGAGATGTATAGAAATTCTTAGCAGAATATTTACAATAAAGCAAATAATGAACAATTACAAATACAATTAATTGTATTTTCAGATGAAAGATTCCACATGTATCCTGCTTTTAGTTTCATTATCAACTGCTATTAAAAGGGAACAGCTTCAGAATATTTTTATTTGGAAAAATGGATGAAGAAAGGTAGTGGGGAAGGTAGAGACACCAGGGCCCATATTCACAAAGTTTCTTAAGCCTAAAAGTTGCTCCTAGTGACGTATTCTTAGAATTTCCCCTTAAATTTAGGATTAAATCTTAGTAAAGATTCACAAACATCTTAGCCCTAAAAACAGCTCCTATGGTAAAAATTGTTAAGAGTAGAGAGGAGGACTTTTAAGAGGCTTAAGAGTTTCTATAGCAGAGGACAAAATGGTGGAAAGAAGAAATATTCTCCAAACACTGAACATAAAGCTAAATGTAAACACTGCTCTTCTGTCCAATTTGGTTTTCTTGTTGTTTTACTTCCTTCCATCTCTCTTGGATTGTTGACTACAAATATCCAAAAGTGCAACTTAAACAGACTGTCCTGCAATCATGTAAACTGGTAAAAGCTGAGCCATTTTGATCATCAACCTCAAATGGATTACAAGTAATAAAATCAGTTTAGTACATAAATGTAAGAACTTAAAAATATACTAACTACTGTGTGTTACTAACTACCATGTGTACTAACTACTTTTGCTTCAAAAGTAGACACATTTTCAACATTTGACTGTTTTAATTAACTATAAGATATTTAGCCTATAACAGAAACTTTGCATAAAGTAGTATGATTATACAATTTCATTATATACAATATGATTTTACTGTCTGTTCTATTATCATATACTGTATTCTATTTTTTACAAAGCACATTTCAAGACCTTTACAGAGGTCAGAGGTTATTTTTTATCAACCAATCACAGTCCTTGAACTGCTGCATCATCCCTATCAACAAGGTCAACCACACCCCCACACAAAGATAAAGGTTTTTGTACTTTTCTTACTCAGAGTTGCTCTAAGAAGTTTTATAAACCACTTTTATTCTAAGACTCCCAGTTCTCGAGAGAGAAGAGACAGAGCTACACTTCCTCACTGACTGGACTTTCACACTAAATATAACCACATTCACACGGAATTCTTCACCAAAATCAACAAAATTATCACTGACTTAATTGTTTAAATGTCTTTTCTCTTTCTTCTTGGTTCATGTTTTTTTACTGCAGACTTTCCATCTATAATTATTATATTATAATCATTTATAATTATTATCTCAAATAGTACCAATTCACTAGGACTAGCACTAGGACGTTCAACAACAGTGAAGGTATGTCAGTGCAGTTTTTAGCAGAGAAATAAACTGACGCGTCCGTACAACTGCTTTTCACACCAAGATGGGTATTCAAGCTGAACCATCAATTCTATAAAAAGATCTCAATTGCTTGCATAACCTGTTACACTGCTATGATAAAGAACCGTAGCCATAATTCTTTGTAGATAGCTCTTTTGGCTGTTCAAAATATGTGATTGGATGACAAAGTGCTAATAGACTTGGCTGTTTAGGTGTTTATTAAATGTGCAGCACTGTAAAGCCAACAGATGGCCTGCATTAAAAGACAGAACAGGAAGACTCAGTGTGAAACAGAATGTGGCACCATTTAATCTTAATTTGTTTATTTTTATAATTGTTGGAAGCGCAATTTAAAATTATGCGCAATTGAAAATTATGATAAAAAATAAAATGACCCAGCCCTCCACACACACACGCACGCACACACACACACACACACACACACAAACACATAATAAAGTATAAAAACATTCTTACCTGCATACTGTTTTACAGCCTCTGTGAAAATGTAATTAAACAATTTTTATCCAACTTCAGATAGATTAAAACAAAGCATGACAATGCAATAACTATTAAACAGCATTTTTTCCCCTTTATAAAGTGGCCAGTTAACAGTTAGATTGATATACAGACAGAACAAAGTACCATGACAAGTTTAGTATTTATGCTTGATGCTTTTAGGAAAGTTTAAACTTGTACACAACTGTATGTATATGTAACTTCTTCCTGTCACGTGATCAGTGAAACAAAATTATCAGCTCAGCTGCCATTGGTGATTTAAAACATTTTGAAGAATGCAAAAGCCAAGAAAAAAAAGGATTACATTACATTGAAGTGAAACTAAACAGGAGTAGGCTGATGTTGTGAACTGATGTTTTATCTTCAACAATCTTTATAATTAAAAACATGGAGGGCAACAAAATTCAGAAATCAAATAATCAATTGCAAAAGAGTTTTTCAATTGTTGAGAGTAATTACCGTATTTCTTTTCCTCGCTCAGAAGTCCTGAAAAGAGAAAAAAATATTCATGATAGAGACTCCACAATCATTAATACAAGATCTTGGCAAAAAAGTAATGCACCTCTGAATTAAATGAAATGGTCTGATTTTGCAACCGTTTCTTCAAACAATGCCACAGCAAATGTGTGCAGTAATCAAAGCTACATATTGTAACGACGCGCGTCGCGCGAGGGACAGAGCCGTGCTTAAACTGTTCAGAACGGGCAGATCTGCAAGCTGTTACCACGCGGAGTTCTGAACAGGCAAAAGCACGGCCATTTATACACACGGTTGCTAGGCAACGCCGCCGTCAGGCAATCAGCCTGAACGAGCCGCACCTGGCGACGTGTTTATTTAAGGGTCCTGATACCGGCGCACTTCGTGCGATCATTTAGGTAGCACCGGTAAGGTATCAGGGCCAAAGAAAAGAAAGAAAGAAAGAAAGAAAGAAAGAAAGATAGAAATTAAAATAAATAAAATAAAAGAAAGACAGACAGCTGTTTAGGGACAGAGGCAAAGCCCCAGCCTCTGTCTATTTAAGACGCCGGTGAGAGCGAGTGAGAGAGAGAGATAGAGAGACCGGCACGCAAAAGTACAGCGTGCACGCTCACTACAGTTTGTTCGTGCACGAAGCACAAACTCTCTCTCTCCCAAAATCCTCGGTAAGGGTGAACGCCCCGAGAGGACAAGTTTTGTTTTATTTTCCAGAGCCCCGTCCGTTCTCGCGTAGACGGCGGAGCTCTGTTTATTTTGTGTTTTCACTTTCATTTATTTTCCTTTAAGTTCCTTAATTAATAATCCCACGCTATCTCCAAACGGGAAGGTCTTCCCGTGTGTATCACAAGCACTCTCACTATCTCCTATTTCACTGACCCACTCTAACGCCCAGCATAAGGGCTCTTATAATTAAAAAAAACATCGCGTGGTGCGGCTCTCCATACCGCACCACGTAACACATATAGTTCATTTAAATATTAGAGTGTTAAATATTATATTTATTTCTTGCGGGGGACAAGGCGGCTGGCTAGGCAGTGTATATTTCTTTTTGGTACTCGAAGTTAACAGATTATGTTTACCTGTATGATGTCAGTAAATATTTATACAAATTAATTGTCCATTCAACTGACATGTGACATCATTATTGTTTGAATTCTCATTCAATCATTTTTGTATGAAACCTCCATCACAGTAGTCACAATAGCAACATTAAAACATCTAGCAAGCCTCCTAGTTGCCTTTGTAATTATATTCATTAAGCGTGAAGACACCTGTTATCACACTTCTCAATGTTTAAAACATTAATAAACTTGATTGAAGTTTTGAAGTTTGTTAATTGGTTGATGGATGTTTCTTTAATTTGCTTAATGAAACAATCTGTATGATCACACAAATTTCCTTCTTACCTCTGTACATCAACTCCTTCTCCAACTCTGGGGTTTAAAAAAAACAACAACACATTTTTAAAAATATTTTCTTTACCTTGTATATAAACAATGGCACGAAATGACTAATCATTGTAACGATAAATGGACAACACAAACCAGACTGCAATTATTTAATGTAATTTTCCACAGATATACTGTGTACAAAGTATATTTTATATATTTGTATATTTTTGTATATATAAAGTACAGTATATTTTGTTATATATTTTATAGAGATTGGGGAAATTGATTCAGTGATGTATCATGATTCTTTTGTGTTACAATTCATATAAAGGTGTTTCTCATTTTCAAACAACATCCTTATATTTCTTGAACACATGGTCTCGACCCACTCCATCTCTATTGGAAAAATATACAATAGGTTCACCTGCTTCCATCCTCTGAAGCTTTCTCTCTGAAAACAAACAATAGCATGATGTTTATTAAAGACATTACAGTGTTGATATAAAGAACACAGTTCAAGGTACACTTATACTAGTGATGACCTGTAATACAGAAGGTGTGTTCCTCCATTATTAGTAGTAACTATATATAAAAGGAGTGTATTAGTTATCATTCTCATGGAGATGCTTGTAGCATTAGATGAGTCCTTCCAGACTATACAGAGGGGTAGTGAAAGTGGCATTGATTCTGCAGGGGACAGTCTGGGTGTGTTAACTCTGGCATTCGAGCCCTCACAGCAGGGGGAGTGGGTGATGACTCTGCTGCATACACACTCAGTCAAAGCTAACAATCCACCACTGGAGCACCCTTCCTTTGCGCTTCAAATGTCCAACCAGTTTCCTCTCCTCAGAAAAATAACCACTGCTTATAAAAGCGCTGCTTATAGGAGACTCTATACTACGTAATGCAAAATTAGCTAGACCTTTAGGGGCACGAGCGACACTTGTTAGGTGTAACCCAACCAGCCAGGGCACCGCGCATAGCATGTAATCTTAGGATTTTAGGCAAACATAGGTTTTCAAAGTTATACATGCTGGAGCTAACAAAATACACCTTCGTCCATCAGGGGTTAGTAAGAGTAACTCTGTATACAGTACATATTTAAATTAGTGATTAATAGAAGATATTGGAACTTTAACACAGCTCTGGATGGAAATAAATATTGTGATGTTGCAATAATCAAAACTACAGGCAGTGTTTACCTGCATGAAGTCAACTTATGAACTCATTTCAACTTTTAAACACTACATCATTACAGAATCTACAATAACAGTATTATAAACATCCACGATGCCCGATTACACTTCTCACTGTTTAAAACAATTATTAATTAGTTATCTGTATGCTGAAGTGTGTTGGCTGTTTTGCAGCTGTTTCTTTAGTTTACAAAATGAAACAAAACACAAATTTCCTTCTTACCTGTGTCCTGCTTGTACCACTGAATATCTGAGAATAAAACAAATTTGTTTTGATTATTTTGTGTACCTTGTATATGGACTTGTATAAAATGACTTTAGCCAGAAACATTAGAACTATTGAATAGGCATGAATATAAAATACAGGGTCATTATTCATTTTTTCATTTTCTAGACCGTTTATCCTGTACAGGGTCACTGTAAGCTAGAAGTAGACTTCGGGTACGAGGTATTTATGGTTGATTATATTTGTGGCCTGTTATCTTGTTGGTGGGTGTTACAAGCTATTCACGCTATGTTAAAAAAAAATTGCATTCTTTATGCCGCAGAAAGGCTACTGTCAATGATTAACATGGAATGTTTTGTTTGTTAGTGCAGGACGTGAATTGAATCAATAACTTTAATTTTATACACGTTTTCTCACATTTCCATAATATTCTTTTGATTCTGTAAAGCTGCTTTGTGACATTGACCATTGTTAAAAGCACTAAAATGTAATTGAATTGAAATTTTATTACGGCAACTTACACCTTTCATTTTGTTAAAAAAACAAACAAACAAAAAAAAACAATCCAGAATGTTCTGCAGTAATTAATTAATCACTGATAAATTTATTAGTTATTCTTAGCTAGCAATACAGCTATATTCTTCGTGCTGGTGAGAGGCTGCTGGCAACTTTTAAGGTGGAATGTTTTGTGCGTTACTTTGTGCAGAAGTTGATATTGTAAATAAGTCAACACCTTACATTTTACTGACATTTTTCTTTCGAGTCATAACTGAAAAAAAAAAAAGCATTTTATTTGCCAACATTTTATTCAAATAAATGGAAGTAAAAGTTTGAGGTATTAACAAAAATATATAATGCAGTCAAAATTTACATTTAACCCAACATTTTTCTTCCACATCATCCACACCTTCAACTAGTAAAGATGGAGAAAATTAAGTTAAGATTAAAAACTGAGATTATCAATCTGATAAATATTTTATTATTATTATTATTATTATTATTATTATTATTATTATTATATTCATCCACCTATCTATTATCTGTACTGTTTATCCTGTGTAGGGAACCCAAATACATAGATAGTTGTAAAAAAAAAAAAAAAAAAAAGCCACCTTCCCATCACAATAATTATACATACTGTTGATATTTATTATTCTAAATTAATGATGATTATACAAATTATACATCTTGTTGATATATATCATTGATAGACATCATGTAAGTGTTGCTGCTCAATCTTGGAATGTCCAGTGAACTCTACTGCATTTACTGTACACCATGCATGTAATCTCACGTGTCATAGGGATTAATTAGACTGTAGTAAAAGAGTATTTCATTTTCTAACAGCCACATAACCTTAGTAAGTCCTTGTGAAGCCTCAAGATTAAAAGCAGCAGTGTAACATGCACTGCTGACAGAAACACGTGATCTCTACTCACAGGTCTTCTGTTATTGGAAAACTATAAAGTTCACCTGCTTCCATCCTCTGCATCTTCCTCTCTAAAAAACAAACAAACAACATTATGATGTTAATATTAAAGACGTCACACTGTTATTATATAAAGGAGACAGTTCAAAGTACACTTAAACATACTAGTGATGACCTGTAATACAGTAGGTCTATAATATTACTGTTAAATAATTCAAGTAACAAACTCAAATATATGTGACAAGGACAACCTGCAACAACATAATATCATTTTATAAATACTTTCATTCAATAGTGAATAATACAAGTTATAAAAGTATGTTTTATTAACACTTGTGGTATGGGTTCAAATTTTTGGGATCAAATATATATCTCAGTGGATTTACAAAGAGGACTAAGTATACAATTATAAATGAAAGCCACATGTATTGCCATCACAAGCACTTTCATTAAAAATATTGAAAAAAATAGTTTGTTGAAACTCATATTCTAGATTCATTACATGGAGACCAAAGGCCAGCCCATCTTCTCCGATCCCACAGAACAACCTCCCCCACCCCCCGGAAAAAAAAAAAAGAAATAAATCAGACAAATAAGTCAGATCTACAAGGGACAGTTGCATAAGACTGTGTGAATGTATTGACTAGGCAATTTACATTTCTACTTTTTCACTAGACATTTTTATAGATGGTACAAATATGTTGATTGACAGATTATGTTTACCTGCATGAGGTCACTAAAAATATCATATAAATGAATTAATTAATGATCTATTCAACAGTTCAATATTATTATTGTCTGAATTCTGTTTCAAACACTTTTTGTGCAAAACATACAGTACAGACCAAAAGTTTGGACACACCTTTTCATTCAAAGAGTTTTCCTTTTTCTGTTCTTTATTGTGTTCTTTAGCCCAAACGCGTCTCTTCTGCTTGTTGCCTGTCCTTAGCAGTGGTTTCCTAGCAGATATTCTACCATGAAGGCCTGATTCACACAGTCTCCTCTTAACAGTTGTTCTAGAGATGTGTCTGCTGCTAGAACTCTGTGTGGCATTGACCTGCTCTCTGATCTGAGCTGCTGTTAACCTGCGATTTCTGAGGCTGGTGACTCCTGATGAACTTATCCTCCGCAGCAGAGGTGACTCTTGGTCTTCCTTTCCTGGGGCGGTCCGCATGTGAGCCAGTTTCTTTGTAGCGCTTGATGGTTTTTGTGACTGCGCTTGGGGACACTTTCAAAGTTTTCCCAATTTTTCGGACTGACTGACCTTCATTTCTTAAAGTAATGATGGCCACTCGTTTTTTTTTTCTTCACTTAGCTGCTTTTTTCTTGCTATAATACAAATTTAACCTCTTTGAATGAGGTGTGTCCAAACTTTTGGTCTGTACTGTACATTGTTACAGAAGGCTGAATAACAATTTTATAAACCTCCAAGATACATTTGTGATTAAATTTATTGACAGCGAGAGCACATGTAACGCTTTTCAGTCCTTAAAACATTTATTAATTACAGTATTTGTCTGGGGGTTGGTGTCTGTTGGTTGTATAACATATGTTTTCTCAAATAAACAATTATTTTTATCTTAAAAGCACAAATTTCATTCTTACCCGAGTCCTGCTTCTGCCACTGTATTTCTGAGGATAAAACACAATCATTTTGTGTATGATGTATATAAACAATTGTATAAAATGGCATGGTTTTCTAGCTTGAACTAGAAACTGTTATGTGGTGTGGATTAGAGAACTAAAAAAGACACCAAAATAAAATAAAAAATAAATAAATTCCAGGGCTCTGAAAACTAAACTATATCCTCTCGGGAGCCTATGCCCTTTCTCTCCAGATGCAGTGCATTTATACGCACGCGCGCGCGCACGCACACACACACACGCGCGCGCGCACACACACACACACACACACACACACACACACACACACACACACAGTGCATCTAAAAAAAATTAGAATATTATTAAAAAAATTACATTATATGTCGTAAGAGTGGATACTTTATAGAATATAGATTCAGTACATGTAAAATAAAAATTTTCGAACCTTTTTTTATTATTATTAAATTATTTCAGACTATATAAACTTCACAGATGATTTCAAGCAACTTGGATTTTCTGCCTTCCAACCAAAATCTTTTTTAAACAAAAAAGGCTTGAAATATTTTACTTCTAATGTAATGCAATTTAGAATAAAGTATTTTATTTTTTTAAATTAAATTAAGAAATAAAATTTACTTTTTCAGAACATTAAAGAGCATTCATCAAGGTATGCATGAAAGTTGATGTTGATGAATGCTCTTTTTTAGATGTACTGTACAGTATATTGCAGTGTTTACGCTGCAAACATGTGAAAGAAGACAGATAAGACCAAACTTTAACCTTTTGGCCTGAATGCAAAATGCCATATGTGGTAAGAAACTACAGTAACAGCTAATAGCAGAGAAAGGTGGTTCTACCAAGTATTGACTCAGGGGGCTGAATACAAATGCATGCCACACTTTTGAGATATTTATTTGTAAATAACTCAATTATAAGTACTGTAAAACCACATTTCATTTTTCTTCCACTTCACAAGTATGTGCCATTTTGTGTTGTTCTATCAGATAAAATCCTACAAAAAAATTACATTTGTGGTTTGTGAGTATTTTGTAACGTGACCCAAGGCCTATCACAAGAAACACACACAATCACACACTATGGTAAATTTGGAAACAGTAATCCACCAACTGTTGACCGGTCACTGGATGGTGTAAGGAAACCCACCAAGCACACAGAGCACCTGTAGGTGCGAGGCTTTAGTTTTAATCACTAAGTCACCATCCCACAACAGTAATTATACATCCTATTCACATATTTTTTATTCTAAATGAAGAATAATAATGATACTAATTATACACATTTTACAGTATATATTTATCATTGTAAAGCTGTAACTATGTTCATATCCAAATAATTTTGTTACTACAGTACAGTATATCTTATAATATCCAGAACTACAGTGCAGCTACAGCAGGCATGTACTGTAATACATAACATGTTACAGACATTAATTAGACTGAAGTAAAAGTATCTCATCCTCTAACAGTCGCAGTCACTCCTTGTAAACTGTCAGCATTAAAAGCAGCAGTGTAACATGCATTGCTGCTAGAAACACAATATAATAATATAATAAGTTCACCTGCTTCCATTCTCTGCAGCTTCCTCTCTGAAAAAAAAAAAACAATGTTAATATTAAAGAAATCATATAGTGTTAATATAAAGAACACAGTTCAACATACTCTTAAATATACTAGTGAAGACCTTTACAGTGCTGTGAAAAAGGGTAATTAATTATTTTTTTGCACATTTGTCAATAATAAGCCCCCCCTTTCATCCACCGATAAATCATGAAAGATTTGTGATTAACCAAAATCTTTTTCTTGGAAGGTTAAATTTCACATGTAACACCTGGGCTCAATTAATGCCAGACTTGTTGAATCAAGAAATTACATAAATAAAACCTATCTGAGAAAGTGAAGCACATTAAAATATCAATAATAAAAAAAGCAACCCATCATGCTACACCCCAAAGAAATTCAAGAACAAAGTAATTTAATTCCATGCATCAGTCTGGAAAAGGGTTACAAAGCCATTGTTAACGCTTTGGGACTCCAGCAAAACACAGTGAGAGCCATTATCCCCAAAAGAAGAAATCTTGGAACAGTAGTGGACCTTCCCAGGAATGGCTGGCCTATCAAAATTACTCAAAGAGCACAATGACAACTCATTCAGCAGTTTGTAAAAGAACTCCAAGTAAAAGAACTGCAAGTCTCACTTGCCTCAGTTAAGGTCAGAGTACAAAATCAAGAAAGAGACTGTGAAAGCCATGCTGAACAAAATGAACACAAAGGCTCATCTCACATTTGCCAAAAACATCTTGATTATCAATACTTTTCTTTAGGGCAAATGTTCTGTGGACTGATGAAACAAAAGCTGAAATGTCAAAATGTATGCACAGTGATTTGAAAGCTTTATTGCACTTATTGCCGCCAAGGGTGGCACAACCAGTTGTTAGGTTTAGGGGTCAATTACTTATTTACGTAGGTACAGGCAGGTTTGAACAGCTTAGAAAAATGCATTTTGGGTTATTTTTGTAAAATATTAAAAATGTGTTTGATGATCTAAAGCATGTGACAAATATACAAAAAAAAAATCAGGAAGAGGCAAAACTTTTTCACATCACTGTCTCAGGTTGTCATGGGTCTAGCTGGTGGTGGTACTCGCTAGACCAACTGATGTAGTTGCTGTGGGCATATATTAGAGCAGGCAGAGGGGTTCGACAGAAAGAGTCTTTTTATTAACAAACTCAAACAGACACAACCAAACAAAGGAACCAAAACAACAAACTCAAACTAAAACTAGGGCTCAGAAAAAACACAGGAACAAGAACTAAACACAGGGAACCAGGAGCTGACATGGGAACTAGGAGCTGATACAGGGAAACTGAGCGCTAACAGGGAACTGACACAGAACTGGGGATGAGGAAACATGGGGCTGGAGCTAACTAAAGACACATAGGGGAACCAGAGACAGGACTAGACCGGAGACAGAGCTAGACTGGAAACAGGGGCAACAGAGACTAGAGACCAGATGGGTTAGTGGTTAGTGAGGTTAGTAGCTACATGGAATACTGGGGACACTGGATGCTGACCTAACCGGGTTAGTGGCTAATGGGGTTAGTGGCTAACCGGGTTAGTACTGACCTAGGGGACCAGAGCACAAGAGGCAGGGCACCCATGAGGCGATTCCAAACTAACGTACTAGCGACCAGAACCACTAGCAGTCAATCCCACTAGAGGCTAGCCTACTGGAGGCTAACCCTACTAGGGGCTAACCCTACTAGCAACCCAGGCCTACTAGCAGCTAACCCTGCTAGCGGCTAAGCACTCATGGGGTAACAAACATCTAAACAGATAGGGAAGCTACACACAAAGGATTAACCCAGAAGACTGACACTGGAAAGACACAGAACAGTACTTACACTGTACACAGAAGGAGACACAGCCTAACTACACACTGAACAGAGCAGCTCCATGAATCCACAGACACAAGGAACATCAAGAAAACAAACAATAGAGCCCTCTAGAAAAACAAAGGTAAAACAATATAACTAAAATATAAACTGAAAGAAACAAACAAAAAGGAATGCCCACACGACAGTATATACAAACAAACATTCAACATACCAAACAAATAATGCTCGACTCAGTTTCCCAGAACAAACTGCTATTTATAGAAACTTTAATGAGCCACCTCAGTTCAGGTGAGCACTCATCACCTGACTGAGGTGCCTTCTGGGAAACCGAGTCGACCAACAAAAACTACAGAGACAGAAACAGTGACCTCTAGTGGAGGTTCCTAACACAGGTAAGTACATTACTACATTTACAACATTTGGCAGGCACCCTTAATCAGAGTGATTTACCTTTTTTTAAATCTCATTATACTCTGAGCAGTTGAGGGTTAAGAACCTTGGTGGGGGGTTGAACCTGGCACCATGTCTTAACCACTGATCTACCCCTGACCTGACATTATTACACACAATAATGTAATCAACAAACTCGGCTTAAGATAAGACAGAAACAGCCTGAATAAACAGAAAATAGTATTTAAAATACTTTTATTTATCCTCATTAAAACCGTTATGAATGTATGTTTTATTAACACTTGAGGAATGGGTGATATGGACCAAAAATATATCTGGCTGAATAGCTATATATGATATAGTGGATATCATAGTATTTTCTACTAAGTAAGTAGTAAGGCAAAGCCACACACGAGTTGTCACAAGTACTGTGATCAAACTAAAAGGTAAACAGGGGAAATCATTATCTATCTGAAAAATGCTGCTACACTTGTAAATGGAAAACATATATACACATAAAATTTATCTTAAATAAAAAAGCCTCTCTCTCAGAATGCTTTCTCAGTTGATCTCAACAGCAATAACCGATTCTGGTTCTGTTCTTTATATATATATATATATATATATATATATATATATATATATATATATATATATATATATACATATATATATATATATATATATATATACATATACATATATATATATTTTTTTTTTTTCATTGTGATATTTAGCTGTACTTTATTTAAAATGTTGCTGTTTCATAGATGCTTCTGTAATTTGTCCAATTAAACAGATCAGTATGATTTTAAAAACATAAATTAGCCTTTTTACCTGTGTCCTCCTTCTGCCACTGCATCTCTGAGGGAAAAAAAAAGTCTTGATTATTTTGTGTAACTTGAGTATAAACCATTGTACTGTATAAAATAACTAAACACTGTAACAGTGACAAGGTAACTGGACAACAAAAAATATTACAATTAAGAAATGTAATTTGTATTAAGAAAATTTTATTTAATTTATTATATTTGGTTATATAGTGTTATACAGGGTGTCCCAAAAATTGTACATCATTCATAGTCTAAAAACAGCACATTCTCACTCAAAGTATCTGAAATTTTAACGAGGTGTGTAAAAACTAACTATCATTTACTTTTTTTTTTTTAACCAGGGAGTTTGATCGGGTGTGCCAGTGATAATGACAATGTACCACGTTCACCTGTCTTGATACCTTGTGATTTTATTTTTTAATTTTTTTAATGAGACTATATACATGTGAAAGGACTGATCTTTAACCTCAATCTTCCTAAAAGCCTTGAGGAACTGGAGCAGAGAATAATTGAGCCACTAAAGAATGTTACGCAAGATATGCTACAGTGTGTTTGGCAGGAGCTGGTGTGTTTTGCTATTATCTGTTTAGCCAAAACATCAGAACAATTTCACTGGCATTGATATGAAATACAGGGTGAACTGATTTACTGTAGCTTACTGTATATGTTAAATAAACATAGTAAATGATATGGTTCTATTTATAATCTTGATAAAAAAATAGCTGCACAATGCATACACCTTATTCACTTCAAACAGACAAGTACTCTATAAACGATCTAGAATGCACTGCAATCAGTAATTAAGTCCACTGCTGCAATATGTTGTAAAAATCACACAACACGAAAACACAGGTAAGCAGGAAACATGCAGCATTTCATAAGAAACCTAAAATGGATAACCAAAATAACATCAACCTGTAAAACAACTGCCTTAATATGTTGACTGCCTACTTCTAGAAAAAAAAAAAAAAAACACTTGTAAGACCATATGAGATCTGTCTTGTTGTCAGCGTGACCTCTGTGTCTGTTAGCTAAGCAACATTATTAGCTAACTCAGTTAGCTAGCTAGTACTTGTTTAAATTTACTCTAAGTTAGTTCTCATTACGATTGAGTTAAAAAGACAATCGCCAACATAATAATAGCCCACAAACATAATAAACCACAAAAGTAATACACTATAAATGTCAAATAAAAAAATATAAATGTAAAAATTCCATAACTGGGAATAACAGACTCAATATAACCACAGTCACTCCTTGTAAAGTCTCAGCATTTAAAGCAGAAGTGTAATATGAATTGCTGACAGAAACACGTGATTCGCACAGGTCTTCTGTTATTGCAATAATATATAATAAGTTCACCTGCTTCCATCCTCTGCAGCTTCCTCTCTGTAAACAAAAAAAAATTATGATATTAATATTAAAGACATTACATTGTTAATATAAAGGAGACAGTACAAAGTACACTTAAACATACTAGTGATGATGTGGAAAATGTGAGTAATATTAAATGCAATCAAAAAGCTTCATATAAGACAACCTAAAACACAAAATACCATTCTTAAAATATTGTTTCCTTTATACCCTCATTAAAAGTTTTATTAAATTTATGTCCATATTGACCCCTTCCCCAAATTCAAGTGTTAATGACCCATACATTTATATCTCTGTATTTTTAGGCTGAGTTGCACCTGAAAGGTTAAAGCTAAAAATACGCTGATGAGCTTTAATATAATCAGTGATATTATTTTAAGTTGAATCCCATACAACAGATCTCCAAACTTAAATTTTGCACGGTTGAGTATGTTGTCATCAGCCAAGTCAAATCAGTTGAATATTAAGATTGTCTAAATTCTGTTTCAAACTATTTTTGTGTGAAACATACGCCATTACAGTACTTTCAATAACAATCTTACAAACCTCCAAGAGGCCTTTGTGATTATATTAATTTAGGGTAAATATTCCTCAGATGGCACTTCTGTTTAAAACATTTATTAATTATCTGTCTGTAGGCTGGGGTCTGTTGGCTTTCCGAAGATGTTTCTTTAGTTTTAATTGAGTTTCCTCAATGAAACAAAGAAATTAAACAGGAATTTTCTTCTTACCTATATCCCCCTTCTCCGACTGCATCTCAGAGAAAAAAAGAAAAAAAAAAAACATAAATGTGTTATCAATTACTTTTAGTTCTCATTACTCTTGATTTAAAAAAAACAACAATTAGATAACTAAATTATATGAGCCGTACCTACCATACCAACATAATAACAGCCAACAAATGTAATAAATAATAAAGTTATAAAATCTGCCGCTTTAATGTAAAAATCTCACAACATTTTCCACAAATGTAACAAATCACTGCAAATGTAATAGCTATTATATTTATATTAAGTTGAAACTTTGTATTATGTTTGTGGTCATCACAGCTGCGCTCATATTCGGGACAGTGGCACTCTCTTTTACGATATACTGCTTAAATATAATCGTTAAAATAAAAAATAAATAATAAAACATGCAAGTACATATATATGCAAGTACATATATAAACACACATATATTGCCTCTCTGGCTATGAAAACCCTTTCACAAATGACAAATAACAAAACAGGAAGTAGTGTAACTAATGTTTGCTAGGTTGTAGCAAATTGCCACAACAGTAGCTGCTGTAAGGGTAACTAACATGCTACGTACGGAGTTAGAGAACATGTTTCTAATGTGTCCATTTTTTCACCTCTCTCATTCGAAACTGCACCTTTTCTCTACCTTCCTCCATTTCCCCTTTTACTTCCGTTTTCCCTGTCGTTATAACGTGAAAATATCCTGAAATAACGCGAAAGCATCGCGATAACATCTTGTGCCGCTTAAGAACATGTAATTTTATAGCAATACACTTCATTATTATGATGATAATTATTATTACTATTGTTGTTGATATTATTTATATATTTATTACATTATTAATTACAACATTGTGTAGCTGCATGTGCTTCCGGACATTCTCATATCGCTATACTTCCCCCTGACCCAGGAAAATTATTTCTTTCTACTTCAGCAAAGATAAAAAGCCCACAATGTTAGATGACTAGAATAGCGCACATAATTGGACAAAATGAAGTTTAGACCATTCTCTCCATCACAGGTCGGTCGTTTTGCCTTAAAGTTTCCGATAAGCACTGAACACTTTCACTTTCGTCTAATACGCCTGACTGTCTGATGTAAATGATTATAAAGGATTATAGAGCCTAAAATGTCTTTACTAACACTTCAGTGTGTCATAATGTGTGGTTTATGAGAATACTCACCTTAGCTAAGGTCTCCTGCTCACAAATATCGCATGTAACTTTTCTCCTGCTTTCTTCCGGTGTCGTGTCGAAGTTGGTTCCCCCATCTGGATGCGTTTTCTTAGCCCCGCCCCCGTGAAAACGGCGCAGGGAACGCGCATTTACGAGAGGCCTCGCTAGGGAAGGCTTATGCGCGTGCCACTGAGATTCTACGGAGCGCGATAAAGGCCAAAAATGACAATGTTACCCTTTTTAATCCCTGAAAAGGAAAAAAACGCGCGTTGTATTGTTTTTCTTTTAATCACTTCCCATGATTTATTCATACAATTTTAAAAATATATTTCATTTTTTTTTATATTTAATAAAAAATGGACCACTACCAGTGGTGATTCCTTTCATACACAGTTTGGGTTTATTCAGACGGATGTGACCTAGTGAGTTGACGTCACGCGAATAAAATGCTAATTATCTCGCATTATTATTATTATTATTATTATTATTATTAATGTTTTGAGACTGTATCCAAGTGGTACGTGCATAACCTCCCGCGGGCGAGCCCTCTCCTAAATGGCTGTTTAGTTTCAATCCTGTGAAATGATCACATTATATGTATATGCATTATTTACTCACTCACTCTCTTACTCATAATCTATATAGCTTTATCCTGTATTCAGGGTTGCGGGGGCCTGGAGCCTATCCCACTATCCCAGGAGATTTAGGGCATGAGACGGGGTACACCCTGAACAGGGTGCCAATTCATCGCAGGGGACACACACAAACACTCACTCATTCACACACTATGAGCAATTTGGGAACACCAATTTGCCTAAAATATTGCAATGCAAAAAACATTATGGGTGAAATATCAGAGTTAAAAAGAAGACAAATTGTTGATGGGGGTCAATGTACATGGCCGGGCTTCTATAGCCAAATCTTTGGTCACTCGTGCCAGTGTCAAATGTCTGTTTCATTGGTGCCAGCAGCAAAACTCTTGGGCTTTGGACAATGTGAAATGCATTGTTCTCTGATGAGTCCACCTTTACAGTCTTTTCCACATCCAGGAGAGTTACGGTGTGGAGAAGTCCCAAAGAAGAGTACCACTCAGACTGTTGCATGCCCAGAGTGAAGCATGGGGGTGAATCAGTGCAATATCATGGCATTCCCTAGGCCCAATACTTGTGCTAGATGAGCGCATCACTGCCAAGGACTACCGAACCATACTGGAAGACCATGTGGACCCAATTGTTCAAACATTGTATCTTGAAAGCGGTGCAGTGCATAAAGATTCTAATGCACCAATACACACAGCAAGACATATATATATATATATATATATATATATATATATATATATATATATATATATATATATATATGTATGTATGTATGTATGTAATTATGCTGGACTCATCAGAAAATACAATACCTACCCAAAAATTCCATTCATCAGACAACAAAAATTTTTTGAAAAATGGTGCTGAATCTTAAAATCTGTAGAAGAAAAAAAAACACTTTGCTAAGGAGCATAACGATTGGACTTCAAAATGAGAAAATGTCATATGGTCTGATGAGTCCAGATTAGACTTGTTTCAGGAAAGCACATGAAGTTTTCAGCTCTATGGCCTTTTTCTTCTGTAATGGAAGACCTGTGGCAGCATGGTGGTTTAGTGGTTAGCACTGCCGCCTCGCACCTCCATGTTCTGGGTTCAGTTCCAGCCACAGGTCTATGTGCATGGAGTTTGCATGTTCTCCCTGTGCTTGGGGGATTTCCTCCAGGTATTTCGGTTTCCTCTCACAGTCCAAAGATGCAGATCAGGCAAATTGTCATTCCCAATGCACAAATACAGTAGTTTAATGAGATTTTATTATTCCACAATTTAGCTAATCAAATAATTTTAAGAATTAAGGAAACGCCCTTTCAGTGGACCTTTAAAACCCTGCTCTCTATACTTCCTCTGAGCTAAGGTAATTTTCCCTACAATTGATTTTGACTTAGAATTCCAACACTTATGCTAACAAAGATACTTAAGTTTAATAGTTTTTTAGTGATGTCCACACAGTATATAGTATAGTGCATATAGTACAGTAAATCGTACAGTACATAGCATACAAGTTGGCTAACTAATAATAAAACTTTTGCAATATAAATAAAATGTTGTTAGTCTGATATTAAATTTCTAAATGAAATTAGGAAAGAAATACATTCATAAAAAACATATCTTTTTCTGCTAAAGAAAATATACCAACTGTTTTAACCATTACGAATAACACATATTATTCCATTTCTTTTTTTTCTTCTTGTGTTCCTTTTGTGTGCGTGAGCGTGTGCGTGTGTGTGTGTGTGTGTGTTGCTGTTTCTTGAAGCTTCTGTAACCAAAACAAATCCCTTGTATGCACAAACATACTTGGCGATAAAGCTCTTTCTGATTCTGATTAAAAAGCAAATCACTGCTAACACTACTACAATTAGTCCTCTATTATTATTATTATTATTATTATTATTATTATTATTATTATTATTATTATTATTATAATAATAATAATAATAATTGTGCATGCACTTTAAAATGGAATGTGTATCCCTAAATTCACCAGAAAATTTACATATTTACTTTCATTCATAACATGTAATTGATTACATTTGAGGTAAAAATCATTCGGTCTTTAATACAGGGGAGATAATCAGTGGTGCTGAATTTTTACATCCTTTATTTAAACCTGGACTAAAGAATGGACAGAGTTTCTCAGTGAAAGTCTGATCAGTGAAATAGTAGATATGAGCTCTGGCTTCAACATCATAAAAGGAGACCAGACCCTCTTCATAATCCACAAACACCCCCACCTTCTCCACCCTCTTTTTCAGTGTGAGGGGGACATCAGTATTATCATAAGCCCAGTACTGATCTTCATTTCTTAGAGCCACAGTCCAGAATTCATTCAGAGGGTTCAGAGTAATCTGTCCCTTTCTGTTACTCGACTCAGTGGTGACGCCGAGATCCCATGAAGTCTTCCCACTGACCTGCACCTCATAATAAAATCGCCCTGAGGAGAACCTCTGCTTTCCCAGAACACAAACACCTGTATCAAATCTTTCTGGTCTATTAGGGAGATCCTGAAACTCATCTCCATCTTTCACCTGTTTTCTATCTTCAGACAGGATGAGGTATAGATGAGCTGTATCATGATCCAGAGACACATCCACTAAGAGAAACACACAGTGTGAGATATGATGTTAGATGTGATCAAGTGAATCAAACTTAGATTTAAATCAAATTTATAAGAGGATTTGTAGTAGATTAAATAATGAAATATTTTAAATAATATCTTAAAAAATTAAAAGTGGTTTACTCCAAGTATCACAATTTAAATAAAAACCATCTTGTCTTATACACCACCAGATAAATTAGTTTATATGATATATAATGATCTTCAAGTTGATTTTAATCTGTTTCCCACCTTCTGTTTAACATCCTCCTATGAATGAATTATTTAAAAATACCCCACACATTTCCTCAATAAAATTTTCCCACAGTCCTTATTAAGAAATAAAATAATAGCTACAAGACCCATTTCTTTATCAACTGATCAAATCCAAGATTGCCTTTAAAGTGTCCTGTTGCTATAGTGAAACAAGCACATGGTCCTGGGAGAGGGAAGCATTTAATGGCAGGATATGGAAAATGGCACAACATGCTCTATAATCCATTGCTTTTGCCTAGCCCTTTGGAACTAGAATATACTAGTATAATATAGTCATCTTAAATGTGTTTTGTGTAAAAACAATAAAAAACCATCTGACCATAGCAGGGCTTAGGTGAATACAACCTCAGACAAATAGATTTTGTTTTTCTTTTTTCACGATGCCATTATTTATTTCACAAAAATCAAGTATGGTACTAACTTTTACAAATGACTGTATTCACGAGGTAGTCATATGTAATGGTTTTCAATTCAAATGTGCGCCTTGTTGAGTTCATTTGTATATACTGTACATATAAAGGTAAATTAACTTTTGACAAGGCACACCTGTGAATTGAAATCCATTACATCTTGTGAATCTGATGAGAAAATTAAATATATTGTGGTTTGTATAACACTTTTTTTTTGTTTATTACATAATTTCATACATTTGTATACTTTCATAATTTGTATGTGCTCAGTATTAATGTAGTAGTGTGTTCAAGTTGCTAGGGTATACATATACAAACAGTATATCTTGTCAGAGGAAATTGTTTTATTGTAAAAAAAAAAAAAAAAAGGTTGATGAACCGGTTATATTAACATTAAGCACTTACAGACTTAAAACTTAAAAAATATATACCAAATGTACTAATAAAACATACTTAAGATTCACAAACATGATTTGTGCTTATTCAGTGTTATAAGGTTTGTATGTACAGTCGTGGCCAAAAGTTTTGAGAATGACACAAATATTAGTTTTCACAAAGTTTGCTGCTAAACTGCTTTTAGAGCTTTGTTTCAGTTGTTTCTGTGATGTACTGAAATATAATTACAAGCATTTCATACGTTTCAAAGGCTTTTATCGACAATTACATGACATTTATGCAAAGAGTCAGTATTTGCAGTGTTGGCCCTTCTTTTTCAGGACCTCTGCAATTCGACTGGGCTGCTCTCAATCAACTTCTGTGCCAAATCCTGACTGATAGCAACCCATTCTTTCATAATCACTTCTTGGAGTTTGTCAGAATTAGTGGGTTTTTGTTTGTCCACCCGCCTCTTGAAGATTGACCACAAGTTCTCGATGGGATTAAGATCTGGGGATTTTCCAGGCCATGGACCTAAAATTTCAACGTTTTGGTCCCCGAGCCACTTAGTTATCACTTTTGCCTTATGGCACGGTGCTCCCACATGCTGTTAAATGCATTGTTCTTCACCAAACTGTTGTTGGATTGTTGGAAGAAGTTGCTGATGGAGGGTGTTTTGGTACCATTCTTTATTCATGGCTGTGTTTTTGGGCAAAATTGTGAGTGAGCCCACTCCCTTGGATGAGAAGCCAGCCCACACATGAATGGTCTCAGGATGCTTTACTGTTGGCATGACACAGGACTGATGGTAGCGCTAACCTTTGCTTCTCTGGACAAGCCTTTTTCCAGATGCCCCAAACAATCGGAAAGAGGCTTCATCCGAGAATATGACTTTGCCCCAGTCCTCAGCAGTCCATTCGCCATACTTTTTGCAGAAGATCAATCTGTCCCTGATTTTTTTTTGGAGAGAAGTGGCTTCTTTGCTGCCCTTCTTGACACCAGGCCATCTTCCAAAAGTCTTCGCCTCACTGTGCATGCAGATGCGCTCACACCTGCCTGCTGCCATTCCTGAGCAAACTCTGCACTGGTGGCTGAATCCTCTTTAGGAGATGATCCTGGCGCTTACTGGACTTTCTTGGACACCCTGAAGCCTTCTTAACAAGAATTGAACCTCTTTCCTTGAAGTTCTTGATGATCCTACAAATTGTTGATTAGGTGCAATCTTAGTAGCCACAATATCCTTGCCTGTGAAGCCATTTTTATACAACGGAATGATGGCTGCACGCGTTTCTTTGCAGGTCACCATGGTTAACAGTGAAAGAACAATGATTTCAAGCATCACCCTCCTTTTAACATGTCAACTCTGCCATTCTAACCCAATCATCCTGACGTGATGAGCTTCAGCCTTGTGCTCGTCAACATTCTCACCCGAGTTAACAAGACGATTACTGAAATGATCTCAGCAGGTCCTTTAATGACAGCAATGAAATGCAGTGGAAATTTTTTTTCGGGATTGAGTTAATTTTCATGGCAAAGAAGGACTATGCAATTAATCTGATCACTCTTCATAACATTCTGGAGTATATGCAAATTGCTATTATACAAATTTAAGCAGCAACTTTTCCAATTTCCAATATTTATGGAATTCTCAAAACATTTGGCCACGACTGTATGAACATTTAGTAAGTGTGATTATTCTACCATTTCCTCTTTTTGTATGGCTGGAAATGTGTCTCCTTAACCAAAGGTGATCCATAAAATATTTTAGGTAGACGTGTTTGCACATCTCCACAGCACTTTTGTCAGATACCAGTGTTATGATACCATATGATACCTGTGTCAGGTACCAGTGTATGGCCGCCATCCGAGCACATACACACTGGATACATTACCTTCCCTTGCACTACCTAACTGCTCACCACTGGACATAAACTAAACTATTATGGAAGAGAGAGAAAGAGAGAGAGAGAGAGAGAGAGAGAGAGAGAGAGAGACTGTGTGTGTATGCTGTAATGTAACTCTTATTGCAATAACTAAAAATATATATTTTTAGTTCTTCATAAAAAAGCAAGAGAGAGAGAGAGAGAGAGAGAGAGAGAGAGAGAGAGAGACTGTACTATAGTACTTGTGGCACACTTAGACATTAAACTATTTCTAGATAAAACTGTAAAAATTTGTTCTTACCTGCAAATTTTTTGTTTTTTGTAAACTCTGTAAAACATAACATTAAGCAATATTTTATAAGACAATATTTTGTTATGTAATGTATTTACTCTAAGTTTTTCACAGTTTGGAGAAAAAAGCACAGATTTGTAAAAATGCAGGTGTAATTACAGTACATACCATCTGCCACTCTTTTTCTCAGCTCCTCTGAAAATAGAAAACATATATTAGAGACTGGATAGATAGGTTTACTGTAATATGCCGTCATTATGTTCCATTTAAAAGCTTAGAGTTCCCTTTCAAAAGCTACACTCGATGCTGCTTGAAACCGCTATGGGAACATCTCTTTGTTTCCGGTTGTGAAGCCTGTATATGTCAAAACCGGCGAATACTTCGGCTTATAACCTCTGCCAGGCATGACGTCACCGAATAAGGTGCCCCTGCAGGTTATAGATAGGAGTGAACCGGAAACATCCTCAGATCTTTTTTTCTTCAGGACCGCTTTGTGTTTGTAACAAAATCACGGTAGGAAAGAAAAACTTTACTTACCGATAATGGCAAGAGTTGGTTGGAGAGCTATTAAGGCACTTCGCGCGCGGCTCGCTTTCTTTAAAGAGAAACCGCGAGCCGCGGCGCATTCCTGGGGTTCGCATGCCTATGAGACGGGATTTCTCCCTTTCTCTGGCGCTCTCCCCGGATCAGGAAGTTTCAGCGTCCGCTTCTCAAGTGCGCTCCGGCGCTTTTTGTGAAGGGGCCGAATAGATTTAATCGCTCGCCGCAAAAATAATTAAATAAATAAAAGGATAAAAAAAATTATAATAAAATAAAAAATCCCCAAGCACTCAAAATTAGACGACAGTTTTCTGTCGGGTGGCCAGGGGAGGGGCCTCAACAAGGGGCCCCCCCCCCCCCCCCCCCTTTTTGGCGACCTCCATGACGAGTTAACTCTGGAATAAGCCTAATTCATCCCGTTTTATGATACCCCAGACTGAAGAGACACTTGCGAGCTATCTCTCTCCTGGGAGCTCATCCTCCCTGAAAAAGCCTACATTGCCCACCAAGCCGTGTAGACTAACATCTTCGTTGGTGGGGAAAGCTTTACAGGCAGCCGGTCAGGCTGGTGCTGCCCTGCACACCGTGGCAGTTTTGCAGGCATACCAAGCTCACCTGCTAAGAGTTCTGAGCACTGGCGGGTTTATTGATGGCGCCTAGCCACAGACTTATTTCTCTGTGCCACCAAGCAGACAGCCCGTGCTATCGGCCATTCTATGGCTGCCGCGGTTGCCGCAGAGAGACATCTGTGATTTAATCTCACGGGCATCGAGGTCAGAGATTGCGTTTTCCTCCTTGATGCCCCCCTCTTGCCTTTTGGCTGTAAACACCACCGCCACTAGGTTTGGAGGCGAAGCTCTACGAGCAGACCTCTGTGAGGTTTCTCCCCTGCCGTGCTCAGGAGTCGGGACTGTCAGTCTCCCAGTCCCAACCAGGTCTGGTCCGAACGAGGGCGTGAGGTGCAGAAGGAGAGTGTGCCGAGCCATTTACCCCCTTGTAGAGACAGGGGAAGGACTCGTTGCGCTTCGCAATCCGCCTCAAAGAAGAAAAAAAAAAAAGCACAGGACCTGAGGAGCATTATCTCGGCCAAAAAGGAAGTCCTGAGGTTGATGTGCCCAGGACCACGGGGGTGTCTCCCCCTGGGGATGGACGTGTAAAAAATCCAATAAGGGATAAAGACTCCTCCCTGGCACCCTATGGGGGCTGTTGTCTAATCTCCGCCACCTCTGGTGTTTCGGGAAGCAGCGGTCTCCAGCGAAATGTTAGGTGCTCTGTTCCTTCCTGCCTTGTTTCAGGATGCCGGACACCTAACACCCCCCCTCCATTGCACATTGTTCTCTGCGTTTTCAATGGCGTGTTCTTCACTTCCATGAAACCGGAGCGAGCACATCTGCTGACTTGGCAGTTACAGAATGAGTTTGCTGGCAAAAAGGGGGCCATAGAGCATGTTCCCCTGCCAGACGAGAGATGGGGGGCTGCGTCCAATTTTACATCTTCTTGGGCTGAACATCAAAAACCAAAATGATTGTTCTCAAATTCAACCAGAGGTTTGGTTTGTGACGGTCAACCTGAATTACGCATATTTTCATATAGAAATATTGCCACAACACAGGAGGTTCCTGAGGTTTGCTTTCTGGGGCGAAGCTTACCAGTATCGGGTCCTTCTATCTGGCCTAACCCGGTCACCCCGCACATATAAAATGCACGGATGCAGCTCTGGCTCTATGATTCCAGGGCATCTGTATTCTGAATTGTATAGACGACTGGCTGATTCTAGCTCAGTCTTAATAGCTAGCACTTCGACATTGGGATGTCATCCTAGCTCAAATCCATTCTTTAGGATTGAGACTCAACGCCACGAAAGGCGTTCTCTTTCCTGTTCAGAGAACAACATATTTGGGTGTCACATGGGATTCGATCACAAGGTGAGCACAGCTGTTTCCCACTTGTGTCGAACCCATCCTCCAACACCCTGAAGGAAGTCAAGCTAGGCCAGAAAGTGACTCCATCACTTTTAAAGATCTTTAGGTCTCATGGCCGCTGCGTCCACGGTGATACCTTTGGGCCTTCTGCACATGAGGGCGTTGTCAGTTGTGGCTAAGAGCCAGGGGATTTCACTCAAGGGCCAATCCCCAGAGGCTAATAAGGGTCACGCGCTGGGGCTTCGTACTCTTTCTATGTGCTTCAGACCCCAGTTTCTGACTTTGGGTCCCACTTTAGGTCCATCTTGTCGTCGCAAGATGCTAACGAAATAACGACAAAGCTTCCCTCACGGGCTGGGGTGTGGTCTTGGATGGCCGTCCAGCACAAGGGAGCTGAAGAGGTCATCTTCTCGCATGGCACAGCAATTGCCTCGAAATGATGGCTCTGTTTCTGGCCTTAAAACACTTCCTCCAGCAGTTGAGAGGCTACCATGTCCTAGTGCGGGTGGACAACACTGTGGTTATCTTGTACATAAATTGCAAGGGTGGACTGTGCTCGCGCCGCTTGAACAAGCTAGCGCACCAGGTTCTGCTTTGGGCACAGGACAAGTTCGTGTCCCTCAGAGCGATTTACATTCCGGGGCACATGAATGTAGGAACGGACTTGCTATCCAGACAAGCTGTGACACATGGGGACTGGAAACTCCACCCCCTTTACTACTCTGACTCCTCCAGCTCCCCTGGGTCTGGACGCCATGGCCCACACGTGGCCCAGATTACGCCTTTGTGTTTCCTCTGATAGTTCTGTTCCCAGGAGTCCTGACGAGGGTCTGTCAACAGGGTTGCGGCTCTTATCGATAGCGCCCCAGTGGCCGACCAGAGTGTGGTTCTCGGATCTAATATATCTCCTCGACGACTCAGCCTGGGTGATTCCAGTGAGGAGGGATCTTTTGTGAGAGATGCTATTGCCCTAGCCTATAAGGCGCGTGGTCACACTTCGTATCTGGAAATCAGGGCTCATTCAACCAGCTGGATTGCCTCATCAATTGCTCTGGCAAGAGGCGTCCCCCTGCAGCAGGTGTGTGATGCGGCAGGCTGGTCCTCTCCACACACGTTTGTTAGAGTTTATAGTCCGGATGTCAATGCTACTCCGGGCTTGTGGATCCTTGAGTCAGCATCCCAGAGCTACGTCTGAGACCTCCTTTGCTATTGTGCGCACATGCTACACAACCTGGGGGTCCAGACACTTGCAGTGCGGCGGCGTGGGTATTTTCCTTCCCATAGCATTTTCATGCAGCATCGAGTGTAGATTTTGAAAGGGAACGTCTTTACTTAGTTACTTACTTAGCTGTAACCCTGTTCCCTGATAAAGCAGGAACGAGATGCTGCGTTTTAATGCCGCACTGCTGGCGTGCCTGGATGTCCTTCAGACAAAATTGACCTGAGGATGTTTCCGGTTCACTCCTATTTATAACCTGCAGGTGCACCTTATTCGGTGATGTCATGCCTGGCAGAGGTTATAAGCCGAAGTATTCAGCGGTTTTGACATATACAGGCTTCAAAACCGGAAACAAAGAGATGTTCCCATAGCATTTTCACGCAGCATCTAGTTCCCGCTTTATCACGGAACAGGGATACAGCTAAGTAACCCGAGACGTTTCATATATACAAGTTAAATTAATTTTATTGTATACTTGTACTTCTCAATTATATAGTTCAATAGACAAAAGGAATGTGGTCTTTAACATATGGACGAATTGATATGTTTAATATCATTACATACAACAGTTAGTTCAGGTCCATTTATTTGATTGGACAAGCATGCTATATGATGAATGATATTTTTATACATCAGCACTTGGACATTTGACTGGTTATATAACTCTGCTTGTTTGTGTTTAATGTATAACATCTACATCCTTGTAACATTTTGTCACACTTAAATGATTACTACACTAAATACACTCTCAGGCTGTGTGTTGTCATGGGAACATAGAATGCAACTGCTGCTTTTTCAGGAAGTGTGTGTAGGTGTGTGTGTGTGTTTGAAATGTCAGGGTTTTTTTTTTTTTTTTTTTTACCTCCCTTGATGTTGAGCACATTGGGTGACAAATTTCCTTGTTTGTTGTAGAATTTTAATTAATGAAATAAAATTACATTTATTTTTATGTTTTTTCTGGCCAGGGTAGTCTGATGCCCATCCCAATTCTGATGCCCATCCCAATTCCTTTCTCATCCAGGCTTTAAGACTGGGAATGGTGGAGTATTTTGTACTGGCATACGGTTAAAATCCTTGCCCAAGGTCCCAACAAAGGTCAACCTGGTGGTAGCAGGGCTTGCACCCCCAACCTTCTAATCAGCAATCCACTTTAAAAACTCCAACTAGATTAATGTTGAATGCATTAATATTTTATTATGGGTGAAACGTTTTACAATAGTAATTGTTAAGACAATATTTAACATTGTGTACTTAAAATCTTTAAAGACCCATATAGTCTTGAATAAACTAATGAATCATGCAATCACATGATTCAAACAACAACAAATGCAAAAGAAACAAAAGCTAGAAAAAAATTTTGGTAAGTCAATATTATTTCAACAGAATTCCCCCATACAAAACAAATCTGTATATTTAAAAAAAATGAATAAAATAAAATAAAATTCTATTAAGAACAACATTAATCTAGAATCTACTTTCTTAATTACTGTGGGATTTATCATGTGCATCAGGTGTGTTCACTAAGGCCAGCTCAGATAAAGCCAAGCTTGGATTTTCCCAGACTGTAGCTCCAGTTGTCATTCTTTCTGAGAAATTAATGTGTAACATTGATTTTTAATTTTAACTCTTGTAACTGTCTGATCTGTAAAATTAGATAATTTAACCAACTGTATACACAGTCTGGAGTTAACATTACATCTTACTGTACGTTCAATGTCACAATGTTACTTTGCTGTTCTTCAGAAAGACACTCTCTTATAAACTCTCTTAAAGTTGCTTTTTTATTAGAAGAGTGTACACAGTAAATAAGTGTTAAGGAGAAGTGGCACTTTAATACTTGATAAGTGATAAATAAATAAAAATTCTATTTTAGTTTGCCTTTAGAATCGCACTGCTCATGTGCTCATCAGAATGCTCATCTTTGAACATTATATCACTTACTGACTTATTTATCACTTATTTGTATGAAAATTCATGATGAACTTCAGCATAACAGCACATGTGCAAGCATGAATTTTTTTTTATTTAAATGTATTACAATATCATACAATGTAAATAAAATAAAAATAATAAGGCACCTCAATGTAAAAAGGTTTAGTAATAACATTTGCTCAATTTTTAGAGAAATTTGCTGGCCAAAAAAAAAATTTTACATTGCTGTTTAGTTGACACAACGTTGACACAACATGTACCCAGTTTAAAATCTCAAGTTGACTCAACTTGTAATTCAAACGTTTAAGTCATCTCAAGTAGTGTTGGTTGTGGGCTCAATTAATTATATTTCTGTAGGACTGATTTAGTCCAACTTTTCATATAATCAGAAAGGTAAGTTGTCTCCCATTGTAACCCATTGAGGTAGTTCATTCAACATATTGTTTCTCTATAAAAATGTTAGACTAATAATACCCCAACAATTAAAACACACAAACATAAAAAAAAAACTTTATTCTTCCAAAACAAGTCAATGTTAAAACAGTTCTCTGCATAAAACAGGAGAATTCATGTTTTTAGTTAAAGGTCAATAATATACCTGAATAACACCAGATGCTTATCAGACTCTTACTGATTCTTAGGTGAAGATGATCATTCATATTAGTATTTAATGTGCACCGTATTTTATGTAAATGCTTTCATTACCTGAATACTCTTTCAAGCATGTTGTTACTGTGTGTGGTTCAAATACAGCACGCTGTATAGTTTAACAATCTCATTGTTACAGTATCTTTCCGATTAAATTTGATTAGCGTGATATTGTGCATTATGTTTACTTTACTCCATTTAATTAATCAGTATTATTTTAATATCACAACAAATTCAGTCTTACCCGTATTTTGTTTCTCCTGTTCAAGCTCTAATGATCAAACAGATAGAATTGTTTTAATAAAAAAATCTTTAAAATGTATGAAGTGATAACCAGATTAAATAGAACAATCTAATAAACACAAATCATATGGCAGTTATCAAATGTATTTTCTCTTATGTCACATATACTGCATAAAAAAAGTCACACACAATAATATTTTGTTCGACCGTTTGCTTTGATTGATGCACACGCATTGCAAGGTAAATTCTTTTGGGAAAAAACAAGCAACAAAACAAAAACCACACACCTGAATGAGTATTAGTGCTAGCTCACAAAAATAAATAAATAAATAAAAATAAGAAATCCACTCTTGCATTAATTATAGCAGATGACTCTGAACTGAATCGGCATTGTAACAGTTACATTCCTTCCACTAATTTGGCCCAGCTCCCTTGCAGATTCAGTTCAGGAATCTTGACTTTTTTGTCAAATCTATATAAAAGTTGGAGCCATTTTATTTCTTTGGTGTGACACTGAGACATAGTCAGATTTGCAGACAGCATGTCAGGCAGAGTAATGAAGAGAAAAAGAGGAGCAGGACCCAAGTGCAGATTTACAGCACCAAAGGGGCGTGGCTTAGACGCGCTTTTGGACGAGGGGGGCGTGGTGCGCTGGCTGTTGAGCACTTCCAAATCAGTCAGCGATGCGTGTGCCAAAAAGGGGGCGAGCAGAGACGTTGTCGTGAGCCAGAGCGAGAGTTCAAAACCAGTGAGTTAGTCAGCGATGCGAGTAATCCAAAAGGGGAGCGAGCAGAGACGTAAACGTGAAACGAAGCGAGAGGTCAAAACCAGCGGGAAAACAAACAGTGAACAAGATCCAAAAACGAGAGGCTAGAAGCGAATACCGAGAATAAGCGAGGTCGAGAACGGAAACAACTATCACGGAAAAGAAGGGCAGAGGACCATGTAATAAGGGGTTGGTAACCAGGCGCTTGATTTGGGAGACATGAAAGGTGGGATTTATCCGGTGCATAGTTGAAGGCAGGCGTAACCTGACAGAGCAAGGGTTGATAATCTTAGTGACAGTGAATGGGCCAATGAACTTAGGGGATAGTTTGTGTGAGATGGTCTTGATGGGAATGTCTCGTGTGGCGAGCATTACTCTATCGCCAACCTTGTATCTTGGGGCAGCCGAGCGTCGTCGATCTGCTTGTAGTTTGAAGGCTTGTACTGACTTTAGGAGTTGGGACCGAGCCTTCTGCCAGGTTCTCTTGCAGCTGCGCACGAAACTTTGTGCTGAAGGGACCGCTACCTCTTCTTCCTGAGAAGGAAACAAGGGTGGTTGATACCCCAAACAGCACTGAAAGGGAGACATTCTGGTAGATGAGGTGGGAAGGGAGTTGTGGGTATACTCTACCCATGGGAGCATCCTGCTCCATGAAGTTGGGTTCTGTGACGTCATGCATCTCAGAGAGGTCTCCAGCTTCTGGTTGGTTCTCTCTGTCTGTCCATTGGATTGTGGATGGTAACCCGACGACAGGCTAGGCGTAGCGCCAATGAGTCTGCAGAAGGCCTTCCAGAAGTGTGCAGAAAACTGGGGTCCCCTATCGGAGACAATGTCAACAGGAAGTCAGTGTAGCCGAAAAACGTGGAGGATGAGTAGCTCAGCTGTCTCCTTGGCCGAAGGGAGTTTAGTCAGGGGGACGAAATGGGTGGCTCTGGAGAAATGATCAACGATGGTCATAATGCAATTGTTCCCCTCCGAAGTTGGGAGTCCAGTAACAAAATCGAGGGCAATGTGAGACCAAGGACGGTGAGGGATGGGAAGTGGTTTAAGGAGACCTGCTGGAGGCTTGTTGGATGTTTTGTTCCTTACACATGTATCACAAGCTGCCACGAATCCTAAAACGTCCTCCTTCATTGTTGCCCACCAGAAGCGTTGCTGGATCAGATACAGGGTGCGGGCCCCTCCTGGGTGACAGGCCATTCTGGAGCAGTGTCCCCATTCAAGTACATGTGGGCGAATAGACTCTGGAACAAATAGGCGGTTGGTAGGAACGTTGCTTGGACCTGGTTCTTGCTCTAGGGCCTGTCTGACCCGAACTTCAATGTCCTGTTGGGTGGCAGCCACAAGGCATTGTGGTGGGAGGATGCTTTCAGTGGGGGCACAATTCTGGGGCAAAGAGAACTGTCGAGAGAGAGCATCTGGCTTGGTGTTCTTAGAACCTGGGCGGTAGGATATAATAAAATTGAACCTTGAAAAAAATAAGGACCAGCGGGCTTGACGGGCATTTAACCTTTTGGCTGATTTTAAGTATTCGAGGTTTCTATGGTCAGTCCAAACTTGAAAAGGATGCTGAGCCCCCTCCAACCAATGTCTCCACTCTTCAAGGGCTAGCTTGATAGCTAGTAGTTCTCGGTCACCAATGTCATAGTTCCTTTCTGCAGGAGTGAGTCAGCGAGAGAAAAAGGAACAAGGATGCAGCTTGTTGTATTTGGGGCTTCTCTGAGAAAGAATAGCTCCAGCCCCGGACTCAGAAGCATCTACTTCGACAGTGAATTGGAGGGAGGGGTCTGGGATGGAAAGGATAGGTGCCGAAGTGAATCTTCGCTTGAGGCTAGTAAAAGACTCTTCTGCCCTTGCGTTCCACTTAAAGGGAACTTTTGAGGAGGTGAGAGCTGTAAGGGGAGCAGCAACGGTGCTATAGTTTCTTATGAATCTGCGATAGAAATTAGCAAACCCTAGGAAGCATTGCAGTTCTCGTCTAGAAGTGGGCGTGGGCCAGTCAGTAACCGCCTTGACCTTGGAGGGCTCCATCTCAATCATGGAGGGAGAAATTACGAACCCCAGAAAAGAAGTGGATTTCTGGTGAAACTCACACTTCTCTGCCTTGACAAAAAGTTTGTTTTCCAGCAGCCTCTGTAATACCTGGTGAACATGGGTAACGTGTTCCTCAAGGGAGTGAGAAAAGATTAAAATGTCATCAAGGTAGACAAATACACATGCATTCAGGAAGTCCCTTAGAACATCATTAATCAGGGCTTGGAAAACAGCAGGTGCATTAGTCAGTCCAAAAGGTACCACTAGATATTCGAAGTGACCGGTAGGAGTGTTAAATGCTGTTTTCCACTCATCCCCTTACCTGATTCTGACGAGGTGATAGGCATTTAGGAGGTCCAGTTTAGTGAAGATGTGTGCTCCTTGCAATAGCTTGAAAGCCATGGTCATGAGCGGAAGGGGATAACGATTTTTAATCGTAATTTCATTAAGTCCTCGATAATCAATGCATGGCCGTAAAGACTTGTCTTTCTTCTCTACAAAGAAGAATCCTGCACCTGCCGGTGAAGACGAATGTCGGATGATTCCAGCCGCCAGTGATTCAGCGATGTAGTGGTTCATAGCCTCCCTCTCAGGGGAGGAGAGGGAGTAGAGACGCCCCCTTGGGGGTGGCTGTGCCTGGGAGAAGATCGATGGCACAATCATAGGGTCGATGTGGTGGCAGGGAGATGGCACGAGATTTGCTGAAGACCTCTCGGAGATCCACATACTCCGGGGGTACATTGGTGAGATCGGGGAGCTCCCCTTTATTGGTAGCAGGTGGAGGCTGAATAGATGCAGAGAGAAGGCATGAGGACAGACAAGCTCAGTTCCAGCCTAGGATCGTGTTCCGGACCCAGTCTATATGAGGGTTATGTTTTACTAACCAGGGGCGTCCAAGGACGATTGGGCTATGGGACTTAGGCATGATGAGAAATGAGATAGTCTCTGTGTGGTTGCCGGAAATTCGTAAACTGATGGGGAGAGTGCGATGAGTGATGCGGTTAAGGCTGCTACCATCCAGAGCTTGAACAGGAAGAGGGCGCTCAAGAGGGGTGGATGAAATCTTGAGGGTGTCTACAGTACGGGGCAGATCAGGTTCTGGTCGGCTCCAGAGTCAATGAGGGCCCATACGGTGTGGGTCCTATTGTTGACAGTCACAGTGACAGGAAAGCAGGAGCGAGGGGTTGAGTTAATGTCCTGTTTCTGGCCCCCTAGGACCCTCAGTTTCACTAGGGGGCCTTGCCTTTTAACGGATAGGTCTCTCGAAAGTGACCAGCTTGCCCGCAATAGAAGCATGCTCTCTCCGTGCATCGACGCAGACGCTCTTCTGGAGAGATGTGGGCGCGATCTACTTGCATGGGTTCAGGAGCAGGTTCAGGAAGGGAGGATAAGCTGCATTCTCTGGACGTGCGGCCCCTCCCCCGTTGTCTAAGGCGAAAGCGGCTGTTGACGTGACCGGCTAAGTCCGTTAATTCTTGGAAGCTGGAGGGTAACTCAAGGGAAGCCAATTCATCCTTCACAGATTCCGCCAGACCATTAACGAAGGCGTCACACAAAGCACATTCATCCCAGCCACTGGAGGCTGCCAGAGTACGAAACTCAATAGCATAGTCATAAGCGGAACGAGACCCTTGTCGAAGATTTAGGATTTGGACAGCTGCTTGTCGTCCAGTGTAGGAACGGTCGAACACGCTTCTCATTTCAGTGGTGAACGAGTTATAGTCCCCGCAACATGGAGCTTGGGCATCCCACAGGGCAGTGCCCATTTCTGGGCCCTACCCGAGAGCAGGGTGATGATGTAAGCCACTTTGGAGCGCTCCGTTCTAAAACCAGGGAACATTGGGACAAGAAGGAACGGCAGGTCCCAGGCTCGCCATCATAGGAGGGTGGAGTGGGTAAGCGGGGTTCATGAGCTGGTACAGGGAGAGGAGCTACTGCTGGAACAGGGGCGGGCGCCGGGGGCTGTGCCGGGGAAGCTGCCTGGAGGTGCTGAATTTGTGATGAAAGGCCAGCGAGGGAATCTGTAATGGTTCTCAGAGTTTGATTTATGTTTTGGAGATCCTGCTGGTGAGAGCCCAACATAGCACCCTGGCTCTCCAAGACTGTTCTTAGTCTGTTTAAGTCTGCTGGGTCCATAGTGGCCAGATTATTCTGTCAGGCAGAGTAATGAAGAGAAAAAGAGGAGCAGGACCCAAGTGCAGATTTACAGCACCAAAGGGGCGTGGCTTAGACGCGCTTTTGGACAAGGGGGGCGTGGCGCGCTGGCCGTTGAGCACTTCCGTGTTCAGGGGGGAAATCCTGGTGATGTAGTACAAAAGCTGGTGCAATGGGTCGGAAGCCGGTTAAATCAGTCAGCGATGCGTGTGCCAAAAAGGGGGCGAGCAGAGACGTTGTCGTGAGCCAGAGCGAGAGTTCAAAACCAGTGAGTTAGTCAGCGATGCGAGTAATCCAAAAGGGGAGCGAGCAGAGACGTAAACGTGAAACGAAGCGAGAGGTCAAAACCAGCGGGAAAACAAACAGCGGACAAGATCCAAAAATGAGAGGCTAGAAGCGAATACCGAGAACAAGCGAGGTCGAGAACGGAAACCACTATCACGGAAAAGAAACGCGAGAAAACTGGGCTCTGAAGGCACGCAATAATCTGGCAGCGAGACAGCGTTCTACGCTTCCTTAAATGCCGAGAGAAATTAGTTGTGAATGGGATGCCGGTGTGTAAAGGGGCGGGGTGAGTGTGAGAGAGCATGACAGCCAGTAGGAAAACATAAGCACGTGAGCGCAAAGGCATGACAGCGTGGGAAAAAGGAGACGTGAATGACAGCGGTACGTGGCAGGAACGTGACACAGCAGTCAAAACCAGATTCACTTTTGTGACGGTCATACAAGTTGTTGCTACTGCACTACAGAGAAATAATCCAAATGTATTACATGACTTTTCCTGCTTGTTCTTTATGTGAGTAGGCTCAATTAGTGGTATTGAATCAAAAACCAAATATGGAAATTGTTAGGGCAAACAACTGACGAATGTGAGGACATGTTTCTTGACAGATAATTAGAGAAGAATCACATATTCTGAGCAAATATCTTAAAAAAATCAGACCGTTTTTCGATCAGACATTTTATGAAAAAATGGAAGACGAGGAATGATCACATTGATATTTGTTTACACACACATACCTTCCCCTCTGTCTTACACACATACATCTTTCCCTTATTCATAAATATATGCATACTCCCTCACTCACTCACAGTAGAAGGAGGCTACTGTGTAGGATGACTTTCACAAACACGCGTGGTGCACACACACACACGCGCGCGCACACACACACATTACCGGAAACATTGCTCTGTCAGTAAACTTTAACAAGGAACCTGTATACTGTAATGACACTTGCTTTGCTTCAACACACATGGTCACAGTATTATAATAAACAGTATAAACTTGTCAAGTAAAATAAATATTTTACATAAGCTCTACAAAACGTATATGTGCCAGTAAAAATATGTTGGGCCAAATCCATTTGCCGGGTTTGTTGAAGATTTTGGGAAAGGTCTGGGCCAGATCAAGGACAATGTAATTTTTCTTCTGTGTCTGATCTGGACCAAATATAAGAAAGTAAAAATGTTAATCTGGCCTAGATTTACATCAGATGTTCAGGACAGATTTGTGCTGTATTTGGTCCATTGTCTAAAAATAAGCCAGGCCAAATCTTGTTACCATATAAATAGAGAATATTTCCAAATAAAAGTCTGAGTTGAATGCTCTGGCACTGGCACGGTCATGTGAAGGATTGAACTGCAGTGAAGAGCAGTGGCAACAATCAACACAAACAAAGAGGCAAATACTGTATGTAGAGCATATCAATTCAAAACATGTAGAGTCCATTGCAGTTCACAGTTCAATATTTAAATAAAAAGTTGTTCAGATGTAATTACCATATTCAATCCCCTGTCTTTGTTGCTCTGAAAGCAGACAATATTAAAATGTTAATATTAGCCACATTACAGTGTTAATGTAAAAGACAGAGACAATAAATGATTTAAACAAATTCATAAGGACCTAAAAATGAGTCTAAAGCAAATTTTGACACAAGACAATAACAAAGTATTAGTGACAGTGAGCCATTAAGGAATTTATACCCCAATTCTACTGAGTCGAATTTGCTCCTGAATCTAGATCAATACACATTTGTCACAACCTCTGGAGAGCTCGGTACAGGATAGTAACGTCTGTTTAAAGTCTCTTTTGGCCTCTGTCTCATTTCTGACATGTTCGTCAGCGTCATTAATGTTGGGAGGAAAATTAGAGCATGTTCTAAATTTTGGCTGCCCCCGCCTGACATTAATGCTTGAAAACTAATAAAGAGCAAAGGAATAATAATAAAGTAATAATCACAGCACTGATATTACTACTACTACTACTACTACTACTAATAATAATAATAATAATAATAATGATGATGATGAATAGAGAAAGTGCAGTCAAAGAAGAATCATTATTGGCACAAAAGAAGGAGAGAAGAATGTGAAAAATAAAGATCCCAAATACAGTGGAACCTTGGATTATGAGCATAATTCGTTCTGGAAACGTGCTAATATATCAAAACATAAATTAAATCAAATTTCTCATAGGAAATAGTGAAAACTCAGATTATTCATTCCACAACCTAAAAAAATAAATACATAATTAATACAAACTATAAAGTAAAATTAAAACAAATTAATTTGCATTTTACCTTTGAAAAGAATAAAAATAAATTCTGACAGATGTGACAAAGTGTTTTTTTTTTAGTGTTTGTGCGTGTATGCGCTTTGTATGTGTGTGTTTGTGCGACACCCTCTTCCTCTTCTCGTCTTACACAATAAGCCTTCCTCCTCTCTTATTTAAGAGGGGGGAGGAACTACTGTGCAGGACAACTTTCATACACACACACTAATAGAAACACTGCCTCATCGGGAAAATAAACAAGAACCATCACTTACACAAAAAACAAACAAACAAACAAACAAACAAAAAAAAAACAAGAACTGACACTTGAATGTGCTCACGCACTAACGGACTCACTGCTGTAAAGTAAAAATAAAACAAATTAACCTGCACTTTGCCTTTAAAAAGAATCGCAACAGAGCAGTGTCTCAGTTAGAGTGTGTGTGTGTGTGTGTGTGTGTGTGTGTGTGTGTGTGTGTGTGTGTGTGTGTGTGTGACGGCAAAAGGAGGGGTGTGTGAAGGCAAGAGGAGGAGGAGTATGTGTGAAGGGGCACAGTGTCCAATAATAACACGCACACACACATAACGGAATCAGTGAAGGCTGACAGTGAGAGAGATAAAAGATGTTTTACATGCACATGCGTGGTCACAGTGTTATAATAAAGCGTAAAAGTGCACGGATGTTGATTATACTGTACCAGTGAGAGACGAGCACTAAGACCGAGCAGTTGAAACAATTACCCACAATTCCGCAGTACAAGAGAGAGAAAAAACGTTCACTCAGTTGTGATCACGTGACACTCCGCGTCAAAAACAAGAAGTGCATGTGTGATACATGATACTTGGTACTCATAAACCAAGACTTGCTCGTTTTTCAAGTCAAACATTATTTAAACTTTTTTGCTCATCTTGCGGAACACTCGCAAACTGTGTTACTTGAAATCCGAGGTTCAACTGTATAAAGTGGGCTTGTGCTGCATATACGATTGTGAATCCCTCTCTCTCACTCTCTCTCTCTCTATCTCTCTCACTCTCTCTGGCGTGCGTACAGGCATGTGATTTTCTCTAAATAATGTTTATTAGCCTTTGAGTGTCTTATGAATATTAAAAGTGCCACATGATTAAACTCAATGCAAATATGTTACTGTTACTGTAAATACTGACATGTAAATTCCTCTTTAGATATACTATATCACTCCTCTCACTGTTTATTGTTACAGCAGATGCATTTAAGTGCAGCTTTTGAATATTATTGATGTTTTTACATAGCTGTAAATGTATGTTAATTACAATAGGATTACAAATATTGCTTTTCTTCATTGGAGAGAACACAGTGGAGCCAGCTTTGTCAATCATTCTTTTTTTTTCTTTTGTAAATGAAACTACAGCTCTGGAAAAAAATAAGAGAGCACGTCAGTTTACTCCAGAAAACTTCTAGAGTTTCATTAAGAGGAAGATGGAGGGTCACAAACCATCAGGTAAAGCTGAGCTGTTTGCTTTTTTGCAAAAAGATTGGTGTAAAGTTACACAACAGCAATGTGAAAAATTGATGGAGAACATGCCAAAACGCATGAAAACTGTAATTGCAAATCAGGAGTTATTCCACCAAATACTGATTTCTTAATGTTATTTAGCCAAAGCATTAATACAATTTGTTTACAAATTATTTGCATTCAGTTTTATTGCTTTGCAAATACTGCATGATCTTGGGTTATTTTGATGTGTTGTGATATTGTCATTTCCTTCAAATATACACAAAAGTTATGTTTTGAATTAAGGGGAAATTTTGTCAGCAGTTCAGAAAAAAACTAAACATAAGAAACTGATGATTTTGCAGTGGTCTCTTTTTTTCCAGAGCTATATATTGTAGCAACCCAGAAAAAAATATGTACACAATCGCTAGTTTATTTCCAAATAAATGTTTGGAATTAAATTAATGTTAAAGACGAAAAAACAGATATATGTCAGATTCTCGTATCCACACGAAGATGTGGAGACCTACCCCTTGCTTAGCACTTGATCCTCATACAAAATTTATGTAAACGACTCTCATTCAGATCTAATTACATGCTAATTGCTGCATTGGTTGGTGGGGGGGTGGGGATGGGGGTGGTTGGGGCTCACTGATGAACATGTCGGAATTCATACCAAGCCAAAAAGAGGCTGTATCGAGCTCCTCTACCGAGCTCTCTAGTGGTTGTAACAACTTTCCATTGGTCTAGATTCAGGAGCAAATTCACTTCAGTGGAATGGGGTAGAAAGATTCATTTCAAAGAAACATTTCTATAGTGCATCGGCTGTTAAGCTAAGCTAAGATAAGATAAGATAAGATAAGATGAGGTAAGATAAGTCTTTATTAATCCCAATGGAAATTGTTTCTCCAGTGGTTGCATTTTCAAAAGATACAAATACAATAGGATAAGAAGAAAATTAGAAAATAAACTAAAAATAAAATACAATGTACTATAATTTCAAAAAAGAGGTATAAATAGAAAAAATATATATAGAAAAAAAATACTGACTGTACAGAAAGGTGCAGAATTGTCTCTTTTGTGTATTGTACATATATGTCATTGCACACAGGATATATATTGCACATAATATTAACATGTAACACTAATATTAACCTGTATAATGACTCTATAAATGTGCTTAAAAATCAATTCAAAGGTGTTACCAAAGCGTTATTGCCAGGAGGCGCCAGTTAAAATTTTTGATCATGCTTCAACTTTCCTCTTGATGCTAACGAACACGACAGAATTTAGATTGAACACAGAATTAGCTGTAAATGGTGTCATTACTGACCTCTACCTCTACGGTATGTACTACATCTGACTGCCTACTCAAAAACACTTCAATGTGCAGGTCAAGGGTATTCTCTGGTTAGAGTTAAGAAGATGTGGACTGAAGTTATGTATAATCTGCAGTATAATTTATGCTTGAAATGTTATACAAAGCAATATGATGTGCCTATTACCTTTTTTGAAGCAAATAAATGCCGTTACTATCAATCCAACAGCAATCAGGCATGCTGAAACTGAAATGCCAACAGCCCACTTCCAAGCCCCAAAGATTTTACCTAAAATCAAAGTGTTATTGAATAATTAATTAAATTAATATATATATATATATATTTTATAAAATGTATAAACATTTTCTTATACAGAACATTGCAGCATACAGCATTACCAAAAAATAATATATAAATGTAAATGTGGTGTGTGTGTGTGTGTGTGTGTGTGTTGTGTGTGTGTGTGTGTATGTGTGTGTATGTGTGTGTGTGTGTGTTGTGTAGGAAGTGTACTGTGCGTGTAGGATGTGTAGTTAGTGTGTATGTGTGTGGGAGGTGTAGTGTGTGTGTGTGTGTGTGTATGTGTGTGTGTGTGTGTGTTGTGTAGGAAGTGTACTGTGCGTGTAGGATGTGTAGTTAGTGTGTATGTGTGTGGGAGGTGTAGTGTGTGTGTGTGTGTGTGTGTGTAGTGTTTGCATGTGTAGGATGTCAGTGCGTGTAGTCTGTGTATGCGTAGGATGTCTAGTGTGTGTGTGGTATAGTGTATGTAATGTGTGTCCATTGTGTGCACTTTGCAAATGATCCAAAATATCTGACCTCCTGTTGAGTTTAGCCCATGACAGTGAAAAGAGTTTAGCACAGTGAAAATTGTTCAGTTTAATGAGCTCTAGAAGTGGAGAAAAAAACACTTGTTGATATGAACAGTTTTATTTCAGTCATAAAGAGTGGCAACTTTTATGAAGCAGACGGTATGTAAAACCAATAAGAGTACCCCAGAAAAACAACAATACACAAATATATACAGGTTGTCCCCTACTTACGAACAAGTTCTGTTCCAGGAGCATGCTCCTAAATCGGATTTGTTCATAAGTCAGGGACAACATGAGTCATATACACCACTGACACAAATATACAATATAGAGCATAAACAGCATGATCAAATCTGTTCTCTTTTCCAACACTACCATCATGTGGCCAAATCCCGTAACAGCGCCTAAGGAAATTAATTTCATTGTGGAATGTTAGCTCTGTGCCTTTAAATCTTGACGAGGGGAATCCAGGATGCCATTTTGATTCCCCATAAGAAATAATGTTCGTTCCATAACCCAAAAATGTTAATATAAAAATGATTGATAGAAAAAATACAGAGAATAAAAGTAATACCCTGCACTTTACCCTTGAAAAGAATCAGGCTGTGAGTGTGAAGCAGAGAGAGGAGAGGAGGGGCGGGATTATTGTGTATAACAACTTTCACACGTTATGTTGATGTTAACTTGCTAAAGACTGCAAACTTTAACTCATTTCTCGCGCACCACCACACGTGCACACATACAACATACCAAACTTTAGACATTCTATATTATTCAATAACATCACACTGAAAATATTGTATATAATTATAAACATTAGTATCTGGTGCACTGCAGTGTCTATTTTTGTACAAAATTAGTTTTCTTTGCATCTGCGAAAAATCAGAACTTGAATGTCGGGGAATACCGATACTTGCTAATTAAATGTTTCCAGTTATTTAGGGCTCAGTAGAACATTGGTAAATTCTTTAATGGCCGGCTATTGAAACGTTATTGTGTTGATAACACATCCTTTTTGCTCGTATTCCTCTGTCAAAATGCGCGGTAGAGTCATTTTTTATGTCCTTCCAAATTCGTTTAAATCATTAATGGCTCGATCAGACTTCAGAGTCGATTTTAAATTGGGAGACGTCGGGAGACAGTACAATTTGGTACCATTCACTGTGTTCCATGTTTGACACAATGTCTTATGTGCTGTCTTGTGACATTTCCTGTAACATGTATTTTGATTCTACATAGGATTGAGGGTCGAGAACATAGAGGAGGAAGAAGCCCCATATTCACAGAGGAACAAGGGAGAGCTATTATAAACATGGTTTTGGCCAATAATGCAATATGACTTTTGAATGACCTTCATGACATTCATCCTGAATGACCACACAGTTTTCAATAATGTCCACCAGGCCTCTCTAACAACACTGGCCTGAATCTTTAAAAAGCATCACAACCAGATGAAACAACTGTACCGAGTGCCATTTGAAAGAAATTCTGAAAGAGTAAAAGACCTACAGTATGGTATGAATATATGGAGGTAAGTAATGTCCACTTCAGTATTGCCCACTGCACACAAAACCTTTTTATATGATTGATGGTGATCCAATATCACATGAATTTATTTTCAAAGATGAGGCTGGGTTTGACCTGACTAAAGGAAGAACAAGAGGGAGAAACATCGTTGGCCATTGAGCTATCTTGAATGTCCCAGGTTAACATGGAGGCAACATCACAATGTACGCTGCAATCACATCACACAGAATGGGATACTACACCGCTATGCCAAGTTAGGTCTTTATCACATTATCACATTTTTAGACAGACGTCACAGCATAACAACAAAGTCACAGCCGTCATCTGGGACAATGTATCTTTTCACCGATCTGCTCTTGTCCAAAACTGGTTTCATGATCATGGATTCACTCCAATACCTCCCACCATACTCTCCCTTCCCCAACCCCATTGAAGAGTTTTTTTCGGCATAGTGGTGGAAGGTTTACAATCTCCTGCCCTATGCCATGAGGAGGCCTGTGAACTAATTGATGCATGGTCTGTGCAAGGCTGGATCCACCATTCAAGAAGATTCTTTCCTCACTGTCTTGCGAGAGAGGACATCGCCTGTGATGTGAATGAAGTGCTATGGCCAGATCCAGATTCAGGCGAAGAGATGTCTAGGTTGTTTTTTCTTTTCTTTTTCTTTTTTTTACTATATACTTATGCTTTAGTTTTGTCTCCACATGTTTTTGTTTGTGTACTATATTGTATGTTGAATATGTGCTGACTTTAAATGCAACTTTTGGAAAAGCATGAATGTATTGAATGGTTTTACAATGTGGTTAGATAAATATTTTACAGATAACTACCTTATCTGTAATGATGCAACAGTCTAAATCTGAGTATAAAATTTTTATAGACACTTACTATTAATGATGACCTCTGCTTCAATCATGTGATGTTGTTGTTGAAGTCTGCAGTAAAATCTGTTGGAGTCACTATAATCATGAACAGTGATGCGGCGTTTCACACTGAAGCCCTCAGTCTCTCTGTGTATCTGTGTCTCTTCAGCAGGCAGAGGGGCTCCGTCTCTGTTCAGCCACAAAACTTCAGGTGCAGGTTTCCAGCCTCTGGACTCACACACTAGAATAATCCCTCCTGAGTTATCATAATTCTCCATCCTGATCACCGGGTGCCTTCCCTGAGCTATACACAGTTGGCTTAAGTCATTAACTAAAATAGTGTTTGAAAAGTAATATAAATGTATGGGTAGATGTTAACGTTTAATTTTTATAAGTAATTTAACAATCTTCAATCATCCACAATCTTGCTAAATAAACTGAACTTCTGCTGACTTATAATATTCTTTGGTTATAATTCCTCCAATTATATATAGTCCAATATTTTACAGTTCACAATGATCAATATTCACAATGATCAATCTCAGTAAGTGATCCATATCTGCCAATAAATGCATTCTCAAGGAAGTGAAGCATAGCCTAGCCAACGCAAACACTTCACAAATCATTTTAATTAACTGAAAGAATAGTTTTTTTTTTTATAATAATGAAACATAAAAGTATTATTATTATTATTATTATACTGAGATGCACACTGCCATCTAGTGAGTGTACGTATGTCTGAATGACTTCTGTACTAGGGAACTTGGTCCTTTAGTTCACATGTTCCCAAAGTTGGTACTGAAAAATACAGATATTTTTCTACAGATATTTAAAGTGATACATGTTTGCTCAACCCATTAAACTGTTAAAACAGTATTAGTTTCACTGTGTAATTCTTTGGTGTCCAAATAAAGCTTACCTTTGACAATGATGTGCACAATAATATCATCAGACCAGGAGGTGTCCTCAACAAAACACTTGTATTCTCCTTCATCAGAGACTCGAATAGCTGAGAGTTTAAGAGAAATGTTGCCTTTCTGTAGCTCCTCTTTGAAAACTGAAGTTCTTCCCCTGTAAGCCTGAGCCTGATTTTCATTTATGTTTTCATGATTCTTATAGAGATGCACCAATGAGTCTTCTACATATGGTCTGAACCACTCCACTGTCATGTCCACAGCACTGGTGTTGGGTTTGATAAAACAGGGTAGAACCAGATCTTCACCAGCTACAGCAACAAGAGGAGCTTCTGGACCCATCACCTTTAAATGCTCTATGTCATCAGAAAAGAAAAATAATTTATATATATAAAAATATATATTCTTCTGATAGTCACAAGATATCATCAGCAATGGTGCGACTACTGACATATTTAGAGGAAACATAATACTATATATTGCTGCCATAATTCAATTCAGAGTTTTAAAAACAGACATAGATAACAACTGTTGAAGTGTGTATACATTTTTGGGCCCCCTGCAGCAAATTCTTCCATTCTTCCAAGCAAAAACACTTCCATTCTATATACAGTATCCCTACCAGATATCATACTATTTGGCCTTTTTATTGAAATTGTATTCGGTCTCTGCCTTATAGCTGTTTCTCTGATCTCTGACCATTAATACTGTGAATTTGGACTTTGCTTCTGTCTAGCTCCTTATGTACTCTACACCGACACACATACTACCATGGTTATAAACGATGATCAGACAAAAAGTAATAAATGATCATGTCATCCAAAGAGTCAATATACTGTGCTATCCTATAGCAAGAGGTTTTCCTACCTGATAGAGAGTCCATGAAGCTGAAAAGAATCAGGAGAGGCACACACAAAAGCATCTCTGAAAAACATTGTAGCATTATTATAAATACATCAGTGGCACAATTTAATTATAATTTTTTTTGAATACCAAAAACTCGGTACTGTATGCTAACTCACTTCCAGGCTTCCTCACTTGTCAGTAAGAAGATGCTAAAGAAGCTCTCTTGTCCCAACGTCCAGAATTTCAGTTCACTGTGCTTTCATGTGTGTAAACCATACTTGAAAGTGAAACTGAAACCCCTCTTTTTTCAAGAGTTATCCATCTGCATTGCTGCAGCTCCACCCCACTGCAGTGTGCTAGCAAAAGGGATGAGCTGCTAGACACTCAGCCGGTCCCCTTTTAATCTAAATTAAACAAATATAAAGCGCATAAATACAATCATAAATATGTCAATAATCTAGTGAACAAATCAACAAAGTGGTTCAAGCCATTATTTAATCTGACTCATTTTCACAACACATTTAGTAATGAGTCCTATTTATTAATTAATTAATTTATATTTAAACCCCCTTTCACCCTCCTCCCCCCCCCCCCAACAAAAAAAAGTCTACATTTTTCATAAAGCCCATCTACTCTTCATATTGGAGTTTTGTTTTATAATGTAACATGTATTTCAGAATGACAGCTTCACTGACATATCAAGCAAAACCAGCAAACATAGGCTACATTTTATTACAGTTTATGATATCTGCATAACCTTTGATAACACTTGAAGTAAGTTAGTAAGATTTGCCAGTGTCTCTGTTTAAAACTCCAAAGAGAGATTGAGTGGAAAATACAATAAGACTTTTTCACTTTTAATTTACAGATGTGTAAATTACTACAGATCTCAGAGGTGGAGGGAAATCATCTAAAGCAAAAGCAGTCAAAGAGCCCAAAGCTGCCAACCTGGCTTCTAAACTCTGCAGAGCCCAATCCAATAGAGCATTCATCAAAATGTGTTTTGCTGAACAAAAGCATGTTTGAGGGCACCACAACCACAGCACCCAGAGCATCCACTTTCAACAGACTATACCAGAGGCCATTTGGAGTCAAGCCCTGAGGGGCCTGAACCACCCATGGCAGAATGGGAACCCTCAACTTAGAAGATTATAACATTATAACCTAGATGCTCATAGATTAATGTTATAATGTTATGGCTGATCAGTGTCTACTTGCATAATTGAATTAAAACAATCGATAATATAAACTAGCTATCAAATGCCAGCTGAGTCACTCATGAGTAAATCAATAAACCTCAATGACTAGAATGTAGTATTTAAATAACAATTACGATTAAAAAGCAGTTAATCACCAATGCAGAATGGTGCTGTCTGACTGAGCATGCCCTTGCTTTTAATTTCCACATGATACCAATTCTCATTTTGACTCAATATGAATGCTTCAAAACTACACAACGTGAGTGAGTGGTACCATGTTGTCCACTTATGTATAGAGTATTGGACTAAACCTGTTCATTGATCCTTTAGTTTATCATTTGTTATCAAAATTATGTGAGCAGGAGCAGACAGTGAATGCAAGGCATATGGTGTGGCAAATTTGTGCTTATCTCAATAAGAGATGCAATTCATTCCATATTTTTGTACATATTGTATCATACATAAATTAGGTTTTCATAGCGGTTAATGTAGCAATATGGTAACTAAAATCCAATCAAATTCAGAGGAAATAGTAGAAAAGATTATAATACTGGTATAGGCAGAGAATGAAGGGCAAACTGATGTGTTATTGCAGATCAATGTCCTTATTGTCCTGGTTGAAGATAAAGTTTCTTCCTGGGTTTTGCAGAACAAATAGAAAGGACTAAATGTAACAAAGTTACCAGAAGAACTCTGGCATATTCTCCAGCACGCTCAGTAACATGCAGGTCTTATCTGATCAAATCAACTGCCCATTTTATGGTGTTCAACTAACTTTCAGTAGGCATGATAGCATAGCGGTTAGCATGGTTCCATTGCACCTCCAGGGTTGGGGGTCTGAGCCTTGCCACTAGTCTGGGTGTGTGGAAATGTTCACTTGGACAGAAATTGTTATAAACCATGATGCTATTGTTATAATCTTTTTATACCACACATTAATAGACTAATAACAATAAATCAACTGTTGCAGAGACAACAAGTTTTATTCACATGACAGCATTAATAAGACCATAAATAAAAAATAATGCAAAGTGTAATGTGTTTAAATGTAGGGATACATTTACAGTATATATCAGGTTTTTTGATGTACATTATTACACATATTTTCAGAATTATATTATTTATTCTTGAAAATATAGTCTGGACTAAGTTCAGCCACAATGTGTGTTGAGTCTGAATGGACAGGTTGCGTTCTAATTGGGCATAATTATATTTATGTTTTCATTTAAGTGTGGCAAATGCCCAAAATAATATTTATGAAAGCAAAGGGAATGGTTTTAATTTCACTGCATAGTTATCTGGCCATTGAAATTTAAATAAAATGCATATTTATGGTTGGTTAATCCTGTTTCTTGCACTAGTCAATGTCATCTACAATGGACTAACAGACTGTAGGGTTCAAACTATTTGTTCATGAAAAATAAACTTTCTAGAATTAAGCAGAAATACTTTAATATTAATTTTCATTCTCACCACTTAATAGATAATTACACGTATGAGGTGAACATTCATTAAGTCCTCAATACAGGAGTGATGATCATTGGTGCTGAATTTTTACCTGCTATATTGTACCAAGGACTAAAGATTGGATAGAGTTTCTCAGTGAAAGATTGATTAGTGAACGAGTAGATATGAGAGCTGGAGTCCACATCATAAAAGGAGACTAAACCCCCCTCATAATCGACAAACACCCCCACCTTCTCCACCTTGTCTCTCAGTGTGAGAGGGACTATGGGATCAGAATGAACCCTATATTGATTGACCAGCCCCACAGACCAGAGTCCAGCCTGAGGGCTCAATGTAATCACTTCCTTCCTGTTAATGCTCTCTCCCGCGACACCTATTACCCACCATGTTTTTCCACTGACCTGCACCTCATAATAAAATCTCCCTGAGGAAAAACTTTGCTTTCCCAAAACAAAAGGATATATAATAAACCTCTGTGGTGTATCAGAAAGACTCTTCCCCTGGTATATGTGTGTCACTTGTTTTCCATCTTCTGACAGCTTGAGAATGCGATGAGCTGTATTAGGATCCAGAGTCACATCCACTAAGAGAAAGACAAAGAATGAGCTACAGTACGAGTATGAAGATAACCAAAAGATTAAATCATCGTCATAACAATTTTAACCATGAATTTTAAATTATGAATCTTTAAACACTTAAACAAAAGACAACTTTGAAGATGTTAAGTTAAATAAATACAAATGTATGGTATTTAACCATATTTAATTCATATTATGAACATAATGTATTGTGCATTATGATGTGAGCCAGTAATACCACTGAAAGGGAGCCATGAAGATTTATTGTACAAACTGGAAAATATGTAGGACATGACATATTTTTAAACTAAATTAAAACAGGAACTGTTTTCCTAATGCTCATAGTAAAGAATTAATTTTAATATTTTCCAAAGAAACAGAACCAAGATGCGGGTTTAAACAAGTCCAAAATCTGAGCGTTTGTGTTAGGTACTGTGCATTCAATTCATGTACAGTAATAACAAGCATGAACTCACATTACAGTACAATAGTTCAATATTGTAATGCGTTTTGTCTCAGGAGACTGTCAATAGGAATATGACCAATTGCACAAATATTGGGATAGTAAGCTGACAACAAAAGAAAATCATTGGCAATGATCACATAAATAACAACAATTACAGGAAAAACTGTACCATCTGCATAGATTCTGTGTACGGTATCCATTCAATATGTGCAACATGTGTACTTCTGTAAGGGCCTCACAAGCTTTCTGCATGGTCAAGCACGACAAGCAAATATCACACCTGAATGAAATCCAAGAGGTATTGAAAGCAATTCACAAACCTTCTCAGTTAGTAATTGTAAAATATCACAGACATGGGACTAGATCTGGGTTTACCACAAGAGGAAATGTTCCTGCAGTCTGACCTGCTTGGAAAAACTAATCCAAAATTTTATTGATCTACAACGGCCGACCATGCTAGAGGAACAGTTGACATTCCCATTCATTTATACAGTTTATCCTTTTTACATTGTCTATATATTTCTCTTTTATACTTTATTTTAATGTAACAAAAAGGTCTCAAAACACACACACATTTACATACAGAATACAGTAGAGACTCAGTGATTAAGATAAATCTGTAAAACCAATTATCACCTGCAAACTTCTTCTTCTTTATAAACTCTGTAAAATATGAAAGTGAACAATATTTTATTATGCAATCTTTAATAATCACAATTTAAAAAGTCACAATTAAAAAATAAACCAGATGTTATTACTCTCTTCATGAGTGTTATTAACACTCTGCCTCAGAATCTCTGAAAAGAAAAACAAAAGCACAGAGACTAATTAGCAGATTGTTGAATACTGTTTAATGCAATCTTATTATTTTATATTCAGTGGCGGCTTTGTGTGCCAGAAAAAATATAAAATTTACTTTATTTGGATTTCGTATTTCTACGATATTTATATTTTTACTATATTTTTAGTATAGATTATAATAGACTAGTTTAATAGTTAAATTGTTAATAGTTTAAAAAATCTACACTACGGTCTGTCAGGAAATATAATTAAAAGGCAGCATGAAATATAAATATAAATAAAAATATAAAAGGCAGCATGTAGGGCTCAATGCAACTGCTGCTTTTTAGGAGACATAACTAAGGAAAAACTTGAGGAAATTTTATTGTGTTTAGTATGTCAGTTAATCTTTATTAATTTGTTTGTTGTAGAACTGGGGATTACAAGCACTATCACACTTACAATCATGCTACTGTACTGAGCAAGGCTACGATTACCTTCAACTACTGTATTACCTGCGGCCAAAGCACATTCATGCTAGAATTCAGCATACCATCAAATTTCTGAGTGTAATATCGGTTAAATATAAATTAGTACGAGTATCATATGTAAGGATAATAATTCATATCAGTATTTAATATGTATTTACTTTGAATTTCTGAACCTTGTTTTAACTTTTTTTTTTTTTTTTTTTAATCTTTGTATTTTTAAGAGCTAAGTAAAACCACAGCAGGTTGTGCGGTCTAACAAACTTCCCACTGGGCTTTATGATTACATTTGATCATGATGATATTGTGTGCTCTGTTTACTCCAATTAATTAATCAGTATGATTTCAAGAGCACAACAAACTGATTCTCACCTGTATTTTGTTTCTCCTGTTGAAGTTCTGTGGATAAAATAAAGTTGTATTTTTATTGTTTGTTTTTTTTAAGTATGAAGTAATAAATAGTCATGTTTTTGCCATGTTGTGACATTAAACTTGCCTCTGATGTTATATATTCAGTAAATGATTAAACACATTTTAACATTTGGAAGTGATGTTAGATGTCAGTTATGAACCACAGGAAAAAAAAAAAAAAGAAATGTAAATACATTTTAACCGTTGTGTATCTCTAGTCCTTACAGAGCCCTCGCTCCTATTGACATCCTGATAAGTGTATTTTGGTACATTTGAGGTTCCCATATTTTGATGACATGAATTGGAATAAACATGGAAAAGAGCTGTAACGTCTACCTTCTTTCCTAATCCGTACCTTGTTGTGAGCCTTAACTATTTAAAACTGTATCTTTAAGTCAAGGGAACTGATAACTTGCTACTTAGTGAATGTTAATGCTAATTAAGCAAAAATACAATATCCACCATCATATTTAATATAACTTGCTATGTATATGAAATTGGTTTACATCACATTTATTCCTTCTATGAGTAATGACTTTCTGCTGTTTTGCCCTCTCATTATCAGATAAAAAAAATAAAAGTTTCTGTTTAATTACCATCTTTCATTCTCTGTCTCTTCCTCTCTGAAGAAAAAAGACAAGATTAAAATGCAATATTAATATATTAGACTCATTATAGTCCCAGTTTAAAAGACACAGACAATGACATGTCATAATACTGGTGACTTAATTTAATAAAGTGAAAAGAATTATCTGAATGTGCAGTAGATTTGCATTTTAGAGAATAAAACGTATCATTAAAACACCAAAATTTATAAATATACAAAAGTGAGAAATATTAATTGCACATAAGTCATTCACTTACAATTATATATATATATACATATATTAAAAGAAGAAAATTTAAGTATTACCTTTATCGTCACAAAAAACTGCAGTTACTATCAAACCAGCAGCAATAAAACCTGCTGCAACTGTAATGCCAACAGCCCACTTCCATGTATTAAAGGCTTTACCTAAAATAAACCACATTTACAAATTTACAGGTATACAGGTTTTCAGATATTAAAACTAACTGTGCATAAATTAATGAATAACTTTAAAGCATTCTCTTATACAGAGCACTGTAGCATATTGCCAACACCACAAGTAAAAATAGTGCACACATTAGGATGCAAAAGTAGCAATATGTATTTAATAAGCAAATTATCCACCAGATTGTTGCAATCAAAATGTGAATGTAAAAGTTATTATTAAAGTTATTATTATTATTATTATTATTATTATTATTGATTATTAGTTAGTTAGTTTGTTTTTTGTTTTTTGTTTGTAAGTAGCAATCACGGATACTTACTGTCAATGATGATCTCTGCATCCATCAGGTGGTGTTTTTGTTTAAGTCTGCAGTAAAATCTGTTGGAGTCGCTATAATATTAAACAGTGGTGCGACGTTTCACATTGAAGCCCTCAGTGTGTCTTTTAATCTGTGTATCTTCTGCAGGCAGAGGAACTCCGTCTCTGTCCAGCCACAGGATATCAGGTTCAGGGTTCCAGCCTCTAGACTCACACACTAGATTAATCCCTCCTGAGTTATCATAACTCTCCATCATGATCACCGGGTGGCTTCCCTGAGCTATAGTCAATTATTTATAGTCATTATCAATGAATAAACAAACAAACAAACAAACAAATAAATAAATAATCCGTTTTTAAATATCAAATCAGTCATGTAAATATCAAGCTTTGCACTCATCTATCATCTTCTTTGCACATTCATAGACACATGAAGAATAATGCTGATTATTATTTCTACTGAAACATTGATCCAAGAAAATAGATCCACTTCTGTTAAGTCACTGCATTGCCAGGGAATTAAACTACAGACTGACTACTTGATACAATTCATGAATCATATCAACAGTACTAACTGGAATATGTTAAATCTGTCACACCTCATTTGTCTGGCTGATTAACAGCCCTTCTTGAATTGTATTCAGGTGGATAAAAATAAAATGAAAACCTGTAATTTAGTAATTAACTTAATTAACTCTCATACTAAAACTCACTTAAAAAAATAATAAAACCCTCAAGTTAAATAAACAAATGTAATTAAATAATTAAAATATTTTCTACACATAAATAAACTGATTCATGTATAACCATTAATAAAAAAATATAAACATTCGCTGTGTAATTATTTGATGCCCAAACAGAACTTACCCTCAACAATGATGTGCACAGTGATATCATCAGACCAGGAGTTGTCTTCAACAAGACATTTAAATAGTCCTTCATCAGAGACTTGAACAGCTGAGAGTTTAAGAGAAATGTTGCCTTTCTGTAGCTCCTCTTTGAAAAATGAAGTTCTTCCCCTGTAAGCCTGGGCCTGATTTTCATTTCTGTCTTCATGATTCTTATAGAGATGCACCAATGAGTCTTCTACATATGGTCTGAACCACTCCACTGTCATGTCCATAGCATTGGTGTTAGGCTTGATAAGACAGGGTAGAACCAGATCTTCACCAACTACAGCAACAAGGGGAGCTTCTGGACCAGTGACCTTTAAATTCTCTGAAAAAGAATATGAAGAGTATGAATATTAATGCATATATACATTCCTGTGTAATTAGACCTATTTTTTTGCTCACTACCTAGAGAAAGCCATTTCAGAAGCATCAAAATATTGGGCAAAAGTAACAACTAGGGAGAATTTAAATTACTAAAACACATTACCAAAACCTGATTGGATAGAGCTGAACCATCAACTTTGTGGAAGAACAGTTGAAAAATGATGAATTGAGATTTCTTTAACACTTGGTTAAGCTGCATAGTAAAAAAAAATCAACTATAAAAATCACTGTAATAGTGAAAGTAAGAGCATTTCCATATGCACTAAAAAGAGATGCACTGAAATGAGAACTAAAAAGCTACAGTATAAGAAACCCACTTATTAGTGACACTAATTTAAAAAAAGCCTAGGAATTTGTCAATTTTGCTAGGAAGAATAATGATTGGACCTTGGAACAATGGGAATAGGCCATGTGGTCTACAGATTTCACCCTATTTCAGAGTAATGGGTGCATCAAGGTAAGAAGGGAAGCACATGAATTATGTGGAAGAACATTTATTATAAGTAAGTGGTGGCTTTTCAACAGTTTAAAATAAATAGTGGAATAATGTTAAATATTGAAGGTTCAGGCTTCTAGTGGTTGCGAATATGTCTTGGAAAAAATAAATCAACCAAGAGAAATGTGTTGTCTCCCTTTTCACAAAGGCTGGTGGGGGGAAAAAGATACTTAAGGATTTATTTAGTTACTGACATTTATGGAAAAGAGGCCCAGGACATGGTGTCATGACTTCTTGATAATTGCAAGATTTGAGGTTAATTAAACAAATGTCATGCACCATCGTTAGCGTCTTTGATAAAGTATCATTGCTTCACTGTATATACACAGGCGTACTGAAAGCATACAGAATACAATTAGGACATACTGTAACAAAACAATATACAGTATGTTATATGAACAATACTGTTGTTGGTATAAACACAAATCAATCATGTTAGAGCACATAATTCCTTTACTCAGGATGTTAGCTAGTTAGTTAGATCACTCATAATCAGAGGTGGAAAGTAACAAATTACATTTACTCGCGTTACTGTAATTGAGTATTTTGTTTGTGTACTTATACTTTTTAAAGTACAGTATTCATTAAAATCTGTAATTTTACTTTTACTTAAGTATGATTTGTTAGAAGTTTTGTACTTCACTACACTTTAAATCATATTCGTTACTGAGTAAAAAAAATCAATCAATAAATAATAATAATAATAATAATAATAATTGTCACAGTGTGCACCTGTGATAGGTGTGCACCCAAATCTAATATCGCTCCTCGCTCACTCCAAGGCTCACTAGCTAGGCGGCCTCCCCTTCTGCAGGTGTGCGAAAGGGGGGAGCCCAGAAATAGGCACAGCTGGTGAGCCGTTAAGGATCCTGGGCTCCTGGTATCCTGCGCTATAAAACACAGCGGGGAGTGTAGCTCGGGGTCTGTTGGGCTACTGGACTTCTAAAGTGGAGAGTGCGACGCGCGCTAAAAACGCGGACAATTGGCATGCACTAGTGATGGGAAGGTTGGATAATTTTAGTGACTCAGTTCTTTGAATCTCATTCATCAAAATGAACAAATCTTGTTTTAAGTCATTTAGTTCATTTTATTCTTTTGATAAGAAATAAAATAAATTGTTACATTTTCAATAAACAGACAAAACATGTCTACAACTGCTACAGTATAGTTCCAGTAATGAAAATATTACAATGCAGTTAAGGACATATTATATTAAACAGAATTAGCCGGTCACCTCTCACATCTAGTCTGAGTTATTCGTTCTTTTTAATATATTGCACTAGTCTCTATGGGATTCACCTGACAAAAGAATAAATGACTCGGGACTAGAAGACTTGTAGAGGAGAACTGTTCAATTCTGTTTCCTGTGGACTGCATAGCGTCTATGGGAGACACGTGACAAAAGAACAAATGACACAGGACTAGAAGATTCACTGAGGAAAATCGCTCAATTCTATTTCCTGTGTACTGCACTGCATAGCGTCTATTGGAGTCACGTGACAAAAAGAACGAACGACTTGGACCAAAGACTCAATGGTAACTACTCATTTCTGTCTCCTGTACATAATGTCATGAGCAACCGGAGGATAAACACAGAAGCCTTAGCAGTTAGCCACTGTAGTGTGGATGGTAAACCCAAACGCGGAAGCAGCACGAGTAGGCAGGATAACCACGCGTTTAGTCTAAGAACTCTCTTACACGAAGAGCTAGGATCTACACAAATAAATTCTCGTTATAGCAACACACACTCAATCAAGTGTTTGGCGAAGTGTCGGCAACGGCATAGGCGAACTCAATGACTGAGCGATGTGAAGCGCCATTTTGTTTCCTTTTATGCTTCCTGGATCGCGACCGTACTATTTCCGGGTCCTCGTGCTGGTCGTGTTACGAGTGTGGACCCCCCGGTCCAGGACAGACTCTCGATTGTCCTGGAGTGGAAGATACTCGACGATGGTAGTCCCGGATAAGTTCGGGGTCTAGGATGAACCGAGCCGGGATCCAAGATCGCTCCTCAAGGCCGTAACCTTCCCAATCGACCCCGGGGGCGCGAATCAAGGATTTGGTGTACGGTGTAGGCGGGACCACCCCTCAATGATACGGCGAGGAGGAGCAGGGTGGGTGGGGGGAACCATGGGTGATGTGGTGAAGTTGGAAACCCTGGCATACCTCAAAGGGGCGGAGGAGACATGAAGGTTGTGGGAAAGTTCTGCCCAGATGAGGTAGCGGGCCCAGGAGCGCTGACGGTTAGCGACAAAGCACCTCAGGTAGCGCTCCAGTTGTTGGTTGGTCCGTTCCGTCTGACCACTAGTCTGTGGATGGTAACCTGATGAGAGACTGCAGGTGGTATTGATCAGATGGCAGAAGGCCTTCCAGAACCGTGCATTGAAGTGGGGCCCTCTGTCTGAGACAATGTCCTTGGGGAACCCATGCAGGCGGACTACGTGCTCTAAGATCAGCATTTTTTCCCTTGGAGACCGGCAGGCCCGTGATGAAGTCGATGGCAATGTGTGTCCAGGGCCGGCGGAGAACAGGAAGCGGTTGGAGTTCCCCGGGTGTTGGTTGTTTGGTGTCCTTGGCCCTGGCACACACTGGGCATGCCTGGACGAACTCTTTGATGTCCGTGGACATAGATGGCCACCAGAAGGCGCATTGCACGTATTGTAGGGTGCGCTGCGTGCCTGGGTGTCCCGATAGAGGGGTGGAGTGCCCCCACTGGATGACCTTGGTCCGGATGTTCCTGGGCACATAGAGTCATCCAGGAAGCATGCCTGCCGGTTCGTTCTCTGCGGCTTGTCCTTGGCGAACCCTCGTCTCCAGTTCCCAATGTAGTGCGGCGATGATCTTGGAGGGGGGAAGAACAGGCACGGGGTTCGCCCGGGGGGGCGTCGTCCTCGTGCTGTCGGGAGAGGGCGTCAGCCTTGGTGTTTTTCGACCCCGATAGGTGGAAATCATAATGTTCAAAGAACAGAGCCCACCACGCCTGCCTTGGGTTTAGTTGTTTGAGGTCACGGATGGTGATGAGATTCTGGTGTTCGGTCCAGATGATGAACGACTCCCTGGCACCCTGGAGGCAGTCTTGCCATTCCTCCAATGCCCACTTTATGGTCAGCAGCTCGGCGTCCCCTACCCTGTATCGCTGCTGAGTGGGGTCAAATTTTTTGGAAAAAAAACTACAAGGGTGTAATTTCTGGTCTGGACCTCATTGGGAGAGAACAGCCCTGGCACCCACATCCAAAGCATCCACCTCCACAACGAATGGTTTGTTTGCATCTGGGTGGAGGAGAATTGGGGCGGTGGTGAATCGAGTTCATGGAAGGCGAGTTGGAAGTGATGAGACGATGGCCGAGTCAGGGCGGTTAACAGTGCTGCAACTGTACTGTAGTCCAAGATAAAGCGACAATAGATGTTTGCAAACCAGAGAAACCATTGAAATTGTCAGAGAGTCTTGGGTAGAGGCCAATGACATACAACTTCCAGCTTTTGCGAGTCCATGGCCACACCCTGGGACAAGATGACAAAACCCAGGAACGTGGTGGAGCACTTGTGAAAAGCAAATTTCTCCAACTTACAGTACAGCTGGTGGGCAAGCAGTCTCTTAAGAACTGCTCTGATGTGTTGAACATGTTCTTCAATGGTGCGGAAGTAAATAAGGATATCATCCAGGTAGACGAATACCCATCAGCCCAACATGTCCCGGAGAACGTCATTGATGAAATGTTGGAAAGCTGCTGGTGCATTACAAAGACCAAAGGGAATGACTAAACTAATGTCCAGTGGGTGTGATGAATGCTGTCTTCCACTCATCGCCCTCTCTGATACACACCAAGTTGTAGGCGCTCCAGCGGTCCAACTTTGTAAAAATGGTGGCACCAGAGAGGGCGTCCAGGGCAGAGAGGGCATCCAGGGCAGAGTTGGTAAGAGGCAATGGGTGTCGGTTTTTTATGGTGATGTTGTTGAGCCCCTGATAGTCGACACAAGGACGTAGTTCGCCGAATTTCTTCTTCACAAAGAAAAACACTGCGGCGGCGAGCGAGGAGGAGGGCCGGATGGTGCCTTGGCAGAGAGAGGAGGATACATACTCCTCCATCGCCCCCGTCTCGGCGGTGGAAAGAGAGTACATATGGCCGCGAGGGGGAACAGAACCTGGCTAAGCTCAATAGCCAGGTTGTAGGGGCGATGAGGAGGAAGGTGGGTGGCGCGTCTCTTGCAGAAGACTTCAGCCAGGTCCTGATAAGCAGCGGGGATGGCGTTGGTGTCAACATCAGGAGCCTCGGACTCTCTAGAGCACGTCCCAGCCGGTGCCCGCAGGCAGAGTTCGAGACAGGTCGGCCCCCACTGGAGAATCCAGTTTTGAGACCATGAGATGAGAGGATTATGCTGCAGAAGCCAGGGGTGTTCGAGGATGATGGGTGGAGATGAGATGGAGGGGAGGTGAAAGCGGATCATTTCCTGGTGTCGATGATGAGGGTGATGGGTTGAGTCTGGGCAGTGATGGGGCTGGAGGAGAGGGGCTGACCGTCGACCCCAATTTTTTGGTGTATGAAGATTCAATAAAGTTTCCTGCGGCAACGAACGCAGAACTTTCGACTTTTTTGTGGCCAAATTGGACGTGTACTGAACCGTGAGACGAGAGACGCTGGGTGTGGTGGCGGAGAGATGGAGGGAGCCCGGTGAACTGTTTCCATGGTTCACCGAGACTGGGCGTTTCCCGGGCGAAGAGGGCAGATGGCTCTATGGTGCGCCCCTGACACACAATAAGCGCAAAGTCCCTTCCTGAAGCGTCGTTATCACTCAGCAGTGTTCAAGGAGGCGTGTCCTAATTGCATGGGTTCCACGGCTCCGGTGTCAATTACGGTGGTAGGTGGAGATCCGGTGGGTACCATCACGATGGTGAAGGCTGGTGGTCTGGGTGTGGAGTGTGAAAAGGATGGTGTGATGGGCGGCAGGGTTCTGGGGGGGCTGGCCCCTGACAGGAGAGCAGGTGCTGGTCAATCGAATTGAATTAATCCCTCCAGCATGGCCGGAAGCTCCCATCCGGCGAGTTCATCTTTTATGCGTGAAGCCAGTCCCTCGTAGTAGGCCGTCCAGAGGGTGGCATCTCCCCAGGTGGTCTGCATGGCGAGAGTATGAAAATCTGCTGTGTGTCGGTGGAGGGCGGCTCTGCGACGGGCGTGGCAACAACCAGCTGAGCAGCCACCCCGCGGAGGGTCACGTTCTCGGAGAGACACGACTTTCGGAGAGACGCGACTTCACCACGGAGCCACATCGCAGAGGCGAGCAAACTCTGCTGGGTTTACTGCTTTGGGTTCAGTCATTCTGAGCCACATAACCTACAGAGTTTTTGTGATGCTTTGCGCATGCGCAGTGGAAAATGAACGAATCACTCTCCAACTCATTCTTCTGAGTCACATTAAAAATGCGTTCAAAAAGAACAAATCGTTTATAAATAACCCATCACTAGGATGCACACGGTTAAATGGAATGAGCCCCAAGGACTTCAAAGAGGCGAGTATATCGAGTGTGGCTAGTGTGTCACTACTGGAGCTCCTGCGGCTCTTCAACTCTCACACGGAGCCAGATTCTTATGACCCTTCCGCCGAGGAGGAAAATGCTGCAAGGAGATACATGTCACAGCCCTCACTCCCAGCCAGGGAAAGCCATCTGAGGCCACACCCACAGAGAGAGCTGTGGCTAGTCCGGCCAACCCCCGAAAACAGAGCTGGCACGAGCAAACTGCGCAGGAGCTGCTGTCCACGCAGTCCCTTGCTGCCACTCTGCCTACCGCCACCATTCACCAGCCTGTGCCCGCAGCCCTGCGGTGCACTGCCCACGAGCAGAGCAGATTGCTTTTCTAGCATATCCTTCAGATGCTTCATTGGACTGAAATCCAGGGGCTTTGGAAGCAGTCAATACATTGAACTTTTGTCATGTCTATTTTTCAAGCAATTTTTATAGTATGACAGGGCACATTATCATGTTTAGGTAGGTAACATATACGTCATTACCCAGGGTTTCCAAGCAGGATATGCCCAGAGCATGGCACCACATCTTTCAGCTTGCTTTCATTACACAGTGCATTCTGGTGCTATCTCTTTCCCAGGTCAGTGATGCACATGCCCCGTCCTGTCCAAATGATATAGAAAAAAATGTGTTTTCCTCAACCTTGGCACCTTTTTCCATTATTCTGTGCTCTAGTACTGATGGTTATATCCACATTGTAGGTGCTTATGATGGTGGACAGGAGTAGCATGGCCACTCTGAACTGCAGATATCTATTCCCATAGCAGTAAACTATGAGGCACTGTCTGTTCTGAAACCTGATTTATTTTTTCAGCAATAACTCTTCTGACCAGATGGACCATTGAACAGAGATATACATATGTCAGTGGTTATAATAATGTAAATACTACAATTTAGATTTTTATAATTTGGTGTCAGAAATGTGGAAATTAACATTTATTGGTTTAAAATGAAGAGGAGTTGAATTCATATTTTTCATGGTACAGTAGATAGAACAAACAATAAATAATGCACAGTAGGCTACGATAGATTTAACAAATGTAAGACACCCGCAAGACTGCATGTGAGGGCAGGGGTGTAAGAGATATGCATTTAATGTCACCACAAAGACAGAAAAAGACAAAAAAAAGGCTAATGTACATGATAAAACTGATAAAAAGTAATGGGTCACATCAGCCAGTGTTCACATCTCATCTCAGGCTATAGCCTAATAGTAAGGTGTTTCTGGTCTCCTCCATTCACCATAACAACACTTATGAGCATTACTCAGCATCTCTTTAAGAGGAGAGCTCCACACACCACCACTTACAAGAGGACCAGAGATCAAAACACCTTTTCTAACTCCACTAAATCTACAGAACCCTCTGGGCAAAAAGGAACACACACACAAACACACATACCTGATTGAGATTCCATAAATCTGAAAATCAGAAGAGTCAGATACAAAAACATCCCTAGAAGACAATTTACCATCAGTATTAAACCAGGTCCCCAATTTAAAACATATATTTGATTTTAAAAATAATAATAATAATAATAATAATATGTATATTTGGTTAGTAAAAAGATGCTAAAGAAGCCCCAGAGTCCACGATTTCAATTCGCCGAGCATTTGTTTGATAGAAAGTGAAACTAAATCCCAAGCACTGCGGCAGCGCCACGTCATACACTGACCATATAAGGACATCCTGACACGTCACTCTCAGTCATCGTTGATGCTCGAAAAGAGTGTGTAAGAATAAAAGAATAAAAGAATCAGAATAAAATGCACCGTGTTTGAATACAGTTTCTCACAGGGATGCACGATTGGCTCCTTTAAATAACACTAAATTATTCATGCTCTACAGAAAACAAACAAATAATCAAACAAGAGTAATAAATTAATTAATTCTCAGAATCCACCAGAACACATGAAGAAACAAGTGTGTTTGTTTATTAGTTTGACAAACACGCCGATTGACCTATTTTCTAAAATATTTTAATATTTTAATTTTTTTAAATACTTTTTAAAATCTTTTTTTTTCTTGTTGCGAGCTGATCAGGGGATTGCGCAGGAGTTTACACGTCTCGTTCATAATCGGTATTTACCCTCTAATATGCTGCATGAGTTATTTGCAGGGCCTCCAGATGGCGCCAAAACCACACACACACACACACACACACACACACACACACACCGTCCACTTTAAGAGGAACAACGGTACACCTGCTCCTGTTACCCAGTTATCATGAGTGCAGCAGTTTTAATGGTGTGTGTGTGCGTGTGTGTGTGTGTGAGTGAGTGTGTGTGTGTGTGTGAGAGAGAGAGAGAGAGAGAGAGAGAGAGAGAGAGAGAGAGAGAGAGAGAGAGAGAGAGAAAGGGTGTTAGATATAGCACCTATTTACTATTTGTAGAATGATAACATAAACTAAGATGTAAACTTTGAATAGATTGGACAGAAAAAAATACATTTCATGCCTAATAATAATAATAATAATAATAATAATAATAATAATATTTGGTGGATTGCCTTTAGTTTTGATTAAGGCATTCCTTTACCATGACATTGTTTTAACAAACATATATGATGACCCTCATAGCATTAATTTTTGTATGGAGTTAAAATCTTGTATTGTTTCTGTAACAATCAAACTACTGAAAATGATTCTTCAGACCACATCAGTGCCTTTGAGTGGTGGTCAATCCACGTGTGACCACCGCTTATTGTCCTAAAATATGCTTATGTCATCTGGGAAGAGAAATCCATTGATGAGATAATACATTCACAGAGTCAGCTGACTCAAATCGAAAGATAACGATACAGGTCTAGACCTGACCACCTGTAGCAACCCAAACAAAACACTGCCGCCAGAGGATTGTACAGCATACATATACAATATGCATAATAGATATTTCATGCACTTCCCATTTTTCCCTGATGTGCCCATTACTCTGGAAAAGGGTAAACATTGTAGCATTGTGTGTGGAAATTTTCTTACTTTAACTATTAAATATTGCTGTGATTTCTGGTGGGGATTTTTTTTATGGTGAACCCTTCATGATTTTTTATCAGCCACATATTTTCTGTGGGCAGTATGGTGGCTTAGAGGTGAGCATTGCTGCCGTGCAGCTCCAGGGTCCGGGCTCGATTCTTGTGGGTAGAAACCGGTTGCTTTCCACAGTCCAAAATGTGTAGATTGGCCTTCCCAAAGTGGTTTGTATTCCCTGCGATGGCTTGGCACCCCATTCAGGGTGTACCCAGCCTCATACCTTTTCAAATGTATAGAACATTTTTTATCCCAAGTCCAGTATTAATAGCAATCACTTTAGTTGATTTATTTGCTTTTTGTGGGTCAATACACAGTAGCATCTTCTTTTTCATGATGATGGAATACATCTTCTGATATGGTTGTTTAAGAAATGAGAAGCTGCTCACTGCATCAGTTGGGGTTAAAATAATTGTTGCCTGCTGAAACATATTAATCACTGCAGTAATTATGTAATTAAGGGCCTTTAAGTATTTAATTCTTACATATTTAAATTCAAATCATAAAATTTTATTTTGGCCAAGCTACAGGTATGTGTGGGCAAGAAAGCATGGAAAACATTCAGTCAATCATTCTTTATACTTCTTATCCTGTACAGCGGAAAATGAGGTCTGGAGCCTATACCAGGGGATTTGGGGTACAAGGTGGCACAAAGATGCCAGTCCACCACAGGGTACAAAAGCACACACATTCACACACTACGGGCATGCCATTAGACTATTGGAGGAAACTGAAACACCTGGAGGAAACCCACCAAGTACAGGAAGAATATGCAATCTTGACTTGCACAGATTCAAGGCAGGAATTGAACGCTGGAGGTGCAAGGCCATAGTGCTAACCACTATGCCACCATGCTACCTGCATAGAAGGCATAAATATATATCTAAAAAAAATCTTGATTAATGACAAAATGCAGTATTTTTGCATGAACAGATTTAATTGTAAATATCACATAAATAAAACAACATGGACTTCAATTATATGGATGATTATAAAATAGCATTTGTTCTAAAATGGTGCATGATGAATTTGTTTTATACTGAGCATTTTAATAAAGCAAGGTGAACCTAAATTCTGGTTATAAAGTCATGATATGTGTAAGATAAAGACATTTAATGATACATTTTGAATTTTGTTTATTTTAATATTTAATTGTTTATATGGCCACAGTTTAAAAGATGCATTGGTAACTTAAATGCCATAAAATCTGTTACTACCTGAACATAGCTGGTTAGCCAAGTTAAACATACAATAGGCAACTCAAAACATGATGTAGTTAAAACTTTTTTTTTTTCTCCCTGATTTTCAAAAATATTTAATCAATCTATAGGGCATTCACCCATCAAGTAACAGCTACAGTACAAAAAAGGGAGGCTTATTTTTCTATTTGTATTACTTGCTTCTCAGTGGGGTATGTAAGGCATTACAAAAATACCAAAGGAAAGTGATATACATCCCTTCACTCAGATTGTTGTTGGTGAAATGGCTCACTGACTTACTTTACAGAGATCCTGGTTACTTCTGGTATTATGCTGTTGTAGCTAGTCCTGCTGGAGTACCAGCTACATAAATTACATCTTGTGAATGAATGTATGCAAGGTGCCAAGTGATGGACAGGTATTCCATCTGAGGTGAATTCTCCTCTCTTTTGTCCGTTGTTACCTAAACTAATTCTGTATCCAGAATAAAATAATTGACCAGGATGAAGCAGTTACAGAGATTGTACAAATAAACTAATAGTTGCAAATGCTTTCCTAGTAAATATATCTATATGTTATGTATCTTTCTGTGTGAATTTTATCAGACCTAAAAATGGGTCTGTGACAAGGTTCTTCATCGTTCGTGGCAGTATGTTCACATAACATGTTAAATACATTCAAGAAGCTATAGAGCAGTTTGGTGCACACAGCTGCACAACATGGAGCAGGAGGGGTACATGGATCCCCATATATAAAAAATAATATGTCCAAAGTAAACGTCCAAAATATTGTTTAACTTGTAAGTGGATATTTTGTCAAGGTTGTTCTTCTTGTTGTGATGCACCACCACCATGCCTTTGTGACAGGATGTATTCACTTCTTGCTTGTTGTCTTACTTATGACAATTTTAACTTATTAGATTTATATAGATATTAGATTTAAGACATTTATTAAATTAGTTACAACTTTACTGTCATTGTGCAAAAGGACATGGACAAATCTAATATGATGGAATTTGTACAGTATATACACCAAAATGTGTAAGTTGTACATACTGTATACAGTACATATATACACATATCAAGGATGATCACAGCCATAAGGAAAAAAGTGTTTGTTTGTTTTTTGCTGTGTGAGCAGTGTCGTGGCAAGTTTTGTGAACTTCACCAATTTTCCAAACAAAAAACCAAACAACTACTTGAGCATAGAAAAAGCTAAGACGTTTACTGTAGACAGACGTGGATGGACAGCTCTGGACCGGCCCGCCAGAAAGACAACAGACACCCCACAAATCTTCTCGAAGATTCCCTCAACTTCCTTAATTTTACATGATTTATATACCCTTAACTGGCAATTACATAATTTCTCCTCCTTAGTATCCAATTATCTACTTAATAAACAATAGATGTACAGTACAGACCAAAGGTTTGGACACACCTTCTCATTCAAAGAGGTTAAATTTGTATTATGTCAAGAAAAAAGCAGTTAAGTGAAGAAAAAAACGAGTGGCCATCATTACTTTAAGAAATGAAGGCTAATCAGGCCGAAAAATTGGGAAAACTTTGAAAGTGTCCCCAAGTGCAGTCACAAAAACCATCAAGCACTACAAAGAAACTGGCTCACATTTGGACCGGCCCAGGAAAGGAAGACCGAGAGTCACCTCTGCTGCGGAGGATAAGTTCATCCGAGTCACCAGCCTCAGAAATCGCAGGTTAACAGCAGCTCAGATCAGAGAGAAGGTCAATGCCACACAGAGTTCTAGCAGCAGACACAACTCTAGAACAACTGTTAAGAGGAGACTGTGTGAATCAGGCCTTCATGGTAGAATATCTGCTAGGAAACCACTGCTAAGGACAGCAACAAGCAGAAGAGACGCGTTTGGGCTAAAGAACACAATAAAGAAAACTCTTTTAATGAGAAGGTGTGTCCAAACTTTTGGTCTGTACTTTATGTTAATTTCGATGACCCAGACTGATTTGGAAACTTCTATTTACATACTTCTCCCTCTCATCCCATATTTATTCATGTCTGCTTAGGCCACCAAGAATCTTATTCTCTTTTTTTCCCTTTTTTAGAGAAAGTTTGGTTTGTTCCTCATTTGCTAACCAAAATATTGACTACTACTGGTGAAGACTTAATTTTCCTTTGGAGACAAAATTTAGAAAGATTTTTCTCTTCGAGATGCGCAAGTACTATATTCTTATTATTCTTATCATATCTAATCTGTCTTTAACTGTCCATAGTATGCCTCTGAAGTTATAGAAATTATTTACTAATATTATTATTTTAATGTTTGTTTTGATTAATTATTTTATACATTTGTTTTAATTATACATTATACATAACCACACAATTATATGATTTTTATATATCGGACAGTGATTAATATGCTTCATTATTGGACACATTATTATAGGTTAAACTTAGGGATTAATTAAATCAATGCATAATCACGTTTAAATTAGCATATATTTTTTATATAATCATTGTTTTTCTTGGTTTAAAAACCTACATTGTCGGAATTGATTATTTTAAATCATAGTCTTATTCTTATATCATATATTCGAATTTACATCATTGAGATCAGATTAATTTACATGATTCTTTTAAATTCTTGCATATATAGAAGTATATAATTGTATATAGTAGTTATAATGGTAAAGGTTAATTTCAGTCTTAGTATGTGTGTTATATAAATTTTTGTTAGTGTGCCATTAAATGTTCATTAAAGCTCACCTTTTGTTCTAATTTTAGTCCGCAGGCAGCGCACTCCTCGCGCACCTCGCCTGAGGATGCTTACAACCTGCCTTACCCAAATCGCTACAATCATTAGAGCACTGGTTGGTTTAATTCGCCACCTGGAATGGGTACTTGCAAATATGATATGTGTTGATCCCTTTGTTTTATTATCTTGTCAGCTCTTAAAAGGGGAAGTCTAGCTCTCTGCATCCTGTATCCCAAGCAAAGCAGAACTGAAAACTTATTTTTATATTCGGTCTGCATTTCCTGTATTTTCCCATTTCCCAGTTCCTCAATTTCTTGCACTCTGGGTGTACTGGTCGATCTTGGGTGACTTCACATACTTTTTGCTTAATTAAAGTTAGATATGAGTATACAGCTATCAAATAAGATGAAAAGGAATGAGTATTATTAGTATATTGTTTTACTAGTTAATATTTTTATTAGTATTATTATTTTACTTATTGCTTTGTGTCTTATCCCTGTCTTCCTCAGTTCCCCAATTTGTTATGCAGGCGCCTTTTCTTCTATTGTAATGAGCAGATCAAGGCCCTTGAACAGAGGCCTTCTGGGTATTTGGTACCACACACTTGAATACAATTGAAGTTCAATAAGATTTTCCACAGCAGTAAGGCCTGATGAGAGGATAGTAAATAGCCCATACTTAGGGGGAGAGGAATCTTTAGAATGCCTTCCTTCCTTTGAAGACCGATTAAAATATATATATATATTCTCTGCATATATAGTGTGCAGAGTTCCAGTGATGCCAATGTGTGGTTAACACAACCAATTGAGAAACTTGTGTGGTATGATGTGGCGCTACTGCCTTATCACACTGAGATGCAATTGGTGAAGATGTTCTCAGTGGTCCAGCATTATAGGATCTCCTCCCTGTAGGCCATCTTATCTTCACCACTGATCAGACCTATCACTATGGTATCACTGAACCTCTACATGTGTCAGCAACAGGAACTGTTAGACAGTCATAAAAGAAGAGGGAGTAAAAAACTGAGGGTTCACTGTTTAAGGTCAGACTGAAGGAGGTTAGGTTGTTGAGTCTTCCAAATCGTAAGGCTTACCAGTGGTTGTGTTTTATTGTGCCTCCTCTAATTCTTCAACAAGATATTTCTCATGTTTTAACAGGCTCCTGTAGAAGGCTATCTGCAGTGTCTTACCACCTTTATTTGTGATGTCGAAGAGCAGTCCCCTTTGCTCGTACTCAGTTGGAGCTTGTAAAATCTTCTCATATTTGTGGCGACCAAGAAGCAGATACAACTCATCAGCAATGGCTTCCACTGCTACAATTCTTTCAGTGAGCTCTTTACGGTTTTTCTTCAAAAACTGCGAAACTAAACAAAAAGCCACCACAATGTTATGTAAGTTAAGTTAACACTGATATCACTGGTATCATATTAAATCATTTTGTTTACTACATTAAGCAAACATAGTTTCAAGGCATTTTGTTTCCAATTACTGGATCCCTACCAATGCATATGTGTTTGATGTTTAATGTCAAGTAGGACATTTACAGATATGTGAAAAAATAGGACACCACACGAAAAAATCTGTCTTTGTAACATAGTTAATGATATGTACATTTGATTTTAATTTTAACTATATTGAAATATTAAGGTAATATAAGAAAAAATAGCGTAGGGATTTTAAAAGGGTCTGTGCATGGAAGATACTCCTCAAATATCACACAGCTAAAAGAATTCTGCATTGTGGAGTGGGGAAAAACTTTCTGCTAGTTAATATATAGAGTGGTGGAATGTTATAGTAAATTCCTCATTGAGGTTATTTTAGCCAAAATGGCTATCAGGAGTGTCTTTTTCCTTCCTAGAACTTGGCATTTCTGTTCATTTCTTTTGTTGAATTAGTGTATTTGTTGTTGTTGTTGCAAATGTGGTGTAATTATATAATCTCTATATTTAGATATAATTTGAAAGAAGGTCAAATATGGGTATGTTAATATTTATTAGTAAAGAATTATAAATATTTAATTCTGTGTTCTAATTTTTCCATACAAAATTTAAAATATGTACACAATTTAATTTCCTTAACAGTGGAGAAGAATTAAAATAAAAGCTTCCATAGTGTAATGTAGTAGTGTTCCCACATCACCTGGATGTTATTTAAAATATTCCATCTTCTCATGTATTTATTTCACCAACAATTTTGAAAACCTAAGCATTTCACATGGAAGAGAAGCGTTTTTACTATCCTCTGAAATTATTGCTCAGAGGACTGTGTGGCCATGTTCCTGCATGTTTATGACAAAAGTATTATTGAAAATGTGTTTAATAGACTATAAGATGTTATTATTAGATATTTAACCTGTTAATAAGCTTGCATCTTCTATATATCACAAATGCTTTGTTTAACACATCTACATGTCATTTCTTCCCAAACTGTTGCCATAAAAATAAAAGCACACAATTGTCTGGAATGCCTACTGTAGGTGTCCCTTTTAGGGAACTAAGCTGTAACAACTAAGTTACAACTAAGTTGTAATATATTATATTATATTATATTATATTATACTTCAGATTTCAGATTATATATATATATATATTATTATTTTTTATTTTTTTTAAACTTTGCTGGAATCTTGTTTTATAGGTTCCATTTGTAAAAATTCGCTCCATTTGTAAAGCATTTCACTGCATATTGTACTGTGTATGACTGTGTATGTGACAAATAAAATTTGAATTTGAATTTGAATCTGCTCAAATCTGTTCCAGAATAACATTGCTTCTGTGTAGAACCGGAGTTCCATAAATACACGGTTTGCCAAGATTGGTATGGAGGTATTAGACTACTTTTGGAATGAACTAGAATGCCAACTGCACCCAGGTCTCAATACCCAAAATCAGTAACTGGCCTCACCAAAGCTGTGGCTGAACACTCAGCCATAGATTGATTTTTACATCCCAGAAATGTCATCTCAGCAGCTTAATAAACATTTGCAAAAAAGAATAGGCCTAAAATGGGCATGTCTGAAATCCCTGCCTCAGAAGCTGAATCACTATAATGTGCACTTGCTCCTGTCGAAATACATCTGTTTGGTGCATTTACACTACCTGCATCTATCAGTAAAAACTTGTCATTCTTTAATCTGGGCTTCTACTCCAACTATATATTTTTCTGCTGTATGGTTTAAAGGCTAAAAGGGTCTAGCTGTAAACCAGTAATTTTTTTATCCAGGAAATACTCAACCAGTTAAATCTTCATGTGTAATTAAGGTAACTGTGTGTGTGTGTGTGTGTGTGTGTGTGTGTGTGTGTGTGTGTGTGTGTGTGTGTGTGTGTGTGTGTGTGTGTGTGTGTGTGTGCTGTGTCGAGGGAGTATTATTAGTATATGTGTGTGTGTGTGTGTGTGTGTGTGTGTGTGTGTGTGTGTGTGTGTGTGTGTGTGTAGAGGGAGTATTATTAGTATATTGGTGTTGCGTGTGTGTGATGTGCGGGTGTGTGTGCGGTGTGTGTGTGTGTGTGTGTGTGTGTGTGTGTGTGTGTGTGTGTGTGTGTGTGTGTAGTGTGTGTGTGTGTGTGTGTGTGTGTGTGTGTGTGTGTGTGTGTGTGTGTGTGTGTGCGCGAGTGTGCGTGTGTGTGTGTTTGGTACAGCAGTTCAGCACCAAAAACACACACTAGAATAAGTAGCCCACAATAATTTCTTTTAAGGTCTTATAAGAAAAATCCATACCTCTGTCGACATCACTAGGCTCACCATCCAATGAGGTTTCTTTCCAAAAAAATAAAAAGGAAAAATTTTTTTTAGTTTTTGTCTTGTCCTTGTGATTACATGTATGCATATGTGTTTGGCATTTGTAGCATTTTTGGAGTATATATCTGTGCATATATGTGCAGTATGTATGCATGTATAGATAAAAATTTAGATAGATGGATAGAATTTTATCTATCTATCTATCTATCTATCTATCTATCTATCTATCTATCTATCTATCTATCTATCTATCTATCCATCTATCTATCTATCTATCTATCTATCTATCTATCTATCTATATATCTATCTATCTATCTATCACATCTTTTGGGGACATACCTGCTGAGACCATTGAGCTTAATTCAAATGATTGAATTCCTCCATCCCTTTGCCAGATCACACCTGGTGGATTTGAACTGCTTTTATGTTTAAATTTCAGTGCTTGATTTTCTTTCGTCAGTTTTTCAATCTCTTTCTTTTGTTCTTTTATTATTTCATCCTTTTCGCAAACCATTTCTTTGAAGTCTTTTTTCATCTTTTGTTGAAGGATTTCTGCTTGCTTTAATGAATGCTCAAGCATTTTGATTTTTTCTTGTTCTTGGTTTTGTTTTGACGTCAATCTTTTTATCTCCTCCTCTTTGGCTCTTAACATATCTTCCTTTTCTTTCAGCAGACGTTGTAGTTCCCGTATTTCATAATTTTGTGTTTTCATTACAGACATATTGGAATCCAAGGAGTAGGAGAGAGATGAAATTTTGCATTTTAAAACATCTACAAGGTTAGCCAGGTCCTCATGCTGCAGTTTCAAGTTTGGTGTCTTCTTCTCCTCATAGAAACGAACGTCCTGCTTGTGCATTATAAAGTCCTCAATTGCTTCAATTAACGTTCTATGTTGCTTTCCATTTGTGGATCTTACAAGGAAGTGATATTTACTTCTGTTAATGATGGTTTGTTTGTTAGCACTGTGATTAACCACAAACTTGTTTGAATCCACTGAAATTCTTAAAATATGCTGTAAAACATTTTCTCCGAACATTTGTTTCAATGTATTTATTGTTTTCTCTGCAGATTCAGTGTTCATATTACCAATCAGAATAATAACATGTGGTCCATCATGAACTGACTGCATACTGTCTTTAATCACTTGCCGGAGTTCTGAATTCTTTTCAGAAGTTAAATCTGCAGACCATCCTGGCACACGAGTCACTGTAAGATGTCGGTTAAATGTTGTATGTTCTTCTTTCAGGTAATAGGTTTTAGATCTATCCTGAAATCTGAAAGCTTTCTTCTTAAGAATAGCATTTCCAACTATATTCTTCCCAACTCCATGTTGTCCCAAAAGGACAACTGATATATTTTCAAAGAATGGCTCTGTTAATAAAGAAAATAGAGATTTATATTTGGTTACAAATTAACTTATGAAAGCTGGAAAATTATGGATCTAATGGTAGAAAATTGTAACACTAGTTTATGAGCTGTAAATAATGTGTGGTGTTGTTATAACATATTTTAGTTTTTTCCATTTTACCTTCATTTGTATCATTTAATAAAGGCTCCTGGTCATCTGGCTTGGCTGTGAAATAACCAATAAAAAGGAATTGCATTATATTTTTCTTTCATTTTAACTCAGCAAGAATTTTGATATAGAGCAAGAAAATAAATATTGTATTTACATTTTTTATTTCCCATATTTTCACTGCAAGACTGAAGAAAATCCACTCAGCTCTCATGTTCTAGGAACAGGAAGTGAGACATCCTGGCAAACACTGAGCATTAATGTGATGTCGATTTATGGATTAAATGAGGTTGGAAGCCCAAAGATAGTCATGTGACACACTGGTGAAACTTTGCCCAGGAAAAGTCATCTGTAATTATTAATGTAAATTACCACAAGACAAAGACAGTATTAAAAGTAATATATTATGAAATATGACAGAGTGTCACCCAAGGATATATCGTGGAAACATCATATTTGTTCACCCAAATTTTATGTTTATGTTTTTAGTTTTTGTACGAGCATAAACTACAGTAAGCATGGAACCACAAGGAAAAATCTTAATTTACCTTTCCACAATTTAATGCCATAAAAAGGTCTAAGTTAGAGTAGAATCTTTAGTTAGTAGCTTTACATATCAGTGCTTAAAAAAAATATTTTTAATTTTATTTTCAGTCAAATGACCCTTGTCACCTAAGCCAAGAGTTGATAAAGTAGGCTGATATGTGTCTGTGTAGCTGAGAAAGTAGAAAACAAGTTGTTTTGGCTAATGAGTTCTGAACGTTAAATTATTGTTTTATACTACAAACTACATACTGTTTTATATTATAGTTGAATCACAATTAAAAAAACAATTGACTGAGCTATTGTTAGACTACAACAACAATAGCTCAATCAATTGTATTTTCAATTGTGATTCAACTGCATTAGGAGTTTTGTCGTTAAGCTGTGTAATGGCGATCTATGTTTTCCTGTTCTTCGCCATTTCCATAAGGACTGGCACAAGGATTTGACGCGTAAAACCACAGAACTTGTAGTGTACTTATCAACTTGTCAACTTATCTCTTGACAGACACAGAGTTCCATATCTTCTAACCTTCAACCTATATGTTACAGTATAACTGCTGAAGAGTCCAGCTGATGAGGTAGTCGTGAAACAACAGACCAAATAACACTTACATGAAATTAGTAAGAAGCATGTTCTTCATATTCTATGAATTCTAATGTAATCAAGTTTTAAACTGTCTTTCACCCACACAGTATGACCTAACCCTAACCTAACACATTTTCTCTGTAACAAATGAGGATGCTCAAATTGACCTTTTAAGAATTTTGACCAGTTAAATGGTTTTAAATATTTTTTAAGCTTTTTTGTTTGTTTGTTTTAATAATTTGGAAAATAATAAGACTCTTGAATTGATGCCTGCTTGGAAGTGTTGCTGTTGTAAAGATAGGCTGCCAGTTAAATAGGGGTTGACAGATAATCAAGGAAATTAGCACCAAGTGCCAGATTAAGACCAATAACTGGGAGGTATCTGAAAGTGTTCTCTAATTTTGATCAGTGTGAAATGTTGAAATGCCTTAGTTATTTTGTGGAAAAGGTGTTCTGGTAGCATGGTACATACAGGATGAAAACTCCTTCAACTGTTGAGCAGTGAAGATGACATTATTTCAGGATTGTTAAATTGTTTATAAATTGTTCTCTAATTTTGATCTCCAGTGTATATATATATATATAGTTTGTATTGTTTGAGAAGTACAAAAGTATGTGTGACTGTTTCATATGTGTATGCAAATGTTTAATGTTTGTGTGCATAAATGACGTTTGATTTAAAAATGGAACCTTATACAATCTGAACGCGCACACACACACACACACACACACACACACACGCACACACACACACACACACACACACACACACACACACACACAAATATGCTGCATTCCATTTCACAATGTGTTGACAAAATTCAACACTCTGCAATGTCAGCAGCACAGATTTCACTTCCCCCATGCATTACCCATCTACTACTGTGAACATTGTGGACCTGTGTGCTTTCTGCAACCATCAGAAAGAATGTATTCCTCATTATTTTTTTTTACTTGTGGAGTACAAGCATTTTGGCATCAACTTGGAAATTATATATTTGTTATTTTATTCAGATATCTTACAATTTTAAATTAAAGGACATAATTATCTTTTTCCGTCACAGTAACAAATCATTTGAATACATCGTCAAGCTTTATATTTTAATGGCTAAATTCTACATTCATAAATGTAATTTTTTTTAACCATCTCATAAACTATCAACTTTCCTCTTTGAAATACAAAACCTCTTTAAATCTAACAGAAAATCATAAGTCTGCTATTGTCTCAACATTCTGATTTAGTCTATGATTTAGTTTTAGTTCATGATTTACTCTGTCTACTGTAGTTAAGTTTGTTTTTTGAAATCACATTTAACATGGCTGAACATCCTGTGCAGTATATTTCTCAGAACTCTGGAACACACCAACCCACACACATCCATGAAATACACACACACACACACACACACACACACACACACACACACACACACACATATATATATATAGGTGTGTATATATATATATACACACCTAGTTGCAGCCAGCATCCGTCCTGCTTGTCTGTTCACATTCTTTCACTTTCTCTTGCTATCTAGCGTGTGTGTATACAGTATGTGTGTTTTCTCTCATCTTTCAGATCTGTGAGTAGCCGGGATTGATTTCTCTGAGCGGCCATGTTGTAGCATTATCACCAATAATGCTAATAGTCGTAGTCTCTCCGGTGTAGGTGGTGTCTATTGGAGTTCAATAAAATGACTCTATAAGTTTTATTTGTTTGTTTTTGCCATGATATGTAATTTATTTTATTGTTTTCTTATGAAAACAAAATTTGGGTTAATTTCCAGTGGGCACAGGTGTGACATTTTTAGAGCATCTTTAGACATTTTCTAAACCCATTAAAACCATAAAATTAACACATGTTTATAATTTAATAAATTCCTCCCATGGAATACGTTTTCTAAAAATATTGATAACAAATTCACAGTGTCGTTATAATAAGAAAAAGAGATTAGAAGTTACCAAGACTGCAGGAAATGCAAAGCTTCATAGGCAGTCTGTACTGTAGGTGTATCGTTATATCCTGTGTAATGAGCATAAATATGAACTCCTTCTAACTCAATCATAGCCAAAGTAACACAGCTGATGTAGTCCTGTCCTCTATATTTACTATTAATCTCCTTCTTATTTCTTTTCCAAATAAATCTCAGTCTATTTTTTAAAATGCAGGATGAAGGTTATCAAAATATTTTTTTAGTGCCGTGCTCTCCTGGAAGCCACGGGAGCAGAGTTTATTTCAGACTGCACATGTCGTTAAAAAAACACTTTAACACTTTTGTTTCGGTAATAAACTCTTCTGTGCTGCTACTGACGGCAAACTCTCCATCTTCTTTGTTGTTTTACAGCAGTTGAAATCCAGAAGGTTGGTTACATTACAGCCAACTGTAGGTCTCATTCTCCCTCATCTCTTAAAGCCAATTAAAACGTCTAATCCCTTCTTCCCTGATATTGTCTTGACTTGTTCTGCGTCTTAAACTCTTCGTCTGCTTTATTCGGTGCTTTCACACACTCTTTCTTCTCGACACCATTTTTTCACCAAGTATTTAACATTGAGTGAACAGCAACTGCTCCCCAAATTTTGTGTGTGTGTGTTGTGACGGCGGGCCGTCGGAACTCACCTGGGCTGGAAGCAGATCAGCAATTTCACCACTCAGCGTCCGCGCGGCCTTTTAAGAGTAATTTATTTATCAGCTCTCATTTACACGCGTCTCTTTCTCCCCAGACTCGAGTACTTTCGAGTTCCGTTCTCCTAAAAAAAAAGCCTCCTGCTGTACGCCCACGCACCCGCTCTGTTGTCTCTGTGTGCAGCGCGCCTTCTGCTCAACGCCGCTGGTCTCATCTGTTCTGCACAAGCCCGCGCGCCTCTGACGTCACCGCGCCTGCTGAGGATCGACCCTGACCACCGCGACCTTCACCAAGACGGCTATAAAGCCTGTGTTTTCACTGCATGTAGTGTATTCATAAAGAACATCATACTTTGCTGCTAAACCAAAGCTTTCATTGAAGAACTGCTGTAAAGAAGTTGACACCTGCTTTCCGTGTGCCAGACCCGTTACAATACAGTATATACAGAATATACACGCAATGCCTCACATTTGCCGAAATAATGTGACTGACCCGTTTGGCACTTCAGCTGGTTTAAGTAAAGGCTCATTTGCATGGCTGTCTCACTTCTCCATTCAGTACACTCGCTAGTTTGACATTCGCACATTATGCAGAAGTTCGGAAGCGGGGACCGTCAACAAATTTCTGTCCGAATACTTACCTGCCTACGTAACCCAGTTATTCTATTTTTTTCCCGTAAATATGCATAATGTAGGTCATGCGTCATTGGATGCAGTTTAGTTTATTTAATAAAAATGATTATTATTGTATTAATTATGTACGTATACAGTGAATTAACTTGTAATTATTTATTTTCAAATAATAAAACAAAAAAAAACTATTTTTATAAATCGTTTTATCCCAAAAGATGTCTTCATTGATCTTTATTTAAATTCTTATTTTAATAAATCCCTAACTTCAGTAGGTCCAGTGTCCAGTTACGCTGGGATATGCGAAGAAGGAATTTCACTGTGCTCTAATGTATATGTGACAAATAAAGACTTTACTTTACTTTACTGTGGATCCAAACTAGAACCAAAATAATCTACTTGGCCAACCCCACAAAGAACACCACTTGTTATCCCAAGATATGCCTTCATTGATTTTTAAACTAAAAAAAAAACATGTAAAAAAAAAGAAAATGTAAAAAAAAAAAAATCAACATTTCTTTAATAGCTCTAAATCATGTGACCCTGTGACCCAAAACTAGGACCAAAATAATTTGCTCGAAGACCCCCGAGGTACACCTCTTTGTATCCCAAGATATGTCTTCGTTGATTTTTATTTTCATTTTAATTTCATTAAGTCACTATTTCTTCAATACCTTCTAGGCCAATTGACCTGGGGACCTAAGGGAACTATAGTACCAAAATAATTTCCTTAGAGATTCCCACAAGGTACACTACACCTCTTTGTAGTCCAAAATATGTCTTCATTGATTATTTTAATTAGAATTTTATTAAGTCACTATTTCTTCAATAGATTCTGCTATGTGACCCTGGAAGAACTATACAGAACACAAAAAGAAGGAAAAAGACAACATAAAGTACAAATGAGTAAGTTGAGGTAGTGCAAGTAAATTGTCTGTGAGATCATATATTTAAAACAGTAAACATTCCTTATTAAAGTAGCAGCAAAGTTCTTGTGCAAATAACAGCTAATAAATATTGTGCCAAAACTGCAATTTCAGGCTGGTGTGTGAAATTACTAGATGGTTGTTGATCCATGTGTTTATGCATCAGGTGACAGATACCACCCATCCTGGAGATATATATGTTGTTTCTATAGCAGTTACGTAAGAGGCGGTTTTCCAGCTTGATGTCCAATTGTCATTTACATACTATGGGCAATTTGGCAATGATAGTTGGCCTCACCTGCATGTATTTGGACTGCAGGAGGAAACTGAAGAACGTCCGGGGAAACCCAAAAAACACAAGGAGAACATCCAAACTTGTTCTCACAGAATGACAGAGACTACAGTGCACACCTCTTAAAGAAATCTTTAATTTTCTCATAGAGAATACGTGTCCTTTTTCAAGGCAAATATATACTTTTCTATCTAAGTATAGAAGTTCTAAAGAATGACAAGTCTATCGAGGAAGAGGCAGGTATAAACTCAAAGTATTGGTTTACTGTACAGCAACTTACTGTATTTTAAAATGTTTTAACACCTGGGAGGGCAATGATCAATTTAAGACCATCCACACTTGAATTTCTGGAAAAAAAAACAGATAGTTGCAACACTTTCAAATGTAAAACTGATTAAGTAGTGAATGATAGTTGTTTTGTAAAAGAGAAACCTTTGAAGTTTTAGATGGTTCACTTGTTGATTAAATTGTTACAGATGAATAAAGAACATGTTTTCTGTGTTTTACTTTTTACGTTTAAGTGCAAACATACAATAATGTCTTGGTGTTCCTAAACTTTTTCTTTCTATAGTATATGAATAAATTTTATATATATGGGAATGCATGGACCATTCCTGTCAGCAGCACTGCGCATGCTCAGGGCAGGAAACCCGCATGTAACTAACTGAGAGTGCTCTAGCCTCAGGTCCCCCTAATGATGTATGCTGATGTACCGTCCCACAAGAACAGACAACATAAATTCAGCACCCAAAAGGCAAAATAATTTACATCAGGTGGAATGTCTGTCCACCACTGGGTACTTTGCATACATTCATTCACAACAAGAGGGAATTTAGTAGTTAATCCCTGTCCCTGCATGTTTTTGGACAATGTATATAGGGAGAACACGCCAAGAATACACTCTAAAAAATGATTCTGTGGCCTTGTAAATTTCATAGTAATATAATAAGAGTTATGTTACTTTAATAAAATCTCTAAAAATCAAATACATGATTGTTTGAGTTAGCCAAATCAAAATTAATGCCTAAAAACAGCTATTAATTTTGTATTAAAATTACACTATAATTTAAGTTTATTTCACTAATAGAAATTGGTGTTTGACTGAGTTATATTTTTTACATACACTTAATATTTTTGTTACATTTCAATGAAAATATTTAGCAATGGAGTAATTATACTAATTAGTTTCATCGCTACAATCATCACTCATTCCAACTCAATATTCTTTATGTTTAACAACAAAAACTTAAATAATTGAGTAAATTGCCCCGTGCCAGTGCTCATGGGAAGTCTGGTGTAACATCAGAGACAAGAAGCGAGGACACGCTGCTGTGGGAACGGACAAGAAGCACCTGGAACATTCCTTACAATTCCTGGTAAGTAACATGTTACTGAAATAATGACTCTGTCTGCGTTCATACACAACTTTATAGTGTGTAAGTTACTGTTCTGAATCCTGTCACAGCCGCGCTCCAGAGCTAACGATAGCTACCTAGCAATAGCACAGTCCTGGTGTTCACTGTCATTTAGCTTGTTTGTTCCAAACACCAAACTGCTCAGCTAAAGCGCGGTGAATACAGATAATTTAAATCTGGTGTAAAATGAGAGATTTATTCGTTTAACAGCGAGCAGAGTGCGCGTGCATGTCGTGCTTTCCTCCGGGTTTCTCGCTGTAGGCGGCCGCGGTTGTGCCGCATTATTTGGATTTCTCCCGTTTTTATATCCCACTGTGGCGAGGATATAAAACTAGCGTGTTCAAATAATTAACGCGTTTGTAACTGTCCACCTCACACACTGAACCGCGAGTCTGCGTGTTTCACTCGGACACTTTAAGGAAGAAACGCAGACCAAAGCGAGTTTAAACAGCATAGATGAGGTGCAGTGTCGGGTGTCTTGCAGTGTTTTATCCGTTACTCTATGTGAGTATTTAACATGATTAAACACTGAGCGCGCTGCTGTTGGAAACTGTTTGAAAAACATAAATGCATCAGCTGTGCGTCCAGCAGCAGTAACACTGCAGAGAGCAGAACTCTGAGTCCGGTACAGCTCCAGTCATGTTTTACAGCACGAGAGGCAGGAAGTTTGATTAGCAGTATAATGCTGCATAGCTTATAACAAATAGAACTTCAACTTTTTAAGTTTTAAGTTGAAAAAAAAAATCAAGTTAAAGTCATAAGTACATGATGTTCTAAAATGTATTTGAAGTGCAAAAGTACTACAAGTACTCCACAAACAAAACAGTGTACTTAAACATGATTGAATTTGCCGTTGATGACATAAATGTGCTACGTACTAGTAACTAAAGCTGTGAAATATAACAATTAAGTAGTACAGCATTTCTCTCAGAGTTTTAATTGGGATAATTTTAATTGGGAAATATGTCATGTATGTTGTGATATGTAAGTAAAAGAAACTAAAACTGATTTTCAGTTGTTTTATTTTGTGTGTGTGAAACATGTTATATTTTCATTATCTTTTTCACAGCACCAACACCAGTAAAGAAGAGAAGTTGAATGGAGATAAAACAGGAGGTAAATGCCAACCATTTTAATGTTACAGTACTATTAAACGTGCAACCATTGAATCAAAAATAGAAATTAAAACGATTTAAATATTTCACTTCATCTAGAATATACGAATTCTCACCTAGAATATACTGTTTTTTCCATTAACTAAAGTAAAAAAAAATGATATAGTTTATTGTAATGCGTAAATAAAGTTGGTTATCATTTTTGTACACGGGACAAAGACAGGTAAAAGGGATGTTCAAGTCAAAGCAGGACCTTTGATTGTGTAGAATAACAGAACACACTTGTAAGAGTAAAAGCTTTCTATATGTCTCTCTATATTTTTTCTCTATATCTGAGGTTGTGCATGGTTCTGCAAGAGCAAAATGCCTTTGGTGATCATAGCCGTCCGTTTTTTTTGTAAAACCATTCCACTGGAATATTCACCGGAATGACTGTAATGGGCACTGTAAAATCAAATTGGTTTTACATCTTTGTTTCACACAAAGTCCTGTTTTGACTTGAACACCACTTATAGATCAGTGTGATTTATTAGTCCAAAAACGATGTATTTGAACGGAAGTACTATTTTACCAGTCTGCTAGGTTTTACAGTAACAGCCACACTTCTACTTACTTGTACACTATTGTTCTTATTTTAGGTGCCAGCTTATGGGATGGCAGTATGAGCTCTGCACATTTGTTGCATCGTCATGGAGTGAACTTCCATCATTATGGGGTAAAGCATGGTACCGCTGGTCATGGATATTTAGTGTCCTGTCTTCATTTAGACTGTATTGCTTCTTTAAGACCTGAGAAGGTCTGCGCACACATTTGTATGGATCCCCTAGTTTGCAGGAAACTGAAGTGTGAAGGTGTTCAGTGTTTCAGATTTCAAATGTGACTCATTAGATTCTAATACAAAAGTCTATGTTCCACATATTAACTGTATAATATTTGTGGCAAAAGTATCATTTGTGAGTTTTCTAATAAGATTCACCTCATTGTTTATGATCTTGTTACCCATCATTTGCAAAGTAAACCAAGTTTTACTGAGTTTAGACTTCATGTCTTTTCAAATTTGTTAAATAAATGTTTAATTAAAATGATAGTGTGTATCGATTCTTTGTTTATAATCTGGTGTCATTAGATACAGTACATTGACCTGAATTAAAATACTCCTTGAGTAAAGGGTAAATATAGTTAAAAAAATTATGTAAGTGTAACATATTAATTCTGTGATGGAGAAGTTTGAATTAAATTCAGTTAAAATATTTAGTAAATCTAGCACATTTGTTTGTTAAATAATAGTCTAATTTTCAATTTCTTCTACCTTGCATTTCAATTATATCTACTCATTTATTTTACGCATTTTCACTTAGGGTAACCATTGCATTAACTCAATTTTGTACATCATTGTATAAATATAGTTATTCAGGTCTACTCAATTTTTTTTATTGACTTGTACTCAATTCATGAAGTATATTTTATATGATTTTGCAAGTTATTTACTCAATATTTTTAAGTGTAAAAATGTTTCACCCAAAAAATTGAGTACAGCACAGTTTTATTTTTTTGAGTGTAACCCAGTCTTGTGTCACCACCATGTGGTGTGGCTTGGGAAAATTTTTTGAGGAAGCCAGTTATCAATATGACCATTTTTTATTTTATCACTTTGTGTGTATGCGTGTGTTTTCTACATCATTAGTTGCTGCTTTAACAGTTAGACATTAATTTTACAGTAAAAAAAATAATAATAAACAATTTCAAACTTGCATGTTTGTTTGTTGTTTTCAAGAAGCCAAGTTGCAGAATGCTTAAGCCTTTTTTATGCTTTGCCAGAATGACTTCTGAGAGCTGCCTGAAATACATTTTTTAAGGCCCTAAGGTTATATTACAATCATCTTAACTGTTCATGGATATATATATATAATATATTTTTTGCAATTTGTTTCTAGAAATCTATTTCACAGGACATGCATGTTTAACCTCATCTGTATGCTTAATGATGATTGGTTATTAATTCATCCAATAATTTTAACACAAGTATTTAAAAAAATATATGAACTAAAAAAAAAAACTAAAAAGCAAAAGATTATGGATATTCCTTTCCACTTGTGATTTAAAATTATTTTCTGTGAGTTTGAAATAATGTCCCCTTTCCTCATTTATCTCAAGCGCATTTTAGAATAAGATGCTTGAATAAAAAATACATCAGAAAAGTTTTTCAATGCTTTTTATTTAACAATCATTTCTCTATGCTTACATTTGTTTAAACAAAACTGTAAATAAGGTAATATGTTGCTTGTAGGTTATAGCTTTTTATTTCTTCAATCAATGTTAATATTATAGAGATTAACCTATGCTATTTCTGTATGATTCTAGATCTAGATCTTTCTTACTCTCTCTCTCTTATAGTTTAAGTGTGAATGGTGACCTCCACCTCCCCATACACCTGCCTGAGAGCAGCACAATCCAGGCTGGCCATCAGTCTGGTGGTTCCTGCCCTGCGAGGACTAAAACGCTCGGTCCAGGTTATAGAGTTGCCTGGGCCTATTATGCTGCAAAACACACACACATGCATTTGTTAAAAAATAACGTTTGCAGGCATCTGATGCTTTAAAATGTCAAGAGAGTGGATACTATTTTGTTCATTTACAAAAAAAAAAGTAAGAGCACGCATGTAAATCCCCTCTGTATAGTACTCTGATCCTAGACTCTTTTACATCCTATAAGAAACTAGTGGTTTCGTTTGGTTTACCTGTACTGCTTAGTATTAATTGACATGATTCCAGGCCCCTCCACACGCACATACACATTTTCCAAACTGAATTTGAAGGGGTTGGTGAACTCCACTGTTACATACATGTCTTCAGCCACTCTGGGAGAACCAGTCACCTAACAGAGAGAGAAAGAGAGAGAGTGAGAGAGAGCATGCATGAAGAGGAAAATACTCTTTTTGATTAATAGATTTTATAGGGAATTTATTAATGTTTACCGGGAATTTAAACACGTTTGATTATTTTTTTTTACCCACCCAAATTTTAAACCTCAGTGACAGGGTATATTTTATTTATTAATTTATTTTTTAATGTTTTTTTGTTTGTTTTGTTTGTTTGTTTTTTTGCCACAGACCTTCACAGTGAGTTTGGGATTGTGCACAGTGACAACCCTCATGGCGGTTATTATTAGACCTGTCTCTTGCACTTTTCCCGTAGCAATAAAGTTCAAGTTTCCTTGTTCCACCAGCTTACTCAGATAGTCCTTACTGCGCACCAGAATTTTTTCTTTTGTACCTGATAAAGAAAAACAGGGGTCTATGATATGCCATGATATAAATAGGGATGCTGTATTTAGAAACCTGAAGTTAAATCGCTCAAATATATAGATATCTAAACTAAATTGTGTGAGGTTGTTAACTGTCCAGTAAATTTTCTATTATTGCTAATAAACAAGTATTAAAATTAATACAAGTACGTTCATGTTAAAATAAAAATTTTATTTGTAAAATGACACACACTCACTTTGCTGCGGTGCCAGTTTTACAACTGGAGTCTTGAAGATGACCTCAGCACTCGGCACTCCTGTATAGTAGACCACGTTACCACTGATGTAGATGTCCACCACACGTGACTCACTGCTGTGGTTGGTAAACTGCAGCTCGAGGTCAAAATCATCCCCCCACTGCACCTCCAGAGCAAGGATCTCTACTTCCACATCAGCCTGACGCACAGAAGCCTTTTCCCGCTGACAGCCAAACTCCACTGCTTTCTCCAGAACTCTGCGTTCCTCTTCAGTGCCTACAGACAGAGACAGATCCAGAGAGAGAGAGAGAGAGAGAGCTCTCACTATTGTGGCACTTCTAACACTATTAACTCATCTTGTATTTGTGAACACGTAATTATCATGAACAGAAATGAGTCATGGTTCTGTGTAACCTATACCAGACATATAGTTCAGAGCATGCACAAGCTGACCTACCCTCAGGGAATTTGTAATGCCCTGTGACGTCCCTCCGTCCATTATCCAGCACTGCTTTGGTCAGCACCATGCGGCCCACGTAGCTGGTGTTTATCTTGACCACTTGCAGTGTGCCATCTTTGCTTCTGGTGTAGTAGACCAAGTCACTGTTCACCTGAAGGGTGCAGTCAGTCACAAAATCAGTTGAAGTAGAAAGGTGACAGTGCATACATTATTTTCAACTGTAATAAAAATAATACATAATAATAAAAGTTATTAATATTATTATTATAGTAGTAGTAGTAGTAGTATATATACTTTACTACTACTACTACTACTACTACTACTAATAATAATAATAATAACAACCTTTGTAAACATAAACTAACAAATAATTCTTTGTTGATGTTCAGTTACTTAACATCTTAGCACACACCTCGCAATTAAAGCTATATTTCCATATTATAGATATATAATAATTTTAAGTGCTTAATGTCTTAATGGTTATTAGAATATCCATTAATTCAAAAATGCTGTTTAACATGACAAATCCCCCCAAATTAATTCATGAAAAAACCTAAATAGTCTGTTTTTCTTTTTTCTAGAAGTTCCAAATGGTTGTGAAAGACATACTTCATCATTTAATTGGAGCGCATTATACTATTTGCGAAAGAATCATGGTTGACAGAGTCAGATAGATAGAAATAGAAAGCAATCAATAACAGATTAACTAAAGTGACATAAACACATATTAATCAAAGAAAAGTTTTTTTAGGCTAGTAGATTAAAGATGGTGTCCTTTTTACATGCTTATATTTGCACAAATTAATTTTCAGAATTAGTTATGGTACAAATGCCAGGAGTGATACACATTGTGGAAAAGGGTATCATTTATACGTCTGCAGCATGTTTATTTCATACCTTTGCAGTCTTATACATATTTTGTGTATTAATCTACTAATCTACTCACCTCTGCAAACACAAATGGGGCATCAAAAGGATAGCAGACCTGCCCATGTTTAATGGCTGCAACAGATGCAGGTCCACACCTGTACATACCTGTAACACAGTTACAATCTTTAAAATCATATGTTAATCAATACACTTTATCTCTGCTTTCTGTCAAGTTAATTCCTCTGCTTATGCCTGATAAGATGCAAAAAAAAACAACTCTGTGCTCTGACACCAGCTTCATTTTTTTTTTACATATCTTACAGTACTTTTTTACATGGGGTTTGTAAGTTACATAAATAATATTATCTTTCTTTGAAAATAAAAAAGGAACAGCACAGTTTTGCTATGTGAAGTGCAAAAATATTCACATCTGATGTTGTGGTGTTTTACAATCAGATGAGCCTATAACAAAGTATTTTCGGTATGTGCTTACTCACATTAGTGATTGTGTTTTTCTGTGTGTTCTCACCATCACTGGTCTCCTGAGGTGTAGCATCTACAACTTGCCAGCCTCCAAAGCCATCGGGAAGATCAGGTCTGGACATGTAGCATTCATTCCAGCAGTGATAATTCCTGGATTAAAAAATTCTCAGTGTAAAATAAGACAAAGACTGATATTCATTCCAGATATTAGTCAAGAAAACTGGACATGTTTTAGAGCCACAAAAAGGCAAGACCATATATACTGCTGTAGATGTTGCTGTAATCCATATTCATCCAATACATATTATGTTCCAGTCATCTGGAGTGCTGTTATGTTGATGTGTTCAATTATTAACATTAATAACCCATTAAACTCTGGGTTTTATTGGTTTAAAACAGGAGCTGACCAGATGGAGTCTTTGGTGTGGATTCTGTCCACTTTGCCATTTTCATCTAGTATGATATCCATCTTTAGGTTCCCATTGTTGTCATGAGCAGAGAAGAAGTTTGTCACAACTCTGCCAGGAATACCTAGACAGCGCATGACTGAAAGAGAATAAGGGAATCACAGATTTAATTTTATAAACTATAAAATTATCTGAAAATTATTTTTATAGTTGCAGTTTATTCTTTTGATTACTATACAATTCTATAATTACTATACCATTATGCTACTGTTATATGATTAAAGCCATTTACGCAAAATTGGTGGGGAGCACAGTTTTCAGTGTGAGACCAGTGTTTGATCAGCAGAGGGTAGTAAAAGCATGCTCTTACAAGTATTAAGCACAGCAGCGTAGACCCAGCACTGGGCGTAACCGACTGACTGTCCTCCTCTTCCAGCGTAGTCAAGCAAGATCTCCACACTGCCTATCCAGGAAGTAGGAGGCACACCATACACGTAATCACCAGTCCAGTTTCCCAACAGCACACCATCATCATCTCGTGCGTTCATCTACAGAGACAACACAGTAGTGTATGTCTTTTTTATACTTATTTGTTAATGGTTAAAAAGGTGTTCATTGAATCATTTAGCTTCTGTGAGTAACATTTTTATCTAACATGAAAATGAAGAACAAGGTAACTACAATCATTTATTTTTTAAGAACTCTTTATTTTCCATTAAGCTTCTTTATGATGAACTGTTCTCGAGCTGCCCTAAAAAGTGGGATTTTATTGTTATTGTTTTATTATCTCACCATAGCAGATGCCATTCTGCTGATTTTGATAGGATCTCCACGGTTAGTGATGGCCATTTCAGCTTTATCCAAGATGAACAGACATGCATCCAGTATGCCAAATTCAAACTGAAAAAGAATGAGATAACAATAGCCTTAAGTCACCGTGACGACTCAACTATAAAGGTTTAACCAGTTAATTAGCAATCAAACAGAATATTGTTATATCACAGACAAGCTCAGACTCAGCATGTTTCTTTCTTTTGCATGATAAAATAAAGATTTTTTTGCTTAAACCCAAACTTTCATGTTATGACTGATTTTCAATGTAAATGGAATCTATTGCATTAAGCCATGTGATTCTCATTAATATGCACAGCTTTACAGGCTGTACCATGTTCTCTCTCTCTCTCTCTCTCTCTCTCTCTCTCTCTCTCTCTCTCTTTTTTTGTAAATTTGTACAATTTTGTAGCTGTTTTTTTCAAATGATATATTTTGTACCTGTCCGTAGTTCCAAGTACGTTCGGACACATCATCATATGCACCATGATAGATGATGCCCAATTCATTTAGCACACACTCCTCTCTTTCCTCTTCATCATCAAGGTACACTGAATCACCTACCATGAGAAGGCCAAAGTCAAACATAAAAAAGTCATTGACAATTCTTAAAACATTGATCACCTTGCTCTTTCTTTTCTCTCAAGGTTAATGTGTAAGTTGTAGTATTACAGAGAATGCACAAAGCCCTCCATTCTGAAGGTTTCCTTGTCTTATTGCAGCTTTGTCTCTAACAGCTACAAAGTGCTTATCCTGAAAACCTTCTTTAAATGTTAAAAATGAATGAACACTGAAAAGTGAACACTGACAGAATTTTTTATCGAATAAACAATTATAGACTTTGATATCAAATCAAATGCAGTGTCCTGCAGCCAGCTCTTCTAAACTAATGTATATATTTTTAGTTTACTGCAACATAAGAGTGACTTCTGACCTGGTGACCATGGGTTAAAGAGTATGTATGTGTCCGATGTTGGGTCCCTCCTAGTCCTTCGAATCCCATATGGAGTGACCACAGCGACATGCATCCTGTACTTTCCCACAATGCAGTCAGGAGCAGGAGTGATGCCCATAGTGACAACATTGTCTGACTTTTCTGTGATCTGACCACGCCACACACTCTGCCGCTCCGCAGTAGGGAAAACAGGAATGTAGGTGCCTTTACTGTACTGTGCACCAGCACCTAGTGAAGAGGAATATATTTAGAAATAATACCTGCACACACTGTGGACCAGGACAACCAACAAAACATGAACACTTCAAATTAAGTATCTGATGTACATGTACGTTCTGATATATGTTCAATTATTCTTATGTTCTTATGAATTTTATGAAGAGTGAAGAGTGTTTTTTTGTGTGAAAAAAATTGAAACAAATGGAGAAAAAATCTCTCTGCAGAATTCTAATTAATTTACTATAAATACCACATGTCTGCCTAAATATATGTCAAAACTGCTGAGCTGCTTTGTTTTTAAGCTTTAGTGGACAGATTTCCAGAGAAAGTAACACAAAGATAACATACAGTATGTGTGTGTGAGTGAAACTGCGCTATTTTAGTGTGTAGACCAATCCAACAAACAAACAAACAAATAAATAAATAAACAAACAAACAAACAAACAAACAAATAAACAAACAAATAAACAAACAAACAAACAAACAAATACAAACCATAGAAACCATACCACTTTATACTGAAATCTCAATTGATTACATTATTGAGATTATAATGCTGTATTATTAGATTGCTATTTAATTGTCATAAACAAATCCTGTTAACCCAACTCTACAAGAATCTTATTAATCAAAATAAAAAAGGATGTTTAAATTCTGTGAACTGAATGACTTGTAGAAAGAGGAAACACTCAGGAGATGGGGAAGTAGATCTTTAGAAAGGAAAAGAAACCACATGGCAATGTTTCCTGCTCATTGTCACGCCAACAACAAATGTTTTTTTTATCATTATGTTATTGCCATTATTACTCAACACTCACGGAGCACAATCCTATGAAAAGAGGAAGACATCATGATTACCTAAGTAAGCCTTTCAATTCTCCAGAATAAATACCAAAGAAATGGTAGGTAATTTGAGTAATTTGAGCAGCTCAGTGCAAGAGGTTTTTACTGGCTTACAATTTCTATCTGTTATTGTAACTTGTAACTTACTATATTATATTATATTCAGTAAGTTGTTATTGTACATACAGTCCTGACATTAATCCAGTGGAGACGCTATGACTTGAAGATGCTTATCCAATGGTCAGACAAATATTAAAATACCAAAGTATTGATATAACACTGAAATAGTTCAGAAGGGAGAAATGATCCTGCTAAGCATATTGTCAGTCTTACAAGAAGCTACACAAAACATTTGGTGGAAGTTGTTGCTGCTAAAGGGTGATCTTCAAGTTACTAAATTTAACGCTTCGCTTTTTTTCCAGCATGCCATGTAAATTATTGCTCAATATACTCAGAAAAAAAGAAGTACTGCTTATCTATAACTGTCACATAGATGCAAATCAGACCTTTTCTAAAACTCCAAAAGGTTTACAAAGTTTTCTTCAAAGTTCTTGCAATTTTAATATAATAATGATTATGTTTTAAAGTTAACATACCAATAGCAAACTCAACAGCAAACTTGTCCTTTTCAGGATTGAAAGGGCGGTTAAAGGTGATTTTGATGAGGAATTCCTGCGCTCGGCGTACAATCAGGTGGTCGTTGGAGTAGAGGGATGTGTGATGCCGCTGCTTGTTCGACTCATTGGGCTGTTTGAGCATATTGACATCCCAGATGTCCAGATAATCTGTACAAATGTGACACAAAGACGAAGATATATATAGATTAAGATTATCTCTGTTTACAAAGGCATCGTTAGGAAGACATCTTTAAGCATATAAATAAGTATCAAGCATCTAGCAAAATTATAATACAAATTAAACTTTTCTGCCACTTGTGACACAATCTTAAATTAATTAATGTCATGTCCTTTTTAAAGAAAAGGCAGTTAAATACAGGAAAGCAGAAACACTTTGTCCTGATAAGATGGGTAATCATTTCCTTTACAGAAGTTATCTTTGCCACAAAAACAGAAGTCTTTCCAATCATTAGGAAGCAGGCAAAAGAGAGCAGCGTGTATAGAAGAAACATTTAAACAGCTCAATATTTTGGTGTTACACTGTTGGACATGGTGGTTAGGCATTTGAAAGTATGTAGTTTACTGGTAGACTAATGGATAACAATTAGTGTTCTATCTAACCATAACATGGGTTAGATTCCTGGTCAGGTAACCAACCCTTGCCACTGCACCCCAGTCCCTAGCCCAGATAAGTGGGAAGAGTTGTGTCAGGATAGATATCAAGCACAAACATGAGTGCCAAAATCAGATATGCAGACCCTGTGATCTGCTGTGGTGACCTCCACATGAGGAGAAACTGAAGAGTTTCATGTCACCTACATAAATATTACACAGAATCAGTGAACACTATAATACTGTATTATTACCCATATATTACATATTATATGTAGAGGAATGTTTATATAATATATAGTTTACACATCTAATTTTAATAAAATATAGTGTTCATTGATCCTACATATTTTTTTTTTTTTAGTTAAAATCCCTTAAGCAAGACCCTTAACTCTCACATGCACCCCAAGTAATAATTTTATGATATAAACAGGAGGCTTCCTCGTGGGGTTGGAATCAACTCACCAGTAAGAGGTGGAGGACCTCTAGGCAGGAGCATGAAAGGCTCAAATTCTGGGATTTCTTCATATTCTTTGTTGGAGTTGGCAATCGGGCCTGTGCTGCGTCCACGATGAGAGGCTGGTTTAGGGCGTACAGGGGGCGCGGCTGGTGTTGAGGGCATGGGAATGTTCTCAGGAGTCTCCTGGTCAGTCATGATTGGTGTACTGCTGAAAAATACCAATGACTCAAAACGTGCATTTAAGAAACCAACAAAACAAGATTGAAATGCTGATATACAGAAGTAATGCTGGAGATGTATTTATGGTTTCTGTGCCATTCCATATATGCTACTAAATCTTCATCAAAATGTTGTATCACATTATATAGCACTTGAAGTGAAAGGAAATGTTTTAAATAAACTATGCTTATCTACTTATCACAGCGTTACAATTTATCATGGACACTGCACATAGCTGTGGCTAACACAAGTGTCATTGGTGATGGATGAGCTGCTCATCGCATCTGTGTGTTAATCAACTCAAGCCAAAAGTTACTCAGCAGCCTGAGTCAGCAGATATACATGTGCAATACTAAACTATTTTCAGCTCTCAGCTGCAAATAAGGAACAACTGGGCTTTGTGACCTTTATAGCAGAAAGTACTTTTAAGAAACATATACATTATACATATAAATTTGAAACTGCTAACTATCTGACACAATATGTAACCATCTTCAAAGATAAGTCAAAGGTTGTACAGGACATATTTACTTCATGAGCAAAGCAAGGAGGTTGACTTTTTGTTTGTTTGTTTGTCTGTTTGTTTGTTTTTGGACAAGGGTGTTCACCAAATACTGCAAATGTAAATTCATGGGGAAAATACACATGTTTCTCCCTGCCAAGTTAAAGCCAAAATATTATGTATACGTCATAAGTTTGTGTTCACACTTGAATGGCACAAAGTACTCACACAGAACACAGAACTATTTAAACGTCTGTTACATAAAGTACTTATAGGTGTAAAACCAGTGGGCACTGTGTTGGCATCTCACTAAACCTCTGAAACAGTGAGTCATACCAAATACACTACATGCTCTGTTTTCTCTCAGCACACTCATAAATGTGAACGATGCCACTTTTTCCACAGTTTGGCAGTTGGAGAAATGGGGGTGAGAAAAATACCTATCAGCAGGAAAATGTTCTCTTAAGGCAGTGTTTTATAAGTGGTTGTCAAGACACCTTTTACTGCCAAAACACACACACACACGTGCACACGCACACGCACACGCACACACGCACACGCGCACACACACACACACACACACACACACACACACACACACACACACACACACACACACACACACACACACACACACGCACACACACACACACACACACACACAAAATCATAGTGGATATAAGACAGCTACATATATTCCTACACTATGCATAACCAGCTTTAAGAACCTCATAGTTCACATTGTTCCCTGAACTCCTTTCTCATAAAAAAGAAGCAACAACATGTCTATTTCCTAAGGAGACTAAATGAAGACCATGTGTATGCCAGGGTACTAATGAGCTTTACTTCAGTACCACTGAGGGCATTTTCACTAACTGCATCTCAGTTAGAAAGCATTCTCAAAGACTCCTCTTACCCTTTTTATGGACTAATTACCCTCGTCCCATCAGACAGGTACCGCAGGTGCTTTTTTTCCTGTTGTTATTTTTGTATTAAACAGCTGATCACAATACAACTACAAATGCACCATCTCTTTACTTGTACTGCATTGGTTATTCACTATGCATCTCATCACTACTAATAACTAATGTTAATGATGTTTCAATAATATTTGATCTATATACAGACTTGCATATAAGTTCATATGGGTATTCTGTTCAGCATGGATCTCTTTATCATGTTCTTCACCACTTCACAATCATTGTTAGTATGTCCATACATTATTTATTATAAATATGTCACCTATTGCACCTGTATATATAGTGCTGTAAGCTAAGCTAAATTGGGTGAAGCTTAGAGCTTCCAGTTTAGCATTCCAAAAATGTTATGGGGAAATGTTTCGGATAATTGTGCTTGTTTTGAACATGACTTTGTTGCTTCCATAAAAGCAATATGTAATGCATTTAATTTACTTTTATCAAAAGTTAAATGGAAAAGTGAAATCCTTCATTCTGAAGGTGTTCTCCCAAATGTACCGCATCTTCTCTTGGTTACTGAACAAGTGCAAAAATAATAATTTACAGACAACTGATTATTAAGAGCATGTGACTGAAAAACATACAGTGTATACACTTGATGGCCAAAGATATGTAGACATCTGACCATTACACCCATTCGTGGTTCCTCCTCAAATGTATCTGGTTTATCATTCTTAAGTTAAGTAATTTGTGGACACCAACTTAACTTGTGACCCTAATATATTAATTAAAACAGATACTTTATTAAAAATTTGTTGCGATGGCACCTCAGCAGCTGTGCACAATCACTAATTTGGCCAGTATCATTGGGTGAGGTGGACAGGATGTTTAATGCATGGAAAACTTTTAAAGTCTTGAGCTAAACAAAGTAAAATCAATCACCTTCTTCAACACCTCTTCTGAAAAAGAGTTCATCTTTTATTAGTTCATACATATTTATACTCTGACCACTCAGAGAGCTGTCAATGGAAATCTTTGCCTGATTCATCAATGGAATTAAATTTTGCATAATAAAATTCTACTTAATGACATAAATATTTGAAATGAAAATAAAGCTAATTGTATGCCAGGTCTTAGATGTTTACAATACAAAAGTAAAACTTTTGTGCAAAATAAAAAATAATTCATATTAAGGTGAAATATTTACATTAAAAGCAATGAGCATGCTGGTGGTCCACTAACCTGATCTGTTTGGTAGTAAAGATGCAGGACAATCTTCAGTCTGCACACACACACATGCACACTTCAGGCTGCTGAGACTGGTACGAGAACTTCTCTTTCCTTCTTCCATTTATAAGCAGTGAAGGAATAGCCCACCGTGTGTGTGTGTGTGTGTGTGTGTGTGTGTGTGTGTGTGTGTGTGTGTGTGTGTGTGTGTGTGTGTGTGTGTGTGTGTGTGTGTGTGTGTGTGGTGTGTGTGTTAAGAGACAAGGCAGCCTCTGGGTGTTGCAGGATTTTTTTTTTTTTTTTTTTTTATTGCAGTGGCTTATAAGCCATTTGGATCACATGTGTAATACAAACAAGCATGCATTCCTGTGCTTTTGAGTGAGTAAATAGGGGTTTATGTGCATAAGTACTTACAATTTAATTTCATATTTTAGTGTGTTTTGTGTCCTTTGAGTAAGACTTGGAAGAATGATGTGTGACCAAATAAAGAGCTAATATTCTCTGTCTAGACAAGCAAGTTTTAGACAGTTAGCATAAATGATGATTATACTGTATTTAACATATGATGAATATACCAAAAAGATTTTAGATTAAATTGAATAACACAATGTAATTTACATAAATTATTTTTTTGCTTTATCATCAGATTTGTAACATTATTTCAGATCAAAGGAAAACATAATTTGTAAAACCAGAATAAATTTTTATAATTCTATTTAAATAAAATGCATCCTGCGTATAGAGTATGCTACAGAATATCTGTGTTTTTTTATGTTCTTCAGGCTGCATGTTAGACACGCAGCCAGCTTAGATCACTCTATATCACTTCACTTTACCCATAACACAGAGAAACAGAACGCTCTTGTTAGGAGCAGCTCTGAAGCTAAGGAAACATTGAGTAAAAAGTGTGATCTCAGAAACATGCTAAGTAAATCCAGACCAAACTGTGCTCATGTTGCAACAGCTTTAAATCACGAGCCTTTTAATTATGTTTGATGTATCCAAAGCAGATGGAAGTAAACATCAACATCTGCAGCCAGCTATAATAACATTGAACTAATATAACCAATGTCCACAGTTTAAAGAAGTGAAAAGCAGGGATGTGGAAAAAAAAAAAATATTCCATCGATTTCTGGAAAACAGCCATAAATTATGAAAAGTGGCCTAAATAGAGTGTTTCTGCCAATAATATATTTTTTGTTATTTCTGCTTTAAGAAAACATGAAAACATACCAAAATGGTGTGGAATGTTTTTATTTTGGCTATCTTATTCTGTAATCTTGCTTCGGCAAATACCTACAAATATTATGGTATGATCCTGTTATGGAGCCAGTGCAGTAACAAATGTAGCTGTACTGTACATACAGTCATTCTGTCTAAAAATGTCTACAGATGTCCAACCCCTTGCTCATAAGAGTCCCTACATAGAGAATTTCATGCATACAGCAATTGGATAAGCTTAATAATTTCCGTTAACTGAAATCAGTTGCCATCTCACATTGTCTCCAGTATGCTTATACCATCATCATCATCAACAGAGAGAAGACCATTTTCACACTACATTGTAGGACAGTAGACTAAATGGTTAAATGACACCATAAAAGTAAACAAAAAGTTAGAAGTACTTATTTCCCTACTACTATCAGTGCACACAGTCATCATCATCATCATCATCATCATCATCATGTTTACCAGTGACTAAAAGTGATTTTTAACTTATGTGGAAAAACAGAAACTAATGTGTATGGTGATAATAACTGAAAGGAATACCCATAGTCCATTTAAAAAAAATTTTTTATCTTTAAATCTTGTAGTATACCAAATTTAAAGGTAGGCACAGTGGACATTGAATAAAATGTTTAATTGTGATCATACACCTTTTCTTTCATTCATGGTAACCATACAGTATGTACTTACTCATTCACTCATGGCACATGGTGCCAATCTATCACAGGGCACACACACATACACAAACTCACATGCTCATTTACACACTACAAGCAATTTGGGATCGCCAATTAGCCTAAAGTGCAGGCCTTTGGACTAGGAAAGCGGAGTACCAAGAGAAAACCCAGCAAAGCACGGGGAGAACATGCAAACTCCAAGCACACAAAGATGGGAATCGAGTCTGGCTTGGAATCAAATCCAGACTCTGGAGGTTAACCATAGTTAAAATTATTTAAATAATATTTACTTATGTGTATCCATGAAAAGAAATAAAGAAAGTTCCTGGACAGCATGCAGTTTTCAAGCCTATGCAATGTGGTTATGAAATCATATTGAGTGTGATTTCCAGGCTGCAGCATTGCAGTTGCAAACTTTAACAAAACTTTACTGAAGTCACAGATTTCCAAAAGGACAGAAATCCACTAATTTACTGTAAGCCTATTTACTGGGGTAATTAAAGTGATTGCAATTCTCTTAAGGTTCCTGGGGTTCTGCCTTTCCTGGAGTGCTGCCTTTCATTTGAGTGTTTTCACCACTCCCAACACACATGATTGCACTGCTAAGCTAATTGCCATTTTTTGCTGAGTTGAAGTGGCTGTGCTACAGCACGTAAAACACCAGTCAATATAGTACAAAGGGTACTTGAGAGGTGAGGGTGGGAGGCTGTGCACTTGTGAAAATAAATGTGTAAAAATAAAGCTAAAATACTAACTGAAGTAATATCATAGCGTGTGAAGATGCTACACTTTACTACGGCAGCTTTAACCACAGCGTTATGATTTCCGCTCTGCTCATGTCAGTATGCAGCACCCTTTTCTACTTCCTGTGCTTCACTGCAACTCAGAAAGAAACCACAGGTTAATCACGTGACCTGGTTTCCACATTCTCTTTCGTACACTAGTCGGAAGTGAACAGTCTGTTTTAACAAGATTAACTTAAAAGGATGGTAAAAACAAATATTTAAGTCGATCCAAACAAAGACGTAAAGCTGGAAGATACAGCAGGATGATGGACACACAAAGCTCCCAACCAATCAGTCCTGGTAAGCTACATTTTTATGTGAAGATGAGCACACAGAAGACGTGTGTCTGAGCATCTGGAACATGAAGAAAACTTGAAAACATTTCTACTCTACCTTCTATGTACTATATAATAGTGAGAGATTTTTATATCATAGATTTAAGAGCCATTAGGGCATCAGACAGGATTTGAGGTGATATATTTACGGATTAAAAGTAACTACATTTGCTAGTAAAGATTGCTGTGGTGGATGCATTTAAAAACTGTTGGGAAAAGAAATCTATGATGCCACTGTTGTACAATATTCAAAGTGGAAATTTTAAGTGTGAATACATGAAAACGCCACAGTGGGCACACATAAGACTGCAGAACATCTTCATAACTAAAGACCTTATTTGGAACGACTTCAGAAACCATTAAAGGTTAAAACACTTTAACACCCCGGACAAATTTGTTCTGAGAACAATCAAAAAACTTCTTTAAAAATGTAGTCTTAGAGACCTACAGCTAACCCGAGGGCTACTCCCCACTGGGCCCATTCCATTGTGATGTATTTTGGAAGAGGAAGTAATTGTTTAAGCACTACAGACGCTGTGTGGGCGGGCTGTTTTTTTTATTCTGCTGCTAGTATGAATTAACCAAGCAGTTGATGTGACCTTGCAAATTGCCCATCCAGTAAATCTAAATTTATATATGAGTAAAATAATATTTATGCACGAAATGATTTTTTTTTTTTTGTTAATTAGTGTCAACAGAAAATAATTGTTTAATTATTCATTATCTTTAGCAGGAGCCAAACAGCAGGCTGCAGCAAAGACAGCAGGGAGCCCTCTTCATGATAACCCTTCTCTCCCCGAGCTGCGCCTGGTCCTGTTAGGCCGCAAAGGAACTGGGAAGAGTTCTTCCGGAAACACCATTCTTGGCGTGGCTGGAGGATTTGAGAGTGGGAAGCCAACAGAAGAGTGTGTGAAAAGACGAGCTGACACAGCAAAACATCGTGTTACAGTGGTGGATACGCCAGGGTGGGAATGGTACTATTCTGGCAATGGCACCCCTGCCTGGGTGACAAGAGAGACAATGAGAAGTGTCACTGTCTGTCCACCTGGACCCCATGCTTTGCTTCTGGTGATGCGGTCCTTTGCTTCAGTCACAGAGGATTACTACAAGCAGGTGGAAGAACACCTGGAGCTTTTGGGCAAGACAGCCTGGCCGCACACCATGCTGTTGTTTACACATGGGGAGGAACTAGGCTCTGTTCCTATAGAACAGAGGTTACAAAATGCAGGAAAGTCCTTTCAGAAGCTTCTCGAAAGATGTGGAAACAGGTTCCATGTGCTTGAAAACAAACGCTGTGGCAAAGATGGAGCACAGGTGAAAGAACTGATAAGGAAAATAGAGGAGATGGTAAAGGAAAGAGGTGGAAGGCATTATGAATATGACCCTTTACTTCTTGGGATTGAGACGGAAGGGAAAAGGAGAGCAAGAGAGAGAAGAAAGAAACAAAGAATAATGGAGGCTCAAACACAAAAAGCGGTCATAAAAGCAGTGCTCACATGTGAGTCAATCTGATATTGTCTACCTGAAAATACAGAAAATATTTAACTTTAAATAGGTGCAGACAAAGCAAGATTGTAAAAAAATAATTCTTTATCTAAAAAGAAAAAAAAATATTTAAAAGGCAAATAGCTTGCATGATTTTTTATGTTATTGTATTATTTTTGTGTTTATTTTGAATTGATACATCAATCAGCCACACCATTTATATCAATAACATTAAAAACACCTACATATTGGGTTCCCCATATGCCACCAGGGTGGGTCTGGCCTCATGGGGTATGACTCCACAAGACCTTTGCGGGTGTGCTATATGTTACCAGGAGATCCTTTGGGTACCGTGGGTTGTGGGTCTTCTATGGTTCGGACTTGTTTGTCCAGTGCATCCCATGTGAACTCAATCAGACTGGGATCTGGGGGGAGTCCAGGTCATCAGTCAAGGCATCTTTGCCTGCTTTATATTATTGCCACAATCCTGAGAAAAAAAATATCTCTCTCACATGCTGTTAGGGTCCTCCACTAGAGGTCACTGTTCTTGTCTGTCTTTTGTAGTTTTGTTGGCCGACTCAGTTTCCCAGAAGGCACCTTGGTCAGGTGATGAGGGCTCACCTGAACCGAGGTGGCTCATTAAAGTTCCTATAAATAGCAGTTTGTTATGGGAAACTGGGTGAGCATTGTTTGTTTGTTTGTTTGTTTGTTTTGTATTACCGGCATGTGTGCATTCCTTTTTGTTTGTTTCTTTGAGTTTATATTTTAGTTATATTGTTTTACCTTTGTTTTTCTAGCGGGCTCTATTGTTTGTTTTCTTGATGTTCCTTGTGTTTGTAGGATTCATGGAAGCTGTCCTGTTCAGTGTTTAGCTAGGCTGTGTCTCCTCCTGCGTACAGTGTAAGTACTGTTATGTGTCTTCCCAGTGTCAGTCTTCTTTATTAGTTCTTTGTTTAAAGCTTTGCTTGTATGTGTAGCCACATGAGGGCATAGCCGCTAGCAGGGTTAGCCGCTAGTAGGCCTTGACAGCTAGTAGGGTTAGCCTCCAGTAGGCTAGCCTCTAGTGGGATTGACTGCTAGTGGGTTTGGTTGCTAGTAGGTTAGCCGCTAGTTTGGAATAGCCTCATGTGTGCCTTGACTTTTGTGTTCAGTTCCCCCCCTATTAGGCCAGTACTAACCCGGTTAGCCACTAACTCCCTTAGATACTAACCCGGTTATTTCATCATTCCTTGCATCCATATTCCATGTAGCTACTAAACCCAATTAACCATTAACCAGTCCTGTCTCTAGTCTCTGTGCCCCTGGTCCTGTCTCCAGTCCTGTCTCCAGTCTCTAGTTCCCCTATGTATCTTTAGTTAGTTCCAGCTCCATGTTTCCTTATGCCAGTTCCCTGTGTCAGCTCCTAGTTCCTGTGTCAGCTCCTAATTTCCTTATTCCAGCTCCTGGTTCCCTGTGTCAGTCCTTCGTCCCTACATCTGTTTAAAGAGTCCTAGTTTTAGTTTGGGTTTGGGTTTGTTTGGTTCCTTTGTTTTTGTGTCTGTTTTTTAGTTTGTGTTTAAAGACTTTTTCTGTTCAAAACCCCTCTGCCTTCATGCCTACCCTACACGCCCACGGCAACTCCATCAGCCGGTCTAGCCAGTACCACCACCTAGACCATGACATGCCTACAAACCCATGCATGCTAAAACTGTTTTTGGTGTGCAACAACTTTAACTTGGTGTGCCCAGATAATGCTCAGCATCAAATTTTAGCAGCATTTTAACTCTTCCACAATTCCAGCCAACCAGAGACTAGAGGAGGGCATGTTCTGATTGCCTCCATTGTTCTCCATTCCTGGTTTTGTCTTCCATGGCCAGTGTGCTTCATCATTGTATGTGTTATTTTATTTTCATCAGCATAAGGTAAATTCCATGGTATTTGTTCAGTTGGTTGAAATTGAATACAAAGTTTAAACTATAAAATGTATTGTCAACGATTTTATTCAGATGCAGCACTTGGTCATTATATTTGGAGAGCCTAAACATCTCATGAATTTAATATAATGTTTGCATGCAACCATCTGTTTCTATTGCACCTCACCACCTGGCCCTCATCTTCTGTCTGTCAGCTGAATGTCTTGCCTGAAAATAATAAACTGTTGCATGAGGAAATATCCAGCAGCAGAATGCCAAATAACCCTTTAACAATTTATCCACACACCTTTATTCAATCTGACACCAATACTTTATGATGTCTGCCAACATACTAAGTGAAAACAAAAATAATGAATTAGCATCTTGTATAAGTACAATGTATAATAAGTAATGTTGTCAGCACTACCTGCTCATGTTTAATGAAAATGAAATTTATCTAAAAGTAGAATGGAGAACAGTAGTTTACCAATTATAAAAGCATATGTATGAAACCTGTGGAGATCAGAGAGTAAAAAGAGAGCTCACCATATTTATTATATTTAAAAAGAAAACAGATTTCAGATTATCTGACAAACACAAAAATATAAGCTGTTATAAGAAACAAAGACATGCATTATTATTGAAATACTGCATTAGTTTAAATCTTGTGCATTCGTTCTCAGAGACTCTGAAAATATGGCAAAATTCATGTAGCTTATATTAGAAACAAATAAATAAGATTTTGCAATTGTCAAAATTTGAAAATACATTCTATAGTTTAAACTGGGTATTTTTTTGTATATCAATCTACATAAACACCATGAAATTGTATTTATGCAGCTAAAAATAGAATTATAATCATATAAAATAAAGCACTCTGTGATGAAGCATACTAGCGGCTAAAAACAAAACCAGAAGTGTAGAACAATAAAACCAGAAACAGGCATTTCAGATTGGCTGGTACAGTATTGACCCTCTTCTAGTCTCTGGTTGCATGACATTGTGTAACACTGCCACAATTTGAGCAACTGTAGTTTAGTGCTGTTAAGCACACGCAAGAGATTCAAGCTCAAAAAATGAGTTTGAAAAAGAGTACATTCAAAAGGAAGTTTCAGTCTGTAAAAACTAGTTTAATGCATGAGAGTCGAGTGCACAAAAACAAGTTTCATCATGGAAGAGAGATTTTTTTTTGCTCAGGATTGTGGAAGGAATATAATGCCATAGTACCAATAGCATGCTTTGATGCACTGGGTGTTCTGGTGGTATTCTATCATGACCTGCCTTGACTTATTTTGATGATCTGTGATGCATTGGCTTTTCTGCGAGACCAGACCAGACAGGTTGGCTTTTGCTCCCCGCAGGTATGGGTGAGTCTTGGATGCCTATAATCCTGTCACCAGTTTGCTGGTGCATAACTAGTGATATTGTTCAGTAGTTATAATGTTATTCCTGATTGATGTATGTCATATGTTACAATTAAGCAATTTTAATTAAATACTTGAAGAAACTAAACAAACCTGTATTTATATGATTTGTCATCTCACACAGCTGATATTTCACCACCTGAGGACCTTGATGAAATGAGCCTGTTCTCCAGGGGCTCCCGGCGTCTCCCAGACCTGCGACTCATCCTCCTTGGAGAAAGAGAGACAGGGAAAAGCTCTGCTGGGAACACCATCCTCAGAGGGACTGGATTTTTTCAAACGGGCCAGGCCACAGAGGAATGTTCAAGGCAGCAGGCAGAAATTTCTGGAAGACTGGTAACTGTAGTGGATGTTCCTGGATGGGAAGGTGGTCCTGAAGGAATTACGCCAGACAAAGTAAAACGAGAGATCTCCACAAGTCTGACACTGTGTCCTCCTGGTCCCCATGCCTTTCTGTTAACACTGAGGGTGGATGCCCTGGTCAAAGCTACAGCGGTAAGAGAGCACTTGGAGTTACTTGGAGAGGGAGTATGGAGACATATCATATTGCTGTTCACTAGAGGTGATCAGCTGAGAGAAGGGGTTACTATTGAACAACATATTCAAGGAGGAGGGAAAGATCTTCATTGGCTGATGGAGAAGTGTGGCAACAGATATCATGTCATCAGCAGCACTGTCTTGGAAGGTGACGCCTCCAAAACCCAAGTAACTGCACTCTTAGAAAAGATTGAAAAAATGGTTTCAGCAAATCGATGTGAGGCTTTCTCGCCAGTTGTGCAGGAGATTCAGGAGCTTGGGAAGCAAAAAAATGAAAGGTTTAATGTGAAGCTAAAAGAAGTTAATGAGAAGCTTCAGCGTCAAGAGGTGGAGCTTAAGAGGATGAGAGAGAGGGAGGTGAAAAGTATCAGGCGGCTTTTCGACTGGAGAAAAGACAAAGTCAAATCACCAGAAAATAAAAGGAAGGAAAAGGGGGATGGAATGGATCGAACTGAAGATGACAGAAAGAGCATCATGAGTGAGCTGGAGGAGAGGATGGCTTGGTTAACAGAGGATAGAGAAAAAGAGATTCATGAGTTAGGCTTGGAAAACAACAGGGTCATTGCAGCTCTCAATCAGGGGTACAGAGAGAGGGGGGAGATTATAATAAAGTTAGAAGAAAAAGAAAGAGAGAGTGAGGAATTCAAAGAAAAAGTAGATGAGCTACAAGTTAATATCATAGATCTTAAACGTTTCAGTATGTTAAAAGAGCAAGAAAGAATTGAAAGAGAAGAAGAGCTTACAAAAAGGCACGAGGATGCTGAGAATGAGCTGAAAGGGCAATTGGACCACAAACAGAAGGAGGGGGAAGAGCTAAAAAGAAGAGTTGAAGAGATGCAGAAGATGATGGTAGAATCAAAATTATCCTATGAAAGAGATATCTTAATTAAAAAACAAGAGCAGGAGAAACAGCTAGCAGAGAAAAATGAACTTGAAAAGAGGCTTGAAGAGAAACAGAAGGAGATGGAAGAAATTAAATTGATAACTGAAAACAAAGTAAGGGAGCTAGAGGAAAGATTGAGAGAAATGAGTGAAAAGAGGGAAGCAGAAAAGAATAAACTTAGTGAAATGATAGAACTGATGACGACAGAAATGGAAGACCTGCAGGTTGCTTTTAGAGAACAAGTGAAGTCTTCTGAAGCTGCGAGACAAATGCATGAAGATACTGTATCAAAATACAATCAACTTGTAGATAAACTTGTGGGAAAAGATGCTGAAATTGGAGCTATAAAGCAGAGACAAAGTGAGCAGGAGATGGCTACAAATATTGAAATTCAGAACAAGCTGAAGGAGAAAGATGCAGAAATAACTGGTTTGGTTAAAAAACACATGGAGAAGGAGCAGGAAATTGAAACCCTGAAACAAACGTTTGACACCAAACAAAGAACAATGGAAAATGAAAAAAATGATACTAAGGTGAAAATGGCTGAGTATGTTTCTAGGATAAAAGACTTAGAGAATGAGTACAAAGAGATGGAAGAGTTCTTGAGAAGAGAAAATGTGATAATAAAAGAGGAAATGGACATAATGAAACATTTGAATGAGGAGAATGCTAGAAAAAAAGATGACGACACAAGGAAGATCTTAGAGGTAAAGGAAAACACTATTAATCATTTACAACAACAGAATGAAGAGAGTGTAACCCAAATCGATGACTTTAAAAAGCAGCTTAACAAAGTCCAGATCAAGGTGGAGAATCTAAAAAATCAAAATGCAGCACTCATTCAGGACTTCGATGGACTGCAAATAACATGTGAGGAATATAAAAGGGACCTGCAGGCCCAGATTATAAAAAATGAGAGCAGGGAGAAAGAGATTAAAGATATACTCAACCAATCTGAAGAAATGGGAAAAATCAAAGACGCATTGAACCAGGAGCACATTAAAAAGATGGAAAATGAAATTAATTTGTTGAAACAGACAAATCACATGCAGCAAATGGAACTGGAAGTTATGAATGAAAGGGGTAAAGATCTGGAGAAGAGAACTGAAGACATGAAAAAATACTATGAGGAGAGGCTTTCAGAAAGGATTGCTGAAATGGATGTTAAGGACGCAGAAAGGGAACGAAGACTGCACAATAGAGAGATGGAGCTATGTGAACGAGAGCAAATCTTGGATAAAAATATGAAAGAGCTTGAAAGAGGTAAAAAGGGCTTGGAAAAAAGAGATAATGATATAAACTGCAGAGAAGAAGAACTAAGAGATGAAAAACAGCAGCTGGATAAAAGAGAAGATGAAGTTAGAAATAAGGAAAATGAAATAGTGCAAAGAGGAAAGGAGCTGGCACAAAAAGAAAAGGAACTTGAAGGCAAGTGCAACGAACAGAGGGATTTGTCTGAAAAGCAGGAATTAAAAAGAGAAATGCTTAAGAAGCAGTTACAAGAGAAAGAAAATGGATTGAGAAAAATAGAAGAGGAACTTGCAATAAAACAAAATGATCTCCAGGATCTGTCAAAGGAGTTGGAATGTCACAGGAAGAATCTAGACATCAGAGATGAGGAATTCAGGAAAAGAGAACAGCAGTTACTAGAGACAGAGCAGTCATGTGAGGCCAAGATTCAAGACCTATCAAAGACGATGCAGGCACTGGAGCAAAACAAGCAGGACATTGAAAAACAGCAAGCAGAACTAACTACCAAGGAATACAGCCTGATGCAAAGATCAGCTGACTCAGAACATAACCTTCTGATCAAATACCAAGAACTGAGGAGTATTAAAGATACGCTTGAAAAAAGAGAGAAAGAATGTAATGAAAGAGAAAAAGAATTAGATGTGAAGGAAAATCAAATTGCCAAGAAATATGAGGATTATGAGGCTGCAGATAAAATACTGGAAACAAAGGAGAAGGCACAAAGAGAATTTTCTGAAAAGCAGGAAAGAGAAATTAAAAACATTAAGCAACAGCTTGAAGAGAAAGAACAGCAACTGACAACCATGCAGGATGAAATTTTTATAAAACAAAGTAATCTTGAAAAAGTAAAGAAAGACTTGGAGAGTCTCAGAGAAAATCTAGATAACAAAGAAAATGAATTTAAGAAAATAGAACAAGAGCTACTGAATTGTGATGAGCAGTGTAAAGTCAAGGCACGGGAACTTGAGAACAGCAAACTTGATAATGAAAAATGTCGAGCTGAACTAAATAATAAAGAATTTGATCTGCTTCAGAGGTCAAATGAACTTCATAAAAAAGAACAGGAGCTTGTTCAGAGAGAACATGACCTTCAGATCAAATACCAAGATATGTTAGAAACAAATAAGGAAATGGAAGAACGTGAACATGAGTTATTGAGCAAGCAAAAAACCCAGGCAGCTGCAACTGATCAATTAGAAAATGAATTAGAGACTATCAAACATGGGTTGGCAATGCGAGAACAAGAACTGGGGAGTATTAAAGATACGCTTGAAAAAAGAGATCAAGAATGTAACGAAAGAGAAAAAGAATTAGATATGAAGGAAAATCAAATTGCCAAGAAATGTGAGGATTATGAGGCTGCAATGAAGATACTGGAAACAAAGGAGAAGGCACAAAGAGAATTTTCTGAAAAGGAGGAAAAGGAAATTGAAAACATTAAGCAACAGCTTGAAGCAAAAGAACATGAACTGATGACAATGCAGGATGAAGTTTTGACAAAACAGCACACTCTTCAAAAAGAAATGAAAGACTTGGAGAGTCTCAGAGAGAATCTAGATAACAGACAAAAAGAATTCAAGAAAATAGAGGAAGAGCTACTGAATTCTGAGGAGATGTGTAAAGTCAGGGCGCAGGAAGTGGAAAAAAGTAAACTAGATAATGAAAAATGGCAAGCTGAACTAACTAATAAGGAATATGATCTGCTACAGAGGACAAATGAACTTCATAAAAAAGAACAGGAGCTTGTCCATAAAGAACTAAAAAGCCAGGAGCTACTGGGCAAAAATCATGAGATTGAGCCAGTCCAGCAGCAGCTTTTGAGCAACCAACAAAAGGAGATGACTGAAAAATGGCAAAGTGAATTAGATGATTTCAGAAGTACCTTAGCAATGAGGGAGCAAGAACTGGCTAAGAAAGAGGATGAGTTTCAGAAAAGAGAACAAAATATTAGGAGTGCAGAAATATATTTGGACAAGAGAGAGATAATTGTCCAGAAAAGGGAAGGAGAGGTACAAATTAATAAAGAAGAAAATGACAGGATAATGAATGATATCAAGAAAAAACAAGAAATTATAGAAGAGACAAAATGTTCTATAGAAACAAAACAGCAAGAGTTATGTAAACTGGAAAGAGAATTTGGAATCAGAGAGCATACCGTCACAAGTAAGGAACAAGACCTAAATAATTTACATAAAGAACTGGAAATTAAGGAACACAACATGGAAAAACAAGAACTTGATCTTAAGTTGAGAGATCAAGCATTCAAGAAAACAGAACAAGAGTTGAATGAACTAAGGATAACACTTGAATCCAGGAAGAAATATTTAGATACTCATACTGGTGAAGTGGAGAACCAGAAACGTGAAATAAACATTGAGAAACAAATGTTGAAGATGAAATCAGAGCAGTTGGAAAAGTGGGGGAAGTATCTTTACAACATGGAGCTTAAAATGATCAACAGTAATCCCAGTCCTGATTTTCAACCATGGAACCAAAAGACAGCATCCAATATAACACAGGCATGGAATGATGAAACAATGTATCAAGAGATAGGGATTGATAATAGAACATGTGATAGAGAAAATGGAAATAACAGTGCAGTAGAGGATGACCAGAATTTGGAAATGGCTTCAATATCTGAAATCACAAACAGTGAGCTTGAGAATGAGGTATTATCATGCCAGATTGAAGACAAAATAACACTAAATGTCAAAATAAAAGAGTACAAGAATGGAGCAAACAAACAAGAAGCAGGTGATCTTACTAAAGAGGATGAAATTGAGGAATTCTTCGAATCAGCAGGTTCTCCTGGACAAGTGACTCTAGGCATAGTCTACCAACTTTCTGAACTCAAGCTGATGCTCATCGGAGAAGCTTGGTCATCTCATCAGACAGCCACACGCACCATCCTGGGGCAAGATGTCGAGGTTGGCAAGCCATGGAGAGGAAGCATATCTGGCAAGCCCTTACTGGTTGTGGAGCCCCATGGGATAAAATGGAGGTGTTCCAGAGATATAAATATGACTTTTCACAAGGATCTTATTCACAGTGTTTCACTGTGCAGACCTGGCCCTCACGCCTTTGTTCTTCTCCTGCCTGCTTACTTAACCTTCACAGGACAGTATAGGAAAGCAGTGGAATACACGATGGCCATGCTGGGAGATGCTGCATGGAAGCATACTGTTGTTCTGTTTACATGGGCAGAGGCTCTTGGTGAAAGTGGACAACAACACATAAAGAGAAATGGCGACTTGGAATGGCTCATCCAAAAATGTGGCGGTAGATACCATGTACTGGATAACAGACACAGGGAAGCTCATGTAGCAGAGTTTTTGGACGTGATATATGAGATGGTGGCAGCAAACCATGGACATTATTACCAAGCACAGTGACTGACATTATTGCCAGCATAATGACAGCGGGTTAAACATGTGACAAAATGGCAAAACTTGTAATTTTGTAATTTTAAAGTATTCTACGGGTTTTTATGTAATATGTTTTTTTGTCACTTTTGTTGTTTGTTAATCAATAAATAAGTACTATGTAAGTAATCGTTTCTACTTTATATTTGGAAGGAAATTTCAGAATTAATTCTAAGGAAGGAGCATTAAAAATACATAAAGAGACATACTTTCCTCTATGATGATCTAAAGAGCTCACAATTTTCCATCTTGTGTAGAGAAAGCTGTTATACTGTAATATTGATCTCTTTTATTTCAATTTGATCATTTAAAATGCTAAGAAACCTATGAAGTAATTAATGAAATTGCTATAAAATTGCTATGAAATTGCTGTCTCTCTTTGACAGGAGTGCTGCTACACCTTACTACAGATTCTAAATTTATCTTTAAACCCAGTTGGAAAGAATGTGCACATGTTTGCAGACTGTCTGTTTAACAAATTTATGTCACATTTTTCAAACAGCAAATAATACCACATAGCAAATAGTCAATTAAACACACTGTCAGTCGTATGGACACAAACTCTGATGGGTTAACATATCAACATGATAGAGCCACTGCGACACCTGCTGGCTCCATTGTGATCTTAATTTTACAGAACCATAAACTTCTAATCTTACCATAGAACACAGATGTAGCTATAGCTCTACGATCACATTCTATCTGGAATTAACTATTGCTGTACTAATCCTTTTTTGACAGTGTAAAGTGAACAGTCATTCTACTTTCAGCAGTATTTTGATCCTGCACAGTGGCCATGCTGTGTATAGTTTCACGTTTCAGTGCTAAAGAAACACACTACTCGGATGATTTGTTTCCTATTTTTATGCATACCATATTTCAACACCTAAATATTTTGATGATAGAACTATTAGCTGAATCGTCTTTGTTATATATGGTATACAATCAGTCATCATAAGTGTAGTAAAGCATGGATGTCGTATGATTAGGTCTGGTGCAAGTTCGGAGTTCCAATTCATGTGATTGAAGTTTCAAGGAGGTCTGTTCCTCCAGTGAAGGAAAATTGTAAAAAAAAACATTTCTAGACAATTATGTGCTTTGAACTTTGCGTCAAAAGCATTGTGGAAGGCTTGCATAGGGGTATAATGATCCGATGTCCACATACTTTTGGACCTATGAACTGCAGTCAAAATATTTTTTCATAATATTTCATAGAATGTCAAAAGAAACATTAAAAATAAAGAGCAACTTGTGAGAATGTATCATGCTAAATCAGTCATTGTACTTCGGTCATACATTCTAACTGAAAAGTAGAAAATGTAAGAGTAGTTTTGCATGTTTTGTTGCTTTTGCTCCATGAGTTAGATAGATCTATGTTCCATACTATTAGAAATGTAATGCGTATTGTTAATATGCAAAGCAAATTATTTTATTGTATTATACTGTAAAGGTTTCTTCTTAAGAGAGGAACCATTACTTTTATTACCTGAAATGTGTTCTGAAAGCAGAAATTACCTGGTGACACAATTGAACTAGTGATGATAGTTCATATATAAGAACTTATTTCAATTAGTATTTGTAACTGAAAAGATCAGGGTCTGAAACCTTGCATTTTGAATGTATGTATTATATTTTTTGAAGTGTAAATGCAGACATAATGTGAAACTCAAATATCTAACAGACTTGGCTTATTAATTGATTAGATTCTAATTTCCAACTTCTTTATTTAAGAAAGTTAAATAAGATAGGATCAGGTTAGCCAAAGACAGTTACACTGGGATATGCGAAGAAGGAATTTCACTGTGCTGCAATGTATATGTGACAAAATAAAGGCTTTACTTTACACAATTTAGTGAATTTTGTTCACAGAGCTAACCACCTGTGTAGGACTTCAAAAGGACGTAATGATGTTTTATTATACAATTCAGTCAAACACAGCAGAAGCCTTTAGCAGCAAAATAAATATAAAATGACTTGCCATTAGCCCTGTGGCAAAGTGGTCTCTTGCTGGGTGTCCACAGTTGTTGTGACAGGTAAATTATGATTTCCAATGTTTCATTTGAAAGAGTCCCATTCAGTGTCAGAAGCAGAGTTTGGAAATGGAAATCTCCGTCATTGGCCACACAGAAAGGCATGACAAGAAGCAAGACACTCACATGTAATCAGGAGTAATTGAGGCCTGTGACTGGCGCCTGTGTGACAGATATCCGTTTACCATACTTTTACACCAGGCGGCCTGTCAAATCAAACTGCCTGAGCATGAGAAAGTGCTCGTCCATAGCATTTACTTTTCACTGGGATGTAGCTACCTCTCAGCAGGGAGACTATTTGGATGTTTGTAAAGAAAGAAAAGCAGCACTTATCATTCATGCTGTAAAATACATAGTTTTTATTCGCCTTTCAAAGACCACATTGTTAGATTTAAGGCAAACGCATCACTTAGGTGAATATAACATGCAATTAAATAGCAAATTTGCTTTAAATGCATGGGTGCATTAGCCTAGTCCATTAAATTGTCCATTAAGGTAACTATTATTTTAATTTAGTATCTGTTCATTTATTCTAAATTAGAAGGTTGAGGTAATTCCTATACCCATACAACATGATTTCACTCAGAAACTTAATAAAAGCCCATTTATTAACATCAAATAATTTATGATTAACTAAGAACAAAACATAATGTGTGTGTTTTTGTCAATGCAATAATGAATCATATTCCAACTTTTAGCTATTTAGTCAGTCTCTCTTTTATTGCATTTAGGGGGATGAAGTAGTAAATTAAGTGGCACTTTGGATTGCATATCTGAATGCATATCTGCTCCCTTTTTGATACATCTAAAAGTTACTTTGTTGGGACATTGTTTGAAATCCAAGCCTCACAACACTCTTGGTAGTTATAGGCCTTTTAAAACACTTCCACTCAGTTCAAAGTGGATTCAATATGTTATTTCTATCAGTGGTTAATAACTCATTTGAATAATGGATTTTCTAATGTAGGGTTTTGGCACTCGACCGGGTATGTGAATGTCTGATTTAGTATGTCATTACTATTCAAGAGGTTTTAAAAACAGTGAGCAGAGTTTTTATAGTCCATACAATAATTCACTGTGAATGCAGAGCACATTTTCATTGGAAATAATTAATACTTGTCCATTAACTTGTCCATTTGGAACAAAATGAAACACTTGTGAGTCCTCTACAGTCATTTAAGCTCTAAAGTACAGATGTTGGCTTATACAGCAGTGATTTATAAGCATATATGTAACAGGATATCAGTTTCATAGAGGTCTAAACAAGGTCACCAAACTGATGCTTTTTTTCAGGAGGCATAATTTTGAGAAACAGAAACTTGACTGTGCCTAGGACCACATCAAAAATTTCAAACATTTTAAAAAAATTTCAAGGATATACACGTTAAATCTGATGGATAGTTAGATGGACAAACTTAAATAGACAATGCATTTTAAAACAATATCATCTTTCATAGACTCTGTTCTGACCATAACCACATTATAACACAACACACAACATTAGAGGAACATATATAATGTCCAGGCGTGCGCACAATATGATTATGCAGTTCATGTTTTCAAACAGCCTACTTTGGTCAATTATGCCAAGAGTATAAGCACACTTAGAAAAAAAAAGAAAAAAAAGCAGAAAAAAATAAAGGCCACAAAATGTAACATCACATATTAATTAATGCTGCTGTCCATTCATTTGGCGGATGGTCCTATCCATACCAACTTAAAGTATATCTTATTGTACATCTGAGGGTTAAGAGGCTTTCTCAATGGGTCAACAGCAGTAGCTTGGTGGTGCTAGGGTTTGAACACATGACATTCTGGTCCATTGTCCAACACCATGGACGAGGGACATTCAAGTCAAACCAATAACAGAACACAGTTATGTGCTCCACTGATGCACTTATCAAAGCATTTCACTAACCTTTGGATTGCATCAAGGCAGAAAGTTTTATCAGTACGCCTGCTTCACATCTGATATGCTGACCTCCCTCTGACTTTTTCAATGGTCAAGACATGGAAATGGCTTGGAGTGTGTCTGGAGTGAAGACTGGGTTTGGCATTAACTTCCTATAATGGCAGTCAAGTCCAGTGTCAGTCCAATGATGTGTAAGTGGTGCAATAGACAGTAAAAGCCGATGCATTGTCCTGGAAAAACAAAGTGCATTTCCTGAGAACATTCTACTTATGGAATGATATACAGCATTTTTAAAACATTTGTATCATTCAAATGTTTTACTTTGGCTAAGAGTCTCTTCACTATACTGTGTCTGTAAATGTCATTCAATTTCATGCCTTCATGCATGAGAATTTTCATCACAATTTCTGGTTTGACTTGAACACCCTTTGTACTGTATGTTAGTAGACATCATCATCTGCTTTATTGGGTGTTTTATAGCTCCGTAGTTTATGGTCACACAGGATTTTAGTTTTGATTTTATCACATTGCAAACAGGCTGAGTTGTTCCCATGCCAATCACGAGATACAGTCCTGTATCTAGAAGTTTCAGCGTCCAATCCACTGGCTCTTCTTAGTTTGATGACTGTACTCTGAGGCAGATTGCCAGACTGTTGTGATAGGAAGCTCAGTAATCATAAAGTGAAACTTCTTTTCTGCCATCTGTACTCATGACATTATTCCTTCAATCACTACACATGGCTCATGGCCATGGAAAGGAAGGAAGGAAATGTTGGACTTTGTCAAATCTTAATAAGATTGATAGTATGTCTATGAACAGACATTCTGGTACAAACCTTTAAATTGTCCATCCAGTCATACTGGATGTTCACTTGGGCTTATGTGACCCAGAATCAGCCTTATCTTTCCAAATCCATATCCAAATTTAGTCATGACAAAGCAAACATGGAAAGGATCATTGAATCAACATAGATGTCTTCAGGGAACTTATTCTTTGCCACCCAACAAGCCAATGAGACACACAACCCAGGAGGATGGGGAAATTGGTTGATTGGCAGATTTAGGAGGAGATGACCAGAAAAAATAAAAAAGAAACATGAAAGAACTTTGCCAAAAATGAAAGGCAAATACTATTAGAAAGGAACATAGTCAAATTTGTAGCAGTTTAGGTCTAAACAATGTCTACACATAATGATCAGCAGAGGGGGCCGGTGTAGCACTTTTTTTTAGGTACAGTCTTCTACTTTGTACATATGGGCATGTTTGAAATCTATACCTTAGAGAAGAGACCATGCATGACAGTTTTGAAAATGTTTACTATTTAATCAGATGAGCTATAGATGTTGAGCAGTGACAAAGACTTTTTTCATCATTTTCACTACTCATTACGAATTGCATAATCTTGTGTTTTGTGAGCTTTACAGAAATAGAAATATTCATTAAATGCAAGCACCCTGTGATGGATTGGCACCTTGTCGCTTCATGCCCAAAGTCTCCTGCGATAGACTCCAGGCCCCTGCAACACTGTACAGGACAAGTTTTTAGAATATGAATGAATAAATGAAATGCAAGCATTTACGATGTACACATGATCTGTCCCCTAACTGTGATCATTCAACTACATTTGTTCCCAGCAGCCCTATACCAGTTCACCATATTATCCTATTGTTCTTAAGAGACTCAATGAAAAAAGATAAGACTTTGCACCGCATTTGCATCGTGTACACTTTTGAGACATGTAACAAAACAAAAATGATGTCTCCAAAGGTTATACAAGTAACTGTTTTCACACATCAGGATTTAGACAGCATTTTCTCAAATGGATACCTACCTCAGTCACGTGTCCTCAACTGTATTAAGCACACAAATATTACATAAAGTACTCCTTTCTGAAAAATGTTGTCTAGCACTGTCTGACACCCAGGCATGTGTTTACAGTAAAAAGCTTTTCTTTGAGCAGGAGAAGAAGGTGAAAAGTAGCAGAAGGTAAATATGACCCATTTTAGTTTTAACTCGATTACCTTAATAAAAAATTAATTGTGGCATGTAAAGTGCGATGAATAAAGCACAGTGTTTCAGAGGGAAAGATTAAAGATTGATCATGTATATAAGTAACACTTGCCTAAAAAGGTATTTTTCCCTTGTGCAAACATATATGATGTTGGACTTCCAATGCATTGCATGAGTATCCAAAGGAATATTATTTCATGAATTAGAGTAAGTTATTAAAAAATTAAGCTTTTCAAAAACAGATAGTTTTGTAAGGCCGATTGGAGCACTACATATTAATCTCCATATAAACACCTGTTTTCCTTAATTTTTCCTTCTTTTTCTGATTAAAACTTACACGGCAGTCAAAAGTTTGGACACACCTTCACCTTAAGTGTTTTTTGTTGTTGTTGTTGTTGTTGTTAATTAATTTTATTATTTATAGCAAGATATGTTTTATAATCTTAAAATATCCAAAGTAGCAAATCTTATCTTTGACACACTCATCCCATTCTCGCATGTCTGATTCATGACACTGACCTGGCAGGGGTGATACAATGATCAAGAAGGTGGTTCGCCCAAGGCGAGGCTCAGCCATTGCACTCAGGTTGTGCTGACCCTTGCGAATCTCCCGAATGTGGAATCTCAACTACATAATTTCTGATAATGGGGGACTGGGTTCGTGCTCTCCCCTGACACTCCAGGGCAATGGTATAGCTCAGAGGGCTAAAGCAAAGAGTTACTGATTGGAAGATCAGTGGTTCAAAAGTAAAATTGTGCTTTGTCAAAAGTAAAATTGTATCATTTCTTACATTCCTAATGTACTTTAGACAATCCATTGTTTTGTGCAGAAAAAGGTGGGGTACAGAGTCTAATTTACAGCACCACAGCATAGAGCCCACATAAATGCTTCTTGGAGTGAAAAACTGATTTTAACATTCACTGTTCAAAGGAGACTGCATGAGTCTCGCCTTTATGGGCAAATTTCAGCAAAGAAACCATTACTTTGGAAGAACAACAAATAGAAGAATCAAATAACCAAGAAACACAAAAAAATGGGCATTAGACCAGTGGAAAACCGTCCTTTGCTCTGATGAGTTTAAATGTGAGATTGTTTGTTCTAACCACTGTGTCTTTGTTAGAAATAGAACGGAAGGTTCCTGAATGTGTGGTTCCCACTGTGGAGCAGCAGGAGGACGTGTGATGGTGTGAGGGTGCTTTGCTGTTGACACTGTTGGTGACTTAAAATTGAGGGCACACTTAAACAGCATGGTTACCACAGCATTTTGCAGTGACATGCCATCCTGTCTGGTTTGCACTTAGTGGGACCATCATTAGTTTTTCAACCGGCCAATGACCCCAAACACAGTTCTAGTTTATGTAAAAGCTGTTTGTCTAAGAAAGAGAGTGATGGAGTGCTCCGTCAGAGGACCTGGCCTTCAATAATTGTAATTGTAAAGTCTTCGGTATTGATAGACAATGCTGAAAACAATAAAAATAAAGAAAACAATTGGATAAAAAGATCTGTCCAAATTTTTGACTGGTAGTTTATTCTTTTGGTTTATTTGTCCATTTTAGGATGCTGCATTTTAGGATGCTGCAATGATTGTTTGCTGTCATTGCTTACTACTACTTTACATCTGTGACATGGACGTGTAAAAATGTTCATGGACTAACATTACTACAGTATATATTGTTTTGCATTTACATTCTGCACAAGTTTTCTTTCTGGATAGAAGCTTAATTAAATGTTTGTAAATGTGCAGCAGGCAGCTTAGAGGAAGCGCTAGTCATTATTCATGTGTTTGTGCCAAAAAATAACACACAAAGCTTGTCAAACAAAAAAACAAACAAATGCATAAATAAATAAATGTGGTGGCATACATTCATTAATAATAATAATAAATAATAATAATAATAATAATAATAATAATAATAATTAATAATTGTAGCATAGATTATTTTTAAAATAATAATGTTTTATATCTACAAATTCTTTCTTGCCTAAGGCCTAAACGTTTTGGCATGAAGTAAGAATGAGAAAATAAAAATCCCCTGTGTACGGCATATGATCTAATTAGATTGTGCAGCTGCGCGTGAGCCATCGTTTTACCATGGAATGAATTCTGGGAAACAGCCAAGGGCAGATTTAAAGTAGAATCTATTCATGCATCTTTTTTTCTGTTGTGCATCTTGCTGTTTTTTTTTTTTAGCAGAACAGATATTTAAAAAAATAAAATAGCTTATGATTAAACTGTAGCCTCATAATTAAAAACACACACATTTAAACCCAAGTAAGGGATAATAATGGATAATCAGCTATTGTCCTTCTCAAATTTGAAGAAGAGAATGGTACCATCTGTTATTTCACAGATAGCAAAATCATTTCTCACTTCTGGCCCACATCTACTATGGTCATCTGGCCCACATACAGCATGGAATTATGGTCCATGAGTTACATTCCCAAATTCCACAGGCATACCTGAACAATTATTGCATAGAAAAAATTGCATAGAGTCTACAATTTTTAAAAAGCTAAATTTAAACAATATTTTATAAAACATAATTTTTTATATGGGCAACTGAAAAATCAAAGCAAGCATGTCTTTAAACCTGTCTTGAATTCTTATATTATTATTATTATTATTATTATTATTATTATTATTATTATTATTATTATTATTATTATTTATTATTATTATTGTTGTTGTTGTTGTTGTTGTTGGTGGTGGTGGTGGTTGTTGTTAACCAGTGCTGCAAGTGGACCAAAAGAGCTACATCTTTACCAGAAGTGGCCACAACCAGGTGTTGCTTGAGTTCTTAAAAGTTTTTCAACTTGGCTTTATTTTCTTAGCTATAGCCCATATAGTTATTGAAATATACCTAATACAGCAAAAGTGTAAACATTACACATTTCTTATCTCCCAACAACAAACTCTATTCTAACTAACACCAGAAAACATCAGGAAGCACAGTCACAAAATTAGCTTGAGAATAATGGTATCAAAGTAACTTAGTCTAAAACTATAAAGATGAAAACAAAGATAATTATTATTATAACATTTGGCCTTTTGTAAATATGTGGTGACATTTTGATTTCGTCATTTCAAAGTTGGCAAACAATGATGATACGCTTGGTGATGATGATGATTTCCACACTTCTATTTACTCTCCAGTAAGAGCTAATTTGATAAAAAATATATTTTATACATTATTTATTTAATCACAAATATTATAAATGAATAATATTCATAATATTATTATTATTGTTAATGAAAACAATAAGCATAATAATCATAACAACAATAATAATAATAATAATAATAATAATAATAATAATAATATAATAATATATTATTAGAAGTTTGATATTGATTGTATTTTAAGACGTAGGCCGAGACATATCATGTGTATGCAAGTAATCATATTGTAGCCTCAGCACAAACCTTTCAGTTAATTCCATTTGTAAAATATTTCCAAAACTAATAAAAATATATATTTCTTAATCCTTATTAGGCTATTTGCTTGTTGACACAAACTGGACATTGTTTAGGACCTCGCGGATCGTTCCTATTCTCCCCCTTCTGCGCGTGCAGGGCATTTACAGTTCACGGGTCTGAGACGTTAATGCTACTTGACGGGAAAACCTTTACAGAGACAAACGGGAGTATAGTATCAGGGAAAACTGACCGAGCTGTGAACCGCAGCCCCAACACGGAGCAAATTAGCATCAACCAAAATAGCAGCAAGGTTCCAGGCTGCTGTGTGATGCAGAGTGTCTCTCAGCTCAGACGGTGGGGGGGGTGGGGGGGAGAGGTGGGGGGGGGGGTTGCACATTAACAGGACATGGAATATGTCACACATAAAGCAGTTTTCAGTATTAAAATTTATTTAAAGGTTTAAAGGGTTCCTTGCCTGCCGTGTGCAAGGACGGGGTTTGATTCCCACTCAATGCCCTAACCAAAGCTACTGGACGCAGTGCCGGTCCCAAGCCCAGATAAAATAGGAGGATGTGGCTTCAGGAAGGGCATTCAGCGTAAAACCTATGAAAAAGTTGCACGAATTGAATGGTCCACTGCAGCGAGCCCTTGATAGAAGCAGCTAAAAGACTTTATGTATAGTGTTGAATAATTATTATTATAATATAAATACATTTTTATCCTTATATTGTTACATTTCAGTCTTATACAAGACATGGTAACTGTTCCTACCAAGTTCAGGATTCATGAATGGCCAGTAACACCAATTCCGTAGCCTGCCTTTATCTAAATTGTCAGTGCTTAGCCAAAAAAAATTTAAACACCTCACCATCATCACTATCAGTTTCCCTGCAAACTCACTCTCAAAAATGATATCCCCTCTGTAAGTGTAAAAAAACACCATGCTGCTAGTGTGGTTAAAGATGTGAAAATATGGACCCACAGCTGAGAAGGGGGAGGTAAGACTGGAGCAACAGTCAGTTACAGCGGGTAGCTTTGTCAGTTCACAGCTCCAGGGTTAGACATGAGCTCGAGCTTTTACAGTATGTCAGCATGGGTTTTCTCCCCCATGTTCTCTGGTTTTCTTCCCACATAAACATGACATTAGAAAGATTGGCTAAAGTGACATTTAGTGATGATGCTGTTGTGTTGGGTCAGAATAGGTGAAGTGACAAAGTGTTTATAAAGACCTTTGTTTTAATTACATACAGCCAAACCTGATACCTTTCCAAGCCAACAAAATGTAATGAAAGGTAACAGGTCTGAGCAACTCAATAAAAATAACTGTCACTGCGCTGCTATGTCACTGTTGAAATGTTCATTTTAGCTAAGTAGCTACTGTAATTATGCTTTCAGAGAACCAGAGAAACTTTACCATGCCACTTACTTAGCTAGATAAAAGCAACTAACTAGCATAATGGTAACTCACTTAATAATTCAGATAAGAAATATGGCATCTGTTTGAACAGCACCATGACCTTCAGGGAAGAGTTGTTCATGCTATTGTATTTGTAAGACTTTAGCGCTTAAGCATATCCACAACAAAGTCATAAGCTTTAAGAATTATGTATGCCCTCGGTATCTCTCTAAAAACACTCAGACACTTATGTTATATATTTAATTTATAAGGGAATAATATCTTAACTAATGTGGAAAAAAAAATTCTAAAAAGACTTTCTTCAATCCTTTAATAACCATCTACCATTTGTTTGCTGAGCTCTTCTGGTCTTATATGTCTATATGTGCTAGTATCCCATGTTGCGTGCCCGGTATTCCCATGATCCTGATCCACTGCAACCATACCCAGTGTAAAGTGGTTACTAAAGTCTGAGAATGTCATGGGCAAAAAAAGTTTCATGTTCTATGATTTCATTTAATCAGCTTTTGCTTTAATTACAGCACACAATGTGGGGGCCAGTTAATATGTTCCTCATGCCCCTTCTTTCACAACTTGAGTCCTGGAGAATGCGTGTGTCATCAGGAAAGAAGAACTCTGTATAATCTTTTAGACCTGTTTTTACTTAATTGTACTTTCTCCTCAGAACTTCTGGATGAGAACCAACATGGGACCATCATCCTTATATAAAGGCAAAACTCGCTTAATTATTTATCTTATGCGAAGCGGAAGTGGCTTCAGCCTGGCATCTTAAAAATACCTTGCAATGCTTTCAAAGTTATGTCTGCTAATTAATCAGTACTTAGAGCTCTGTTCAGAGAGGGACATCCTGTGCTCTGGCTACATTCTCTACACAGTTACCCACTTAGCCTCATCAAGTCTCTCATTAGCAGGCATGGAGCATTTAACCCTGTTAAATGCTTGCATGTAAATAAAAGCACCTGTTATTCTACTACAATAGGATGAAAGAAAGGCTTTCTACCAAAGTGTATAACATTTATGCTATCATGTTTGTTTTTGAATACGAAAGTCATTATTATAAATGATATTCTCTCGATTTACAAAATATGCTGGAACATCAATTGGCTAGGCACATATGAGGACAAATGATCAGTTATATTGCAGATGATTTATATAAATATATGCATAATCTAGTTAGAGGAAAAATAATTGAATGTTTTACAAGCAGAAAGCTGATAAAGGTCTGGAAGAAAAAAGAGATTGCATAGATGAATATCAGCAGCTTGCATCGAGACATGGAAAAAAGAGGATGATAAAGAAAAGATGAGACAATTTGGTTTTTAAAAGCTTGCGCTGACTGTGGACAAGAAGTGAAATATAAATTGGTAACAAGAAAGAAGGAATGGAATATCAACACAATAGGCACCTTCAATACGAAAGCAAAGCTCTGAAATAAATTACTTGTTTGAAATGAGTTACTATAATTTTTGTTTGTTTCTTTTTTGTTTATCCAATCCGCTTGGCTCAGATGTCACTGCTCAGCATTTGCATTAGGATATCAGAGCCTTTAGGGGGTTAAACCCAGAACATTTATGGCTACATTTGAGTGTTGATTGAAAATTTATGTTTTAAGGTTAAAAATGCTAAACATATAATAAGTCCCACAAATTTGTAGATGAACAGTAGATGAAATGTAGTGAGAACAGTTGGTTTTTTTTGCTTGCAAGAACAGTGCTGTGATCTACTGTATATGTGTGTAAAAATGTTTCTGTAAGTCTCATGTCTTATGAATCTTATTGTTTTTTTCTAGTGCTAATTAGAGTATATATTTCATATCAACACACCAAACATTAGTATGACCTGGTCACCTTCATGATTTACGATGCTTCAATCATGCTACTGTAAACTTTTGCACACAGAGTTCTAAAACAGGTCCAGATTACTGAAGACATTGGAAGAAGGACACATCAGAATTGGTGTAAATTAAAACGTAATCTGCTTTAGAGGTATGTGCTCATAAAGTTATCATAACTTAAAGATATTCTTTTAAGAACATACACACGTGAAATCCAAATTCCAACACAGTAAACCAACAAATTGAGATTCCCAATTTTGCAGTCCATTGGTTAGCAAGCTTTTGCATCCAGTCTTGTTTTCTTTAAATAGTAGAACCCTTTTATTTTATTTTATTTTATTTTATTCAAGGTCATCTTTGCTTGAGAAATAGTAAACTCTTTAAAGACTCTGTTCCCTTATCACGGGCTCACACCGGCTGCCCCTGTTACAAGGCCCAGCTTTAGAGAAAAAGAAAAAAAAATGTCACTCAGAATTATGACCTTAATCCTCATAAACCTGTTGCTTTTCTAGATGTCAGTAGTCAGCATGAATGGTTATAAATAATTTTAATACAATTTTTATTTTCCTTATATAAATAAATTATTGCCTTTTATCCATAGCTTTGGTTTGTTTGTTTGTGTCATATTTTGTATTCATATGTGATAAAAATGTTTATAACCTAATGTTACTATGAGACCTCTCTCCCTTTTCAGGTGACAGAGCCAGTTAAAACAAATCAACACTGCTTGTTTATTTCAAACTAATGTAAATTAAACCTGGTTACATCATATATGTAGATAAAGTAAATAGAACATACTGGCTTTTATTCATCAAGGCTAAAATCTGGGCTCAAATTATTCTGTGACGAAAGACTGTCCTCTTGGCATTACAAGCATAATTTATTTAGAATAACATAATACTATATTACTGCATAATTCTGTATTAAATAACCCATGTGCCTGATGCTTTGTGCAAATGTTTAAATCTCAATTTCATCTCACCTTATAACCTAGCCTATTAAAGAAAAGATTTAATGACACATCATCATTATGCTAGTTCACTTTCCTATTTCCCTCACCTATCTCTCCTTTGATCCCTCCATCCCTCATACTTACTTGTACAGTGTGCTGTGTGCGAGCGAGGTCGTGGTGCGGTCAGTGCACACACCCGGCTCACACTGTGACTTAGAGCTGCAGAATATGCCATGGTGCATTAGTGTAGGGTTGAGGGGAGAAAAAGAGAAAAATAGAGTGAGAAAGAGGGAAGAAAGAGAAAACCAAAGGGAAGATGTGTGAAAAAATCTAGTGAGAGAGAAGAAGAGAAAAAAATCTATGAATGAAGGCCAGAAGAGAGAAATAAAAAATAAATAAATAAAAAAACATTAGAGGAGAAGGAAGGGAGAGACAGAGATGAGCTAAGCAGAGAACGCGAGGACATCAGCGCACTTACACTCACAGCTCACGAGTCTCCTGGGCATGAGGTCTTCACAAGGTGGCTCGTTAAATATGAATGCAACGTGAGGATTGAACGACTCATACTGGTATCTCTTATTGCTCTCTCTTACACCATATGTTTTTAGAGTTCACAGAACAGTCATGCTCAAGCTCAGCTTCATCTCTTATCATGAATCGGCAGAGCATTCAAACAGAATATTTCATGAACATACGTTGCCATTTCACTTCCATTTCTTCTCAGGGAATAAGATAATGTCTTCTTCTACAGTGTGTAGTCTTTAACTTAAAAAAAAAAAAAAAAAACACATCACCTGCCATGTGCCTGACGTTTGCTCCAGGGATTCTAGGCTCTGGGCCCCTCGCAACCCTGTACATAAGATAACGTAAACAATGAATTAATAAAAATATAATAATAAAATAATAATAATAATATAATAATAATAATAATAATAATAATAATAAATGTTTTTGAGATCAAATAGCTTACAATGTGTCTCATCTATTTCAGTTCAAGAAAAGTTCACATGGTCGATCCCCACCATCTGATACTTCCTGAGTATTTAAAGCATCGACGGTTCACTCTTGACAGAGACATGTAGAAAATAATCGTTACCCATATCATGACCAATCACGCGTTACTCCTGACGGGAGACCTGATCAATAATTATTGATTAAAATACAGCACAATTAAAAACTGTCAGACAAATGATTCACTGCACATTAGCTTAATTCAGAGGCACTAACCATACAAAAGCAACATGCATTAAATAAAGTAAGCAACTTTTTAGGAAAACTGATGTGCTTTGCCTGAAATATCCTATTTCTCTGATATTTGTGTGAAATAAACAGAAATTCATAATAAACCGTACTTACGAATGTAACTGTTGTGGATAACTACCAGGGGCCATGTTTAACTCATGAATATGCTCTAGTAGTACACACTATTCCCAAGACCTTTCAACAAAGTCATGAAGTAACTGTCATGTAGTAGTTAGTATCATCCTGCACCCTTTTAATCTGTTTTTACAGCAGATCTTTGCATGTTTTCTGGAATAACGTTTTGATGTAGTTTTCCCTTTTCTGTTTTTCTGTACAGAAATTAATACTTTTTTTTTGTTCTTGTTGTTGTTGTTTTCAGGAAGCCCTTTTTTGTCATGCAACATACTTGTCTTTAAATGTGGGTACACACAAATGGAATATCACCTTTCCATTGTAGTAATAACATCATCAGTAAGTTCATCCTTTGTATTTTATAGAAATATTACAAGAGCAAATTTGTGTTTTTTAAAGTCCAGTAATGTACCTTCACTATTTTTAAAAGGTGTATTCACATTTCCAGGTGAAATATACATGGAGAAAGGTACAACAGGTACAAAATATGTGTAAGGATGACACACCTTGTGGCTTCTTCTTCTAGTGTCCTTTTACCAGGTGATTCTACTATATATTTGCATTACACTTAAAAATGACTGTTATTATGCATGAAAAGTGATCACTGCTGACCCAGTATTATTTGGGTAAAAGTGCATAAATAATCATCTCCACACAATGTTCCTGTTCTTTGGCTGAACACCATTAGTATCCCAGAGGGACTCGTGCTAGCGCCATCTACAGGATGAACAGATTGTTGATTTATTCAGGTTTATTCTAGACAATGACAGAGACACCTCTGACAGCACTCGGGGAATTTCTCATAAATGTCTAATCAATGAGATACAGATGAGGGAGTGACAAAACATTTGCAGATCTCTTTGGAGAAAATTATATATAACAAGAAAAAAAAAACACATTTAAGGTTGCTCAAACCTAATTGTTTGTATTTGAATGCCTCTACAGTATATTTAGCTTTCACCTAGTTATTCAAGAGATGCTTTTATCCAAAGTGTAGCATAATAAAATGAATCTAGTTCATTTTTTAGCTTTTTATTTGTAATGCATTGCATAAACTCTCTATAATTTAGTCTGATTTGGAAGGTTGCTACCACACAAGTATCACCATAGTAACATCAAGAACAGGTCAACAAATCTGCCATGGAGGGTGCGTGGTAAGTCACTGCAGTTTCTTTCTTAGCTTTTACTTTTAATACCAGACATTTCTTCCCACATAACCAAAAAGAAACAAGTGCAATTCGTTTTGTTCCTGCTGTACACTAAAAGTCTCCTTCCTGTGTTTGTGTTGATTGTTTAGTGAGCGAAGGTTCCCAGCCAGAGATCTGTTCCATGCGGTGGTGTGTGGAGATCCTGCCTGGCTGTGTTTGGGTCTGGAGAGAGTGCAGTCACCAGGACGGCGGCGGAACAGACAGGTGTGAAATTAACAAGCACACCGCAGGACTGCTCGGTGATTAAAATGAACAAAGGACTCCTGGGATTTGAGCGCAGTGGGATTGCTAATCTGAAGTATAGCCTATTGATCCAAGTTATCTGTCATTCCTCACAGGGTTGCCAAACAGACAATCCCAAAAAGCAACCCAATATCACAACTGTCCCATTCCTAAACTAGAGGTATGTGCACAGGGCGACATCTTGGCGGTGCGGTACAGTGCACAAAAAAGAAAGAAAGAAAGAAAGAAAGAAAGAAAGAAAGACAATGGTGACGATTGCTCAATCAGTTTTTTATCGATTCTTTGTATGACATATCTTTCATGTCACTGTGTGGGTCAGTTACCTTTATTGGTGCCTTGATTCTAGATTGTGAGTTAAACAAATCACTGCCTGCACACAAAAAAGGATTTTGCTTTTGTGTACATTTGCATATTCATCTTATGTCTACTTTATTTAAATACATGCATTTTGTAATGTGATTTATTTTATTAATTAATTGATTAAACCCAACACACCAAATTTTACAATTGTTTTTGTTCACCTTACATAGTTTACCTAAGTATAAACTATGTGCATAATTTAATACAATAATCTTTTTTTTTTTTCCAGTCTGAGGAGGTCTCCCACTCAGAAATGGTGGATCCCTACTAGAAGCCCGACTCATTAGGGATCTCTGAAAAAACACACCTCGATCTTTATACAGTAATACAATTACTAAAACCAGTTACAATATAATAGGAAAAGCTACCAAATAAACCACAGTTCATTAATATTACTGTGAATATATGTTACTATATACACTGCCAGGCCAAAGAATAAATAAATCACACGTTCTAATAATTTGTTGGATCACCTTTTGCTTTCATTCCAGCACACATTTGCTGTGGCATGGTTTCGGTAACCTTATGCAGTGTCACAACATTTATTTCTATCCACAGTCATATTAATGTCTCTTGTATGGATGACAGGAGACTCTGTCCTCTGCATAAAGCCTCCTCCAGCACACCCCAAAGATTTTCAAATAGGCAAAGGTCTGGATTCTGTGGAGGCCAATCCATGTGTGGAAAAATGTCTTACAGTATGTTCCCTGAAATACTTTTTCACAAATTCAATGCTGGCACTTTCATCTTGGAATATGCCCATGCCACCAGAGAAGAAAAAAAAATCCATTAATGGATAAACTTGGTCATTCAGTACATTCAGGTTGTCAGTTGAGCTCATTTTTTGGACACAAACTGAACCTGGACCTGACCAGAAGCAACCCCAGATCATAACACATCCCCCCACAGGCTTGTATAGTACACACTAGGCATGATAAGAGCATCATTTCATTCACATCTTTTTACCCTGATGTGGGAGTAACATCTTTGCCATGACGATGGGATGTCTTATGTCATGGTTGTTGAATTACTCACTGCATCAGTGAGGGTAAATAACTTATTGGCAATTGAAACATATTAATCACTGCAGTAATTATCTAATAGAAGGTTCTGACCTATTTGCTTAGGTAACCCAGGTGGTGACTCTTTTTGTCCTAATCTCTAAAGTTATCTATTTAAATTCTTATAATAAAGACCTTGATGCAGATGTAAACACCAAAATCTTTATTGTGTGCATTACAAATGTACTGGAAGGAGTCCACGGAGCAGACCAAGGACTAGGTGAAGAGATGATATCTCTACACTGGCCTGGAAACGCCTCAGGATCCCCTAGTCAGAGTAAGCTGAGGTGGCTGGGGAAAGGAAAGTTTGGGGTTTCCTACTGGAACTACTGCGGTTGAAAAGTCGTTGAAGATGGATGAATGGACATTACACCCCATGAACAAAAGAATCGATCCTTAGCAGGTCCAAATTAGCCCAGATCCACACAGCCTTTACAATACTAGCTTTCAAATGGCATAAATACTGTATGTCTGTGATATTAAGACTTTTCTATGAGGGATGACAATAGGTATACTCACTGTATATACAGTTAATCTAAAAAAAATGAGACAATCAGATTTTTTTCATGATTTAATTTAAATTATGAAACATATATTCTAGATTAATTACACTGAAAGTGAAATATTCCAAGCTTTTTGTTTTCATTTTGATGATTACAGCTTACAGCTCATGGAAGTCATGAATGCATTCTAAAATTGAAATATTAGAATATATTCTGGTAGAACTTTGTGTTCAGCACTGGTGGTTAAAAATCACAGTGTAAGACATACCAACATACCAACCCATGATTTGCTGGAAGTCACAATCATCTAAATGAAAAATTCAATCCAGAAAATGTTTTTTTTTTTTATTGCAAAGTTTTCACATTATAATTTTTGATGCAGTGTAAATTTGTAGTAAAATATTGCTTTGCTTATTTTTTGACACATAATATAAAATGAAATAATACAGACAATAGAACTGCCATTGCCATATACTTAAGGCTACAATTGATCAGCAGGCACTAATCTGGTTGTCAAGCATTGTAATCGCTAACTGCTTCAAACAAACAAAAAAATACATAATGCTAATATTGTGATGATCTATTTGGAATATAATGTAATTATATAATGCAATTAAGTTAAACCATATGCAGTATATCTACAGTATATACATACAACCATCACAGGTGTTTATGTGACATCCATGTTTAATGATAACGATAGTCAATGATCCACCTATAATTTCCCTTTTCATATTCTTGACATCCTGGCAGCAAAGGGATACAATTTCAGCACAAGTATTTATAAGTACTGTAGGTGTCTGGTGGATTTTAGTGTGCAGTGTTTTGTGTACATTTTGTTTAAATCATGCCTGTTTGTGTGTGTCAGGGTCTTACAGTGCTCCACGTGGCTGCTCAGCATGGTCAGCTAAATTGTTTGAAGCTGCTTCTGGAATCCGGTACTGTGGATGTGAATGCAAGCGGTCCTCGTGGCCAGACACCATTGCACATGGCTCTGAGCCCAGAGAGCAAGCCAAACTCTTACTACTGCCTCACATATCTGCTGGAACATGGAGCAAAGCCCAATGTGTACTAAAATGCATTTTATTCAATTAAAAGGAACACCCTTTGTCCTGTAATAGACGTCATTTTAAACTGCAATGACTAGGCTTTATTGAACAGGCTGAATGCTCGAAAATCAAAAAATTTAACTGGGTGTTTTAGTTTGATATAGGATTCGTGACAAAATTTATAAAATCAGTAAAGGTTGCATCTGATATAATGCCAGTTCCACAGATGAAGGACTGACCCCACTGCACATGGCCGCAGCTGAAGGGCTGAAAGAGTGTGCTGAAGTGCTGGTTAGAGTTGGAGCAGACACCTACGCACGTGACAACCGAGGACGCACACCCTTCGAACTCGCTTGCCTGTGGGGTCACAGGATTGTTGCCAGGTAAACATAAAAAAACTGAACAAGCTTGTCAGTCAATAGCGGTTTCATAATCGAACAGGAAAATGTAGCTGTGTTAATCTTTATTTTGGCACATCATTTAATGCAATTCATTTAAATAGCATGGTTTTACACTGTATTTAAAGGAAACACTGCATTATTTTTAATTAATGAGTAAATCAGTGATAAAAAAAATACAGTGCAGGAGCATTAGTAAAATAACATTGTTAGAGAACACTGCTCAGTAAAATAACATTGCTATATAAATTACTAATATAATGACTTAATTCAAGGTTTCTAAATTATAGACAATTAAAAATCTTTAACCTATTCTTTTTTTTTAATCCAGTGTAGGATACCAAACAAAAAAAGTCACTATACAAAATGATATGATAGGCCTAAATTTCACTCTACTTTCTAGGATTTGATTTGACATACTAATTTTCATTGATTTATACCGCTGAGGCTATAAGAACTGTGTGTGCATGTGTGTGTGGCAGGATTCTTAAAAATGCAATGTGGCATAGAGATAAGAAGAGAGACATGGAGAAGCGCCAAGAACTGCAGAATCTTAAACAGAGAATGATCAGGATGCACAGAAAAACAGAGGAAATACAGAAGGTATTTTAAAAATATATTTGTGTTCATCTTTATTTGCAATAAAATTAAATTTTACATATTTTTATTTTATAGAGATATGTGTAAACTATACTAATAAAACACGTGTTAAATGCTTTCCGCTTCCAGTTAGCCAGAGAGGCCATTAGCAGGGAGAAAGTGTCTGAGTGGGCTGAGAGGAAGGGTCTTCCCTGTCTCAAGTCTCCTACGGTAGGCTTGTGGACATTAAGCCACCACTGTTGCCATTCTGCCAAGCCTGCCAAGAAACATAATGCGACTGTATCAAAAGGAATGTGGAACATCTCACCCAACGTGTCAAGACCTCCTCCAGCAAACATCAGCAGATCATTAAGAATTGGTGTCCATCCAGAGGAAGCAGCTAATGAGCCTGATCTGCGGCAGAGTGTGACTCTGCACTGTTTTGGAAATGGGCATGTTCGTTACACTTCATCGTGGGATGAGATTCCACACCCGGTGCCTAACCTGCCACTTGATGTCATTCAGAAAGGGCTATTTCCATCTGCATTTCCCTCCCGACTTTCTGGTCCACTTCAGCGTCAGTGCAGCAGTGTGCTGGATGTGCCTCATCGGGGAAGTACTCATAAAACTAAGGCGTCCCCCTGGACAGAAGTGGCAATGCATCTGGCCGAGGACCTCCGATCTGGTCATTATTGATCTCTACAAATGGACAGACTGAGCTGGGTTGGGGGTTGAGTCAGATACATCCAAAACTATATAACCTTTCCATTCAATCGTATTTACATAGAGGTTTTTTTTTTTTTTTATATATATATAAAAATTTTATGGTACAACAAACTGCAGTCTTTGTAGATATTTTCTACTGCTGGAGTTTTATATTGAACATGTATGCATAAATTTGTAGTATTAAAGGTTTGAGTGTAAATTGAAGAAAATCATTCCTAGCGCCATATAAGTCAATTGTATGCTTTAATATGGCTGTGCTTTAAGCTTTGAGTGTCAGAGAAAAACAGAGATGAAAAAAAAAATAGTAGTGGGAGATAGTGGGAGCATAATCATACAAAAAAAAAAAAGATTTCCACTAACATGTCTGAAGCAAAAAAAAAAAAAAAGAAAAAAATATTTCTCCAACTTTGTGTAGCTGATGCACACCTTTATTGATATTGATGTAATTTAAGTATACACACTTGTTTGTATTTAAATCTAATTACTTTCACAGAATTAGTTTTTCACTACTTGGTGCTTCACATACAGACGATCAAAACGGACGATAAATACTACATAAGCACAAATCGAAGTAAAAAATTTTGATATTTGCACTGAATATTTGGATGCCTTTCCATTGGCCAACCTAGATTGCGCTTTAAAAATATAGACCTACAGCTGGATTTCTATAAAGCCATTTTTTAATGGGAAATAGACTTAAATTCACACCATTTGTGCATGTACACAAATTATAAACGTAAGCCTATGGAAGCAGTCCGACACTATTGACTATAATCATATTTCCCAAGTCAAAGAAAAAAAGTTATCCTGACCTAGGAACACCTGTCCTTATTTTTATCTAAAACTTGATTTTAGCTCAGCGGGCATTACCAACACCTCCTCTCTTACTCCTGTAAGTGGTGAAATCCCCAGGTGAGAGGATGTTGAAGTGAGTGAGTGTAATAGTGTGAGGCAGATTAACATGACCTCTCACCAACCTCGCACTCTCAACAGTAGCTGCTTCACAGTAAAGGGCAATGGTTCATAGACAAGGGTGACAGGGTATCACACCTCAGAGTGAAAAAATAATTGGGAGAACTGGAATTAGTCAATGAAAATCAAATTGAACTGCCAGTTTATTAACTGCATGTGTGAAAAACATCAGAAGAAAGACCACTGCAGCCAAATTCACTTGGTTTAAAAAAAAAAAAAAAAGCAATGCAAATGCTTTTCCACATTATACAGAATGTAATGAGATTTTTGGCTTCTCCACAATAAATGTAAGAATCTGCTGAGAACCTTATTTTACACACCATTACACCTTACAGATAATCTCAACTGTGCTTAATTTAGAAAGGTTTAGGCAAACTATTTTGTTCATTAGACCTTACAAATAATATGAGCAGGACCAAATGCCTTGATGACTGCATTACAACAAATTTATGAGAAATTTTAGTGTCAACTACTGACAGTATTGCTGTCATTAATTTATGCCAAGAAGCCCACACCATCAGTGATCCAGCTAAAGACACTGCAAGACATGTCCATGAGTCAAGCCTTTAAAAATGAAAGACTTTTTGGAACAACATTTTAGACACAAATTAAACAAAAAAATGTACATCATCATTGACAATTGTCATTCTGTGTAGTTTCAGTCCCAAATCAGCCTTAATAACGCCTGTCAAGGAAACCAGAGCCTGAAGGCATCATACGACTGTGGATCCTTTAGGAGCAATAATTGGCTATGCTCACATCATTTAAAACAGATGAACAGACGGAGACAGAAACGTTAGTTGAGCTGAGGAACTTGTATGTCCGTGGCAAGTTGTGTACATCCATCCAGACAAGATAATCCACACAGGTTCCCTCTTCAGTTCTTTCACCTTTCGACCACTTAAACATCTCTCTCCCTTCATCAAATGAATCCAGGTCACCAGGACACCTGGAAACCTTGCCCATAACCCATTTCTCCCCCTTTTCCAAGCCCTCAATTTGTCCTTTACCCTTGAACTGTAGCACTTCAGTACATTTTCTGCCGACTTGGCAAAACAGCCTCTTTTAGGAAGGAGAATATTAGGAGTATCCCGGAGCGTTTGCCCCGCTTCCCTTTGGTAAAGTAGTTTGACACCACATCATCTGGAGATAAAGCAAACAAAGGATAAAACGTTTATTTGACAGAAGAAAAGAGAGGATACCTAATGTACAGCCAGGAGTCACTCATTAGATTATTGTGTATGCACAATACTAGTTAATGACTTTAAATTGCATAATAACTGCAGCCTTTCCATAAAAGCCTTAACCAAGGTTGTTGGTTAATGCATCAGAAACTGTTTTTTGTGAAGACAAATACACACACACAAAGAATTGGTAATTTTTTAATTGGTCAATTTTCCTAATCTGCATGTTTTTGGACTATGAGAGGAAACCAAAACCCGGGAGGTGTAAGGTGACAGACAGTGCTAGCCACCATGTTTTTAGGGCCCAAGCACTATGACATCAGCCCTATGTCATCATAGTGTGTGAAGGGCCCTCTTGTTTTCCTTAGGATTATGTTTTTTTCCCACCCTTTTGGACTTTTCGGGGGTCTTACCATGCTCAAAAACTCATTAAACTTGGCAGACAAGTTGGAATCTGCTGCGATCAGGATGCCTGAGAGTCTCGTGGCCCGGGTCCCAAAGGGGCCCCCACACGAGATTTTGCTGCCTAGCTCATACACACTTTCACCTAGGCACACAAAACTCGGTACACATTTAGAGCTCATTGAGCTGAACAACTTTCGCGCTGCATGTCCTGGGCTAAACTCAAAGAGGAGGCCGGTTATTTTGGGTCGTTCGCAAAAACGCACCCAATGGATTTTGATATACTCCTCCTAGGGAAATTATACGATCGCTACCAAACTGGGCCAAAGAGATCTAAAGACATTGAGGATGCAAAATTGCAGAGGGATTTTCGATATCTCAAACGGGTCAGTCGTGCTAATGTCTTAAACGTACGCCGAAAAATGATTAATAACTTTCTGTGTGGCATTATATTGAGTGACATTATATTCAGTGACACGTTCTGTGACATCACACACACACACACACAAACCCCTCTCTCACGACGCGCGCACACACACACACACACACACACACACACACACACACACACACACACTAATGCACTCAACAAATATTTAGGGCCCAAACTAACATTAGCCCTGTTTTAACACACAAACACATCTCACACATTAACACACACATCACTAATGTTAATACACACAGACTCAAAAAATACACACAAACAAGCACAAACACACATTTACTCGTCACACACAGACTGACACATCTACACGTCACACACCTCTCTCCCTCACTCTCACACACACTAACCCTTACACACTAATGCGTACACACACACACACACACACACACACACACACACATGCAGGCATGCTGCATGCACACACACAAACACACTCATACATCACACACATGCACACATACATACACCCATATTACAAATGTTTACACTCACACACACACACAACTCTCACGATGCACACACACACACCACACACACATCCCTCTCTCACGACGCACACACACACATCCCTCTCTCACGACGCGCACACACACATCCCTCTCTCACGACGCGCACACACACATCCCTCTCTCACGACGCGCACACGCGTGTGCACACACACACACACACAAACACACACACACACACACACACACACACACACACACAACAAATATTTAGGGCCCAAACTGACATTAGCCCTGTTTTAACACACAAACACATCTCACACACTAACACACACACACATCACTAATGTTAATACACACAGACTGAAACCATACACACAAACAAGTACAAACACAAGCACATTTACTCGTCACACACAAATTGACACATCTACACGTCACACACCTCTCTCCCTCACTCTCAGACACACTAACCCTTACACACTAATGCGTGCACACACACACAGGCATGATGCATGCACACACACTCATACATCACACACATACATACATACACCCATATTACAAATGTTTACACACACACCCCACACACACCCCACACACACCCCACACACACCCCACACACACCCCACACACACCCCACACACACCCCACTCTCACGACGCGCACACACTAATGCACTCAACAAATATTTAGGGCCCAAACTGATATTAGCTTTTTTTCAGCACCTGCGGCATATTGTACACACATACACATCACAAATGTTAACACACACAAACACATCTCACACACTAACACACACATCACTAATGTTAATACACACAGACTCAAACCATACACACAAACACAAGCACATTGACATCTACACGTCACACACCTCTCTCCCTCACTCTCACACACACTAACCCTTACACACTTATGCGCGCACACACACACATGCAGGCATCTGCATGCACACACACAAACACACTCATACATCACACACATGCACACATGTATACACCCATATTACAAATGTTTACACTCACTATGCACACACACATCCCTCTCTAACGACGCACGCACGGACACACACACACACACACACACACACACATACTAATGCACTCAAATATTTAGGGCCCAAACTGACATTAGCCCTGTATAGTGTGTGATGTGGGCAGGTTGTGAGGTGCAACCGAGTGGCGATGGCTTTTTCGAGGTCTTAACACACTCGAATGACACAGGTTGTGCGGTGCACCTGGGGTGGGAATGGCGCAGGGTGCTTGGGCCCGTCATCGTTGCTTGCAACTATATTTTTTTGTTGTTGTTTTTTTTGGTATTTGCCGAAAAAGCTAAACAAACAATGAAAACTGTAATACTGACCTCCTTGCTGCACTGTGGATGGAAGAACATTCTCCCCAGCAGACAGGGATACAAAGAAAGCAAATGGTATCACCCACAGGCAAATCGTAAAGTATGCAAGAACCTAGAAAAGTCAGGAGCAGAGTACTTTTTATTTGCTGTGATAAAATTTATTAAGAGGATATTACGCATTAAAGGTTTTCACTCACCTCCGAAAAGGCATAGTACTCCTCTGAAAAGTACTGAAAAGCCATGTAGTGATTTATAACCACCAGTACTAAAGAAACAGAAAATAAGGAAGAAGAAAAAAGATTAAAGAACAGGATAAGGATGAAAAATTATGCCGAGCAAACAGTGTTTTTAAAATCTAAGAAATAAAACACATAGGACTGTGCTGTTGTTTCGTATTTCGGCCAGGTAAACTAATACATAAAAATCAATACTCCAGAAGTTAAGGTGAGGATCTGTACAAAGTGCAAGCAAGACATTATTAGACATTAAATTATTTTTCTGTACTTACTACATGATAGGATGAAGTTTGGTGAGCTTAACATAATGTAAGGGAATGTCTGAAGCAGACCAAAGTACACCAGGTTAGTGAAGAGACCAACCCCAATCATCAGCATGGGGAAGCCCTCAAACAGGTACAGTCCTACCAGTACACCTGTGGAGATCTGAGGGAGATGACCAGTCCATAATAGAATTGATTCTCAGTTTAAAATGATTTACCAAAAATTACTTTATATGGTCACTACATTTATTCGTTTTTTAAGTAAGGTACCAGTATAAAACTTGGTCAATGTTCAATTCAGGCCAAAATGCTTTAGCATATTAAATTTATATAGAAATTTGGTTTCCACTTACCATTATCATATATTTTATTATTCGACTTGTGGCAACTGTGTACTCCTCTATCAACTCTGCAAGGTAGTACAGACCTGCAGCTGCACAGGAGAAAAAAAAAAGATATTGGAAATGTAACCATTAACCATAATTGCACATTCAACACATTTAGAAGAAACCTGATGAAGATATGCTACAATATCTGCATTTTACTGAGATAATTTCAGCAAAACTGTTTGTTTTCTGTAAAATAAATAAATAAAAAATACCTGTGTTAAAAAAATACTGTTTTGTATCAAATCACAATATTGTTAATGTAGGCATGAGGAAAAGACCCTTTTAGACTATTTTTGAGCAAAAACACAAAGTAGTATACTCAATTGTCAAAATATAGAGCTCCTACACAATATTTGTAAGTTGGCAGGAATGTAATTCCATCAGTACTCAGAGAGTAATTAACGCAATACCTGAGATTCTCCTGAAGTGTGACATCATCGAAAGAGAAAACATGTTAAACGTTTAAGTGATGTAATAAAAAATATAAAAATGAAATGTATTAGAACTGACTGAAATGAAAAGCGACTATTTCATCACCACTGATGGGGTAATAAGACTGGAGAGATGATGCTTGTGTGATTTTTAGCTGATGTGGATAATGCTGATTGCGCCCCCACCCCCATAAGAGCATTAGGTTTTAGTTGTGGCTGTAATCATGGTGTCTTACAACTGAATCGGAATTAAACTTTTATATTTCAATATATATATTTTTTAATGGCAAAATATATATTTTTTTATGACCAGATGTATTTTTCAGTGTATCATAAAACATTAAAGATTTATTTCTGGTTAAGTTACATGCAATAGAGAAACATTCAAGTTTAGGAGAGGCCTTTATTTTCCTCAAGTTGTTGTTAATCTTTCTGCTGCTCCCGTCAAGGTGCCAGGCTTGGGACCAACACTGTATCCAGTAGCTGGGGTCCTTTAGACCCTACAATTAGTCTGCATTTTAATCCAAAAGGTATTCAATGGCACTGAGGTCCAGGACACTCAGGTTTCTCCAAACCAACTCATGTTTTTTGCATGCACAGAGACACTGTCATGCTGGAACCTCTTACAAATTGGAAAAAAAAAAAAAAAAACCTTATGCAGCTATGTGCTTTCAGTTTTGGGGAAAAAGCACAAGTTGTCGTGACAGTCAAGCGTCCTCAAGCAAATTCAGTCATACAGTTTAGCCCAAATCTGTGAACTGTTCAAGCAGGCAGTTACATGAATGAGATTTCCGTATGATCATTAGCTTATTCCTGCCAAAGGGTGGAGCTCGAGCAGGAAAAATAAATCTTCAGGTAGGACAAGTGAGACCTGAGTGACAGATCTGCCTACGTGGACAGGGCATCTTAATGCCTCTGGGGAGGTTCTACAGCTTAACACACTTTCAGCAGTTTATCCATGGATTATGTTCTCGATTAAAATCACACACATGCACACAGTTAACAGTTAAATCAAATAAAATGTTGATCCAGTTATTAATGAGAACCTTATATTATCACAACTGCATGCCATTCAAATATAACCAGAGTTTTATCTGGTAGCATGTTAAGAAGTTAAAGTGCATAAAGCTGTTCAGAAAGCATTTGAGTTTTCAAGACTTTGCATACAACTTGATTTGATAGCTAACACAGTCTGACATATTTAGCTAAAACGCTACAGAGAGTGTGATTACTTAAACACACCATCTTAGTAAGTTACTAATCTAACACTAGGGACTCTTACACGTCCTGTGCACGGCATGGCGAAATGCATTACGTCACTATTTTGTACAGAGTAATATTGAGGCTAAATTGAGAAAATGATTAGCTGACCGGTAAGCTAACCGCTAACGTAGCAACATGCAAATTCAACAGCTCTAAGATCAACTTACCTATAGCGAGAGTAACAAAAGTCACCTGTATTAACAAGGACACCCAGCTAAGCAAATAAATAAACCACATCTTTTGTTAATAAAACACTTCAAATAAATACAAAAATTGTAAACAAAACAGCGCGATTTGGCAATAGGCTAAAAACTGAAGCGGGCAAAGTTCACCCAGCGTTCCCTCAATCCTCAGAGAGAGAGCTGAAGAAGAGAAAGCGGCAGCACAGACACCACAGCACCACCTCTGGCCTGGGAGAATATTACACTGAACAGTTACTGTCTGTTACGGGTGGACTATTATTATTATTATTATTATTATTGCCATACCTGCTTTTTTAAAGTAAGCCACAAAGTAGGCCACACATAAACTGTGATAAGGGATCCACTGTTATCACAGATCAACTACAGCCCACACAATGCCCAAATCCTAGTCAATTGATGCAGTTCCAAGCCCAGATAATATGGAAGGATAGTCCAAATAGGGACCTTAGAGGCCAATGGTTTTCATTTTTACAATCATGGTAGGATCTCTGGTCAACATTGACACACTATGGGCAATTTGGGAATACCAATTAGCCTAATCTGCAGGTCTTTGGATTGTGGGAGGAAATAGGAGTACCCAAAAGAAACTCACCAAGCACGGGGAGAACATACAAACTCCATGCAAACAGACCACAAGGCGGAAATTGACCCAGACCCTGGAGGTGTGAGGCGACAGTGCTAAAAACTAAGCCACTGTGCTGCCTAACAACAACATACTCCAACTCAATTCAACTATATTTACATAGCATCTATATGGTCATTGTCAAAAAGCAGCTTTAATTCTGTAAAATATGTGTAAATTAAAATGATCAGATTGTCCCAGATGAGCAAGCTAAGAGCGATGGTGGCACAGAAAAACTCCCAAAGATGGAAATAGGAAGAAATCTTGAGAAGTACTCTCAGGGATCCTATCCTCATTTGGGTAATAACAGTTAGCATGAACTGATTTGCAGGCATACTGTAAGTTTAATATAATTTTAATATAATTGGCTGTAAGTTTAATATAATTTTAGGTCAATAGTCCTCACCTTTTTTTTGGTTTCTCATTAATAGCACTACAGACTCAGCTTTTGCTTGGGTGCATAACACAACACAACATTTTTTTTTATTATTATCATCACGGGTTTCCCCTTTTTGGTCAGCTAAATCATTTATGCACATTATTTGTGTCAAGTAACATTAAAGATAATCCTGCGCCTGGAGAAAGACATGTTAGCATTAAGTGAAATTTTGCTTGTTGGAGAAAGTTTGTTTGTTTTGCTTTTTAAATCAAAGTGACCTTTCTTATAAAATACTTATGCGCTCAGGTTTTCATGTTTTCTTTCCAAATGCTGGCTTCATGCTTTTATTAGATACTGTTTAAATATACTATAGGAACTGGTTAAGCTTTGTTACTGCCCATGTATGTAAATCCAACTTTTAAAGTACCTCATTACTTACAGAACTTTTGCCTAGTTAACACTGTAATTAATATTTACTCACACATCCTATATTGTAACATGGCCTATGAGTAACATAAACAACCTTTATCAGTTTAACATGTATGGTTACACTAAAATGCTACAAATGATATTGGGTTTAATTTAAGTCAACTACAACCAGGAACCTTTGGGTGAACAATCTAATCCACATAATTTGTTCATTCATGTAGATTTTGTGCTTCAACCATGGAACCTTGAATATTATGTAAGTCAATGTACATGCATATTCACACCTATGACTAACATGGCACTGAAAGCCCATCCATTGGCAGGTTTTGGGTCAGTGAGACAAAACACACAAATATGAACATGCACAAAATGCAACACAGATAATAACACAGATAATAACCTGAGCTCAGGATGAAACCAGGGACGTTGCAGCTGTGAGGCAGCAACTGTACCACCATGCCACCTTATCTAAATCACATATCCATACCCACCCCTTAGACACCAACCCCACCCCAGCACACACACATAGAGAAATCAGACACCTTACAGTTCCTAGTGAGAGATATAAATTCTTTATAATGTTTGCTAGATAAAGGGCTCTCTCTCAAGGGGGTGCAAAGAACTCTTATAGAATAAATTGAGTTTAAAAGCAGAAAGCCAAGAGCTACTACAGTGCAAATAATTCCTTTCCACTTAAATGCTTTTAGCAAAGAATAGCAGTGTGATGGTGTGGAGAGAAAAAAGCACCTCTTCCCATCTTCTTGATGCCCGAATGAACTTGTCTAGAGGCTTTTAAAAACACATGGACAATACAGATAGACAAACAGAGGAAGATTGATGACACCTCACAGCATCACTTATTTCTTAAAAGCACAGAAATCTAGTTGGGGGAAAAGCATATTGATAAATATGCTGTAAAAGAAGTGTGTTTTATTTCTTTATTAACCATTCTAAAATGTTTCTGATAAATTGTAAAACAGTTAATGGCTACAAATTTTAACTAAATAATTACTTTCATCATTTCATCCACTGCCCTGGCTTTCACATCTACAGACTGTGCAGATTCTGTGATACCAAAATAGCAGACCAGAAGAGACTCAAATTCATTCTTGCAAATTAAGGATTTTGCAAAATGGAGAAGTAGATGCACATACTGTAATTAGGGACTATGTTCAGTGACATAAAATCTCTTCAAAATGAATAATAATAATAATAATAATAATAATAATTTTTCTTAAGGGTCAGTGAATTAAATTTTTGTTAAATCTTTAAATAAAATAATGTTCAACATAGTCAATGAAACTTTATTTTGATTTTGGCTGTTGTTATAAATTAACCATATTAATTACATTTGATGATAATATTATACAGCATAATGCCAAAAGACAACATAAAATCCCTTTATCTTCACTTGTCTTCCCAGATGACACACTCTGATGCTCTGATGCGTGAGTTTCTCTTTTCCTGGTTCTGCTTCAGCCTTCGCAGAACAGGAGTATTCCCACTCTCCGTTAGCCAATTTGCGGAGCTTGTGGCTGTAGATGTAGGAGGTGGATCTATGGTTTGGGATTGACAACAATTACAGAAATCATAAGCGCAAAAACTAAAGCTGTATAAATGTTCATCCTAGGCCCATTTATAATTATTTAAATTAATTGTTGTTTATATGAACAGTATGACAACATGACCTGTCACAACCTGGCCTTGCATGCTGTCATAACCTCTAAAGGTGACAATACATTTTTACATGAGTGTGTACTGTTTACTTTTGGAATTATTTAGATTATTCATATATCGCTTCTCTTCAAGCCTGGAAAGACTTGGGTATATGATGAACTTGGCAGTGCTAATAAAATGCACCTGTATTTTTGGGTTTTCAATTTATTGCGGAAATTCTAACCCCCCCCCCACCCCCCTGAATATGTATAAACAATAAACAATAACAATAAATATTTATAAACAATAAACAATATTAGCCCGTTTGTTACTAAAATCTAATATAGTTGCCCAAAAAAATCATGTCAACCAAAAGATTCATTGAAATGAATGGAGTAAGAAATATAATGAATAACTTAATTGTTCATTATTTTTCATTGTCTACATTTTTAATAACTGAGCACTGGATTTAATTGAAAAACATTACCCTGAGTTTTTGGGGCTGCAGTGGGTGAGGAGCCTGTATCATCCCCAATTGCCCTCCTTCTTCTCTGCAAGACAAACTGAAGCTCAGCCTCCCCGACATTACGACTAATCCTCTTCCTCGATGACATCCTTTTGAGTCCTGGTCTTTTAATTGTGTCCTGTTTTGGAATTTGACAGCCAGGTGAGAACTAAAGAACTAAACAATTGTTAGCGCACATACACTCAGTGTTCATGCACTCATCATCCACCTGTATCCGATTATCATCACAACACCTGTTCACCTGCACATGAAGTCATCCAAACAATAATGTGGCAGCAGCACAATGTAAGAAACTTTTTAACATCACATTTTTTATGTTTGCTGTGAAAACTGCATATTTTTGTGTTGTGCTGCTGCCATAATTTAGAATTGGCTCATAGAATAACTGTATAAATAAGCAGAGCTTTTGGAAATGCTATTGAAAGGAAATCTGCAAAATTCAATGTTTAGTCATTTGTAGATATTCTAATGGGTCTCCAGTCTGCTCTAACTTATGAAAAAAGAGAAAAGTTAGCCCCTGCTGTTTGTCTTTTTTTTTTTTTTTTTGTATTAACCAGGTCTTTAAAAACAAAGCTCAGATTTCCCCCTATTGTGACCTCATATACCAAAAGTCCTTTCCCAGCTCAGTGCTCAACTCTGCCCAGTTCTGCCCAGCTGTTCCATTCAGCTTTTAGTTGTATATTGAGGATTTAATTTACCCTTTTGTGTGTGAACGAAGAAGTGTGGATTCAAAAAGCCTGAAAAAGTGTGCAAGCGATTGATAAGATAATGTTTATGATCCTTAAATTCTGGTTCATTTAAACCTAGAGACTCACGGCACATATGAAAAATTAGTGAAAGAAAAGTAACGTCAAACATGTCAGAATGCATAATTTGGAGATATTTAAGTCGTAGAACTTGTTTAAAAAACGAGTATAATATATGACCTTTAAGAAAAGAAGGTTTACAGAGCTAACTAAAAGTTAACTAATAGATGTGTTGTTACCATATTCTCAGGAGATATATTAGTTATTAGCCTAAGAGAAATAAAATTCAGAATTGCATAAATAAAGACAGTTTTGCAGTTTACAAAATTGAATGGTTGTAAGAGGACGGAGCTTTTTTTTTTTTTTACCAATATTCCCTGCAACTCAAGAACAGCAGATCTCCTCTTCTCAGCTCTTTGATCCTGTATGAAAAAAGAATTATTATCTTACAACATAACTCTATTATCAGCAAAAGCTATGATTTTCAGTGTCAGTCACTTTCTTTTATTAAAAGATTTGGTACAGAACGGTGCAGACAGTATGTATCCACAAAAATGCATATATTACAATAAGTAAACAAAAAAGGGTGTGTTGTTGTTTTTTTTTTCCTTACTTTTTTCACACTTTCACTGAAAATTACTACTGACATACAAATGTACTGGATGTATTATAATTCAATAGACACAAACCTTCCATGAGTCTTCATCCAAGCCAGTCTGTAAGGTATATAATAATATAATAATAATAATAATAATAATAAATAATAATAATAATATACATTATTAATTATTAATAAAATACGGATTTTCAAATAATAATATAATTTGTTATTTTTATTACAATTACAATAAAACTATTATTAACACAAACATTAATAATAATTAAAAAAGAAAAAAATTAAAATCTTTGTTTAACTAAATAAATAACACAGTTTCTCAATTTACCTGTGGAGGTTTCTGGATTGGTTTCAGGACAATCCCTTTCTTAATTCTCTCCATCATTTCATCCACTGCCCTGGCTTTCACATCTACAGACTGTGCAGATTCTGTGATACCAAAATAGCAGACCAGAAGTGACTCAAATTCATTCTTGCAAAGTAAAGATTTTGCAAAATGGAGAAGTAGATGCACATACTGTATAGCTCTTACTCTTTAAGTCAGTGCTATTGTTTCCAGACTTCTTTCTGTTCCTTAAAGCATCCAGGGGGCTAAAGGCATAATTTAATATACTTATTATAATATCTTTGGTCGTTTTTTCAGGTACTGTATTACGATTCTTCTGTATATTGTATATGTCACAATAATTGTAAGATTAGCATTTTGACCTTACTCAATTGGACTTGTAAAAAGCACTGGAGGAGGCGGAGGTGGTGGAGGAGGCGGAGGAGGAGGAGGAGGAGGAGCTGAACAGAGTTGTGCTGGAGTGACATTCTCTTCATTTGATGGATCAGATTCAATATGAGGGTTCTCTTTGACCATGTTTAGCATATCCTGAAGCTGCTTAACTGAGTAGACATTGGAATCGAATTAAAATAGATGTACTTTTACATGTCATGTAACCTTGCTCCTTTCTACTTTTAGCATGAAATGTGTCTGACCTCGTTAAATTAATGTTAACACAGAACATGTGAGCTCACCTTTCTCTTGCAGTGCTGTCACTGTGTTTTCTGAGTCTCTCAGCTGATTTTCAATCTCCATTTTCTCTTCCATTTTTGTCTCTAGCTGAACTCTGACCATCTGCAGCTCAGTAAGTGCATTAAACTCCTGCATCACTGCCTGGGACTGACTCCTCTGCAGGAGAAAACCACAGTGCAGAAGGACAGGTAGGACAGAAGTTAATTATATCTGTCCATCATTTTTGCCTTAGTAAATTAACATTGTCCCCCTGCTCCTTCACACAAGCATCCACACACTCGTTCACGCTCATGCACGCTCATGCACACCAGAGGTAAGCCGTAATAAAGTTTATTGACTTTACTATAGCTTAGTCCATTCCATACTTTATTTTGACTATTAAATCATTACATTGTACTCACTATATTGTATTCACTATAGCCCCATCAAAAGAGTTACTATCATTCTGGCTAACATTTTAGAGATTAGGAATTAAACTGTTGTTAGTCTTAGCTAATATTTTTACAACTTCTTAGTAGCACTTTTGTGTGCACAGTGTGTGCATTTTCCTGCACAGTCGCCTTTGTACCATTTCTTGTTTCATTTATAGTGCAGTTGTTGTATGTAATAGTTGCGTTTCTGTTCACATTACAAGTGCATTACATTTGCTGTCTTTTTCTGTCAATTTTCTTTTGTCATAATGTTTAACATCTTTAAGCACAACAGGAACTAGACCACATAGAGTCATATTCTCTGCAGACTATATAAACCACAATTCAACTTTTACCAGAGTATTTTTAGAAGAGCAATGCACTTTTACTTGAGTATAGAATTTGTCTCTCTCTTTCTCGGTCCCTCTCACACATATGCACACACCTTGTGTTGATAATGCAGTCGAATCTCTTCCAGTGCTTTGCTGACCTGAGCCATCTGCTCAAAGGCTTGCTGAAGCTGTGTGTCAACTTCTTCATTTTGTACCAGGGCCAAGCTCTGCCTTTGGCTTTCCTTTTGCTTCACCAGCACCTATACTCATCCATTTCAATTGAAAATTTAAACAACCATTAGCTCTTCTAATAATGAATCAAATGTAAAATTAGTATATAATTTAGTATATATATATATATATATATATATATATATATATATATATATATAAGCACAAAAGAAAAACTTATATATTATTATTAGATCAAAAAAAAATAAAATAAAAAATTCATTTTTAAGTTTGTTTCCACATCCACAATCCAGGGTTCAAATCAAGAATGTGTATAATTTCTGTGAATAAACCTGGTATTGTCTTGTTTGTTTGTTTAAACAAAGACAATTAATCAAAAAAAGTAGAAAAGCATCGAAACATCCCTGGACCTTCAAAAACCACATTAGCTTAATCATTCATGCTATGCAGTGGGAAAAAAAGGAACCTGAAGAAGACCCTGGAAGTGAATCTGTTTTAGTTTCAGATCATAACTTTCACTTCTCGCAACGATGAATTACTCTTAGTTCGCTACATAACCACCAAGTTGCAGAGTTCAATCAGTGACTCTCACACCAACAGCGTGACAATTAGACAAAAAGAGCCTGGTTTTGACAAGTGAATAGTCGCAGCTCTTTATATAAAGAAAAGCCTGTATTTACTTGTGTTTGGGTTAGGCCTTCATTAGACTCTTTGTAACAGAAATTCAAATAAGGAAATGAATGTGTTTTGAAAACAGGGTAAAACACATAAATGGACAGGACTAGCAATAAAGAGCCTCATTCAAGCTGTTTAGTGTGTGCTGGGCCATTGAGAGTGAGCCTGAGTGGGGTGTAAACAGTAGGGGTCCCTTTCACAGGTGAAATTCCCCCTGCAAGGCCCTCATTATGCCATCTGCAAATGGTGAACAATATGGACAAAAGCAACAATGATGGTGGCGGATATAAAGTGTCAGCCAAGGACAGGGGGCTAAAAAGCTTCAGTTTACAAACTGCCATCTTGATGGGTACTAATTATCAAGGAGGGGTGTGTGGGTGAACACGAGGAAGCGTTCAGTGCTGAGATGCTCACTTAGAGAGAATAAATGCCAGAACAGCTGGCATAAATTAAAGCATGGTGCAGCCTGTGTGTGTGCATGTGTGTGTGTGTGTGTGTGTGTGTGTGCGTGTGCGTGCGTGTGTGTGTGTGTGTGTGTGTGTGTGTGTGTGTGCGTGTGTGTGTGTGTGCTTGTGCGCGTGCGTGCGTGCGTGTGTGTGCACGCATGCATCCCATTATCCCAATATACACAAAACAACAGGGTTGTTGAACAGTGGGAAACAGACATCTTGCTGCTTGTCTACTTATCCATAACTGCATGACCGACAGTTTGCTTTCTGTTTCTAATAGACATTTATTGACCAGACATACTAATGATTGGTCTGATGCTTTCTTCCCTGAACATCCTTGCATTTATTCTACAAAAAGCGCAATAAGTAGAGGCAGGTGTAAATGCATTGTATTTCTAAGAGTAAAAAAAATCATCGTAATCCTCTAAATTTGCTTCATAATATGTAGTAACTCAGCATTTGCCTTAAGGTAAATAATGTCTGAGGGACTTAGAGCAGACCGGCGCCACAAACATACCCTTTAAAAATAAAATTAAAAAAGAATACTACTACCTGATGCGCAAACTCTTCAGCATGATGTCTGAGGCCTTGCTCCATTTCCAGTTTCTGTGACATCTCTGCAAACTCTTCTGTAACAAGCTGGGATACTGCACATTTGTAAATAAATACAGAGAGAGAGAGAGAAAGAGAGAGAGAGAAAGAAGAAGAAGAAGAATTGCATAAGAAACTACATTTATACTATATATAGTTGCCATATATTCATAGTTGCCATTCACCTACCTCTTTTCATTTTGTTCACTGTTCGACTTTGTTTAGTTAACTTCATCAAAATGGCCTCTTTCTCCTGAACTTCAACTGCAAGCTGTTACAGTGATGGTAAAAAAAAATATCGGCAACATTCTCACAACATTTTTCACATCCTCAGAGAATACAATCCTCCCAAAAGAATCACATTAGTGATATCACATTTGACGCAGTACACCGCACTCAGCATTTTCTGTACCTGTTCTTTCAGTTCTTCCTTTTCTTTTTTCAACACTTCAACTTGCTCACACAGTTGCATCTTTTCCCCCAATAGCTGATCAACAGAGGACTGAAGCTCTGACAACAACACAATGCCCATAGAAATATTATCCATAAAAATTACTTCAATATATAAAAACACATTTAAAAAGCAATGAAATAATAGTTCTCAAATGGATTTTAAATTGCTGCTAAAATGTAATTCAGAATCACCGTAACCCTATATCTCAGGAAGGAGGATTACCTCTGATCTGGGCCTGGCTTTTGAGAAGGGGTTCTTCAGCCAGTTCCCCGGATGTGCTAAAGTCAGAATCAGAGTCCTCTTCTAGGTTCAGAACAGCCAGGTTTTCAGGCATCTCTGCTATCAGGGGCAGGAGAGCCTGACTTTTTCTCTTTAAAACCTTGTTCTCTTTAGTCACCTACAGTATGAAATCAAACATCGTGCATTGTGGCTAAGACACTAGTACAGCACTGGAATAAAAGTGCATACTGTACATTTATCCTTTAAAAGCATTCATACTGTAAATGATATTGATATATTGGACATGCAATAGAAAATGCTGAATTCCATACGTTGCTGGTTTTAGATAAGAAAGTCAGAAATTAAAACGTAAGAAAATAAGATTTCATTTTCTTTAAAAAGAAAATTATTAAGGCTTTGCTAATAAGGAAATAAAACTCATAACTGAACAGCTTTGCTACTGCTGAGACTATTTAATGTGTACAGCTAAATACGTGATGGTGTGTTGCAAGTCTCAGGAAATCACATGGTCTCAGTTGAGTCAGTAAGTTATCATCCTGTGTTTTTTTTTACTGACAGTCAATGAAAGTTAGGCACTTTTAAGTGCTATTATTGCCAGAAATAATACATTCAATACCATCTTGTTAACTGTTTTCAAATGTAGGTGTAAAGAAAAATAGTTAAGCCTTTTTCTAAGTTTAACATAAATAAATAATGCATTTCATATTTAGAATTAAAATAAGGGTTTACTGACAAGTAGATTTTAACATACAGGGAACTTGTCTTGGTCATGTGGTACAAGCTGTTAAAACATAGCAAATACTACAAAATAATATATGCTATGTTACAATACAACTGTATAGTGTACAAAAGCAGGCCCAATGAGGTAGTGCAAAATGTATGTACAGCTTAAAGTGCGAAACAAATTGCTTTAATATACGCCATTACGTAGGAGTGTAGGTGCACATGGTGACAGATGTTCACTAACTAATCAGAATGGTGATCCCACCTTTAAGGCAAAAGCCTCAGCATTCTCTCTGCATGAGCGTTCAATCCCAAACTGAATTTCCAGCATGTTTATCTCCTTCAGCAACTGAGTGGATGCTAATGGGAATGCATATAGGAAAAGAAAAACTCTTTTATTTTTGATTATTTATTTTGAAAGAAGACTGTGTGTCATTTTGAGTGAAATATAATAGCTTTTGTGCACACTATATTCACAAAAGATGTCTATCAACCTCCGTTCTGTATAGTCAGTTAAAATGGCATAATCTTCATTATATATGACTATTTTACTGGCATGAAGAAAGATATGTTTGGGTCAAATAACATCCCCCATTCAGCTCACCTTCCTCCATTTGACACAGTCTCTGGTTGGCTTCATCTCGTTGCTTCTCTAAAATCTCACACTGTAAAAGTTATTAATAATAAGGTGAATATGACAAAACAAAATATTAAATAATGCAAGAACATATGAATATTTTTTTAAGACCTGAATGTCTTGCTCCTCCTCAGAAGACAGGACGCTATCATCCTCAGAGTCTTGAGAGAAAATAAAAGGTTAAAGGTTGCGGTACTTGTTGGGAGCGTGAGTAGGATTAAATATAGATTGGCTAGAAATATGAGTAGAAATTCCAATCTTGATTTACTGGGAGGCCAATAACTAGTTTATTAAACTGGGACTGAACTCTGGTTTACTAGTAAGCATCAAATAAATGAGAAAGAACAATCCTTCATTGTATGGAGGTTAAGGATTTAAAATGAAACCAAAATCCATTAAACTGATTGCCTGACAAAACCTTAAAGAGAAAATTGACTTTATTTACGCACTTATTTACAAGGATGGAAACTTAGAATGTCTAATATCAACTGTATGACAAATCTAGGGTTAGAGGTATTTATAGTACCAAAGTTCTTTACACTCTAACCGTGACTGCTTCAGACTTGCATTTATTTCGGAATCTGAAATATACATTGTATAAGCAAAAATAATTACATATCTTACCTAAATTTTCTAAATCTGTTCCTGAGCTCCACATCTCTGTAACAATCCAGAACAACTATAAGAACTGATAAATCTGAGCACTGAACAGGAATTACAGAGAAAGTACTGAAACTAAGAGAACTGAAACCGTTTTCTTCACATACATGAAAGTTTCATCATCTTATGTCTCTTACTGGAAAAAAGAGTTCATAGAGGTTAGAACAAAGTTAAAAAATTAAAATGATAGAAACACAAAAAGATTTATGCTACTGTATATTGCAGTGTCTAGGCCTTTAGTTCTAACAATGTCAATTTCATTTAATTGTTTGATTCAAAAACTAAAAAAATTTAAGAGTAGAATTGAATGCTGATGAAGTCATATAGTTTTATACATGTAGTGCATGGATGAAAAGATATGTATGCATACATATATATACTGATCAGCCATAGCATTAATAACTTTAACAATGAATTCACCTAAATTTTGGGTTCCCATTGTACCCAAGGGGCAGCTCAGGCCTTTCCCACAGGGCTTGTGGGAGTGTGCCGTGGTATTCGGCAACAGGATGTTGGCTTTGAGTCATGTAGGTTGCTGGGTGGAGCCTCTGTGGATCAGATTAGTTTGTCTAGTGAATCCAATTCATATTTATCAGTTCACCTGGGATTCACACACACACACACACACACACACACACACACACACACACACACACACACACACACACACAACACACACACACACACACACACACACACACACAAAGGAAGGCTAATTTCTCATAATAAAAAAAATATAATATATATATATATATATATAATATATATATATAAAATTAATACAGACACTAAGTATGGTCTGTATGTTCTTAAATAAATGTTCTTAACACTGCCTGGACAAAAACTAATCCAGGCACCTGAAACAAAAATGTATGACCTATTAAAACCTAGAACAAAATTGCTGAACCTGATGATGAATGACTGTGATCTGTCAAGACTTGGTGAAGCTGTATCTTAAGGAATTGATAATTAAAAATTAAGAGCATTTTCACATGCACAATGACATGGGATCTCACAGGATTTTGACTAAACAGCTTTGTGGCTATAAGGAAGTCACATTTTAGTGAGTTTAATCATTAAAAAAAAAGACTTTAGGTAGCATAAAGGTTAAACAAAGAAAACAAAGAAAAATGTCATATGGTCTGATGATTCCAGATTGGACCTACTCCAAAGTGACTGTAGCATCTTTACACTGTTTATGCAAAATTACTTAGATCACATCCTTTTCATTTCGTCTACTGTCCACTTGTAAATTAATGCTATTATTCATGCTTCCTTTAGTTGTAGTCACAAGATTTATTTTATTCAATTTGGCTCTACTTTTTGGTACTAATAGTTGGGACTATTTTTAGTTTGCTTTTATATACATGACAGATGCTTTCTCTAATGTTATATTCTAGAAATTTAATTCTAAAATAACATAATAACTCTGTAAATCAAAACATTTAATAAAAATGCCATGAAACAGTATACAGTTCCAGTCAAAAGTTTGGACACACAATAAACACAATGTTGAGAGCATCAAAATATGCAATAATCTTCTTTGTGCAGTTGATATTGAGATGTGTCTGCTACAGTACATATACTTTGTAAAGCCTTCATAACGGCTCTAATCTGAGATGCTGTTAATTGGTATTTTCTGAGGCTGGTAACTCTAAACGAACTTCTCCACTGCAGGAGAGGTCAGGGTTTGTCTTGTTTTCCTGAGATGGCCTTCTTAATAGCTGCTGTTATCATTTGGATTGATGGGTTTTCCAAATACACAATTACATAAATACAGCAGAATTGTGAAATAAAAAAAATTCTAAATTCCAAAGTAGGCAATACTATAGGTTTTAAGGTGTACCACTTTTTTATTTTCACATAATCACTATTTCGCTTACGTGACATCATTAGCATCGCTGCAGTAACAATATTAAAAATTTAAATAATGTGTATCTGTTTATCATGGTTTGTGTGTGACATTCAGTTTAAGATTCATTATGTCTGCTTGCATTAAACTGGCTAATTATAGTAAAATTGTTCAAAACATGTCATGTACAGAGAGATGCAAAATGTTTTCTGAGTTCATCTCTTGTATAGATAACATATGAGCAGGTAATGCAGTTTTTATGTCAATCATCAGCACTGATTCATCCAAGTACTATGGATTTTTGTGTGGAAATTCCAGATAACATTATTAAGTTGTGTCCTTGCAAAACTGAGCGAATAACCCACATGTAGTTAAATGACGACCCTGTATCCCAGAGCACTATAATCCAGATTGGCCTCATGGTGGCACCAAGACTCTGTCAAAACAACCTGTTGCGTCTACTCTTCACCTGGGGGCACATACTGTATGGACGCAAGTTGCATTAGTCAGTCTGCAGTGGACGATCTTGTGTATAATTTCCTGTGGCAGTACTTTGTGTTAAAACTGTTAATTTAAAGATTAGTACCCTGATAATGATCTGTGGAATGATTCTTTGCCAATAAAGTAGTACATTTTGCTGGGTATAAACAACTGTGCTTTGACTTGAACTATGTGGTACAGACAGTCTTTTATTATCTTAACTGACACAAAGTGGTACAGACAGCTTACATAGGAAACCCAGTCTGGATGAGGACAAAGTGGTACAGTACGCAGGCAGCTGTTTCGAAGTGCTTAGAAATTCTGTGTAGGAGAAGAGAGACAAATATACATTGTGTTGAAAGCTACTGGACAATGACACACATGTATGACTCAGTGTCTAGGTTTTTATCAGCAGTCCTCTGGCAGTGATTTGTCCTCACAGACATTAAGAGCGCATGTATTAGTACTTCATAGTTTTGAACCCTGAAGGCCCCCTGCTGTGCACACATACACCTGGCCACTGAGGCTATTTCCCCAATCAATCTGGGACAACCTCTTGCCCTTCTTAAAATCCCCTCTCCATTGCTCTCAGTCTCTCTGTTGGGATCCGGAAGACCTGCATTAGTTCTGACATGCAGAAACACTGATTTTGTATGGGTTGTGACCCCACACAGCAGGTCTTGGCAGGGTTTTAGTCCAATGCAATCACACATCTGTGTGCCAGAGTCTAATGCTACCCACTGCGTTCTCTTCTCGCTCTGTTCTGCATTCAGCCGCACCACCCCACCACCCCACTACCCCCACGCTAACCTGGCCTCACCAAGTAACCAGCTTCAAGTGCTGCTTCAGATGTGCAGAGCAAAATCAGTCCTAATTGGACTACTGCAGGCTTGAAAGATGACCAACAAAGTATACTGTCAGTGCATGTCTTTTTCACACCTTTGAGGTTTACACTTAACATCTGTTTCTTTGTGTGTGTGTGTGTGTGTGTGTGTGTGTGTGTGTGTGTGTGTGTGTGTGTGTGTGTGTGTGTGTGTGTGTGTGTGTGTGTGTGTGTGTGTCTGTGGGTGTGTCTGTGTGTGTTGTGTGTCTGTGTGTGTGTGTGTGTGTGTGTGTGTGTGTGTGTGTGTGTGTGTGTGTGTGTGTGTGTGTGTGTGTGTGTGTGTGTGTGTGTGTGTGTGTGTTATTCCTTCATGCCTATTTTGTTCATCTAATAAGTTGATTTTGTAGGGTCTCAATGTGTTATTTAAATAAAATAAAATTTCTCTCTCTCTCTCTCTCTCTCTCTCTCTCTCACATGCGCACATTCAACATTACCATGTGCAGACACATTTACACACAAACAGATGCATGCAGGCACAAATGGAAGCATGCATACAGACGTGTACATACACCAGTGTCTTACTATCCTTGTAAGGGCCATAATTATTCATGCAGCTAATTAATGCCTGGCACTCCACCTAAACACACACACACACACACACACACATTCCACCTTTGTCCCATTCTATATTATTCTCACTACAGCCACCTGTGTTCTCACAGATGTTGCCAAGTATGTATCATGTGATGTGTGTCCTACTGTCTACCATTCAGAGGACATTGTGAAATGGTCTTGTTCTTCTGAAAAGAAAAAAAAAGATCACATTATCAATTCATGCAAATCAATGTGGTTTATAATCTAGAACTATATTGAACTTTTGTCATTTGTGTTGTAAACAGTTGAGAATTATAGTTGTAAAGTAGTATTTCAAGTATTTCAAGCCATGGTCTCAGCATTTTTGACACTCCAAAACTCATTTACTTCTTTCCTGTGCTCATGACTAGTAATGTCCCTCCCAAGGACTGTCATTGCCTGCTAAGCTCTTGCCTTTCAATTGTCCCTTAAACAAAAGGAGCTGCTGCCCTCTCATGGGCTATGTTACAGTCTATCACATGAGGCAGACATTCTGCATCAGCCACTCTTTATCTTCCGTGGTACATCAGATTACTTCCAATGCCTCAGTCTGCTTGGCACATCCTATTCAATTAGGCCCTATTAGTCCTGCTCCCAGCCTACTGCTCCCTCCACTCCTCTTTTATGTCTTCTGATCTAACCCCCTTTTGGCTTTCCCCTTCAACCACCCATTGACTTCACCCATACTTCTACTCCAATCACCTACTAGGTCACTCTATCAGGCAGGATACTGGTGCACATGACTGCTCCCTGGCATAGATTTGCTCCTCATTGCGGTCATCGTTGTCCACCACCTCCAACACTAGACTCATTCTCTTTGACAAGTGAGCAAAGAACGGAGTGAAGAGAACAGAAGGGAGGGAGGAGAGAATAGGAAGGTGGAGCTGATGTAACGGGTCTTGTTGCATTCCCATGGAGCAAAAAGTTCAAGGTGTCATGGTGTTCATAGATTGATGACGTATGTCACGCTATGAGAGATTGTTCAATGTCTAGTAAGTTCATAGTCAATAAACATTTCTACAAATATTTGGTAAGTTGGAAAGCAAAATAATGTTATGATTACCGTCATGTCAAGGCTACTGAAAAATTGTGTGATAAAACCAAAATGCAGTGGATTTGTGACCATCATTACATTAAAACTAAAACAACAATAATATTGAAAGTTCTTTTTTTAGTATTGGACTCTCTGTCTCTTATACATTTGCTCTCTTCACTAATAATTATCTTTCATCTTTCATTAATAAAGGTCACTCATATGCCTGTCTTGCCAACTTGGACTAATCCTGCCTGACAGCTTCCTACCATAATTGGTGCTAACACCCAGATGGACGGGGCCCTAATTTACTGTTCCTAATAAAGAGAGGTGGCAGAGGGGCAGCAGAAAGGGGGACGGCTTGATTTGTTGGTTATAGATACAGAAGCAGTAAACACCCCAGGCCTCAAGCCTGACAGTTTAAGCAGGCTTTTGTTCACACATTTGTTCAAAAGAGAGTGTTCCTCTACCCTCCCTCCCATTCTGAGTCAATGTTTCAATCCGGTTCTCTTTTCTACACTTTGCGCCTGTCTCTGCAGCCCTCCTTTGCTCTTTTCTCTCTGTATTTTTCTACACATATGTTGAATCTAATTGCTCACACCTATACATGGTTATGTATATTTGTTTTTAACCAAATATATAGATGTTGATTTCTTATTGTGTGTGTGTGTGTGTGTGTGTGTGTATGTGTGTGTGTGTGTGTGTGTGTGTGTGTGTGTGTGTGTGTGTGTGTGTGTGTGTGTGTGTGTGTGTGTGTTTGCATAGCTTGAGGCTGGGGGATTGCCCTCTTGTTAACAATGAGGCTGCAGGTTTTAATCTCTGCACTAAATGAAGGATGTCTGAATTTGAGGTGCTGAATTTGATAGCCCGTTCACCCGAATGTATTTAAATACACCAAAATTAAGAATAAATTTCTAAATATTTGTTAATTTTTTTATAAATATACTCATTGCTGTTTGTAATTTTTAAAAAATGGCATTAATAAAGGAGGAAGAACATATAATAAGCATTTAGTATCTTAATACTTTAGCTAATAAATCTACTGTATCTACTGTATGTATCCGTCAATTAATTAAATACTGTATATTGAATCTGTCTTATCGTCTTAATATCAGATAAAGCAGGTTAAAAAATATCACTGTCTCTCCATGAGATGTGTGTGTGTGTGTGTGTGTGTGTGTGTGTGTGTGTGTGTGTGTGTGTGTGTGTGTGTGTGTGTGTGTGTGTGTGTGTGTGTGTGTGTGTGCGCGCGCGCATCCTTGAAAGTTAAATCCAAGATTGTAAAAAACTTTTTATGTTTTGCTGGTCATGCACGTACACACAAATCAACATTCAGTACAAGTTACAAGTCATCATGACCGTAAGCTAGACCAGACCACAGAATGCCATGCAAGGTACAAACCTCAAGATAATATTTCAATGTCTATGAAACACAAATTCAGGAGTTTTCTGTGTTTGTTCCTAGAGTGGAAAAGCACTGGAGTCCATAGGGACATGGAGGCTAATTGATTCTGAACAGAGATGAGGAGAAACAAAACACATTCATAGTTATTGTGTGGGAGTACTGGTACATGGCAAAAAAGCAAAAGACATAAAGACCGAGTTGTCCTTGGGCAGGGGAATGAAATTGGAAGTGAAAATTGGGGTCAACAGGTCTGCCAGTGAGGAGGTGGCTTTAGGCGGGAAATATGCTAGTTTTTTGTAGAGAGAGAATGACTAGCCACACACCTCATTCAATTCCTCACATGAACATTACAACTAAAAGGAAGAGGCCATCAACACAAGATCCTGTCTTAGCTGACATTTTCTGTTTATCTTTCATTTAATTCTAAACGTTGAATGTGCATTCATTACAGTACTGCACAGGGATCATGACGGAAAAGGTAAAAAGTTAAAGCAAAAAATTAACTGAAAGGCATACACAGAGACCACACTGAAGGATGAGGAAATGAAACAATTTAGGTTCTTTTATACCATGGTTTCAGTGTTTCATGTTTACAACGTTAAAAAGAGGCAGAAAAACAACTCCGCAAAGGACGTGTATTACCTATTAGCTGAAAATATTAGGCCAATGTTTTGACCTTGATATGTACTTTAAATAGTAATGTCAATAATACAGGAGCTATAAAAACATTAATAGGGCACCAACAAAATACTAAAGAAATTGTTCATGTTCTTTACATATCAGCTGGTTTGTTAATTATATTGCTTTTGTGTCGCTGGAATAATTCTTGAAGTCCCTTGAGATGCGACAGACATGAAATGTATCCTTATTACTTGTGCTATTTAGTCTAATCAGACATTTGACATTTTTATTCACAGCATATTTCATATCTTCCAAAAGCATTAGATAGACTTGCAGCATTTCTGAAGTGGCCATTGAAATTTAAAAAAATAGTGGGCAACTAAAGTAAACAAAAGTATGAACATGAGCAAATTAACTTGTGTAATAAATTACTCCGGAGCCTATCCCAGGGGACTAGGTGGGGTGCAAATACATGAGACACACAATCACACACTCAGTCATACACTAGGGGTAATTTGGAATCACCAATTTTCACCACTGTAAGAGGAAACTGGGGAACTTGGGGGAAACCCACTAAGCACTAGGAGAACATGCAAACTCCACATGCAGAGAGGCCACATTGCTAACCACTATGCCACCGTGCCACCCCAAAAACGTAATTATAATTAATTTTACCACATGTATTATATCTACAGTATTACTTAGGTAAAAGACAACGCAAAAGTGTCAAAATGTGCAGCTCCTCAAATGTCCACTGGGGGATGGGTCCTAAAGCAAGTCAATCCCAATAGTCCTCATTTTAAAATGCTCAATTTCGCAACAGAAATAAACATGTTTAAGCTACGTGAAAAAAAGGTATCAATATTTAAATTTCCCATTTATGACAATTGTATAGCAATTGAATTTTTATGTAAACTCATCAAATTAAAGATCATATTAAGCCAAAATCATGCATAATTAGGTCCATGCATGGTCAGTTTGAGTGACAGCTGCATTGCACTGTCTGCTACAGTGGGTATAGAAAAGAATCACGCCCCCTTCACCTTTTTTGCTGTATTTTTTGGGCCATGATTATGTTGGAACCTTCTTCCCATTGTGTGCCATTTAAAAGGTGATTAGCTTTAAATAGTTAAGTCATTTTGAAAGGAATTGATTCTGTTCCAAATCAGTGATTCTGTTTTTTATTTGTATTTTATTTTATTTTTTCTGCCATTTTGGTATTATACCTTTCATTTGGATGGTAAAGTGATAGTTGCACTGAGTAAATACAGCTGCACAAATAAAAACTATGTCTGTCTTCATTTCAGGATGCAAAACAAGAAAATGTGATTGTTTTAAAGAGGACGATTGAATTCTATACCCACTGCATACATCATTTTAGATAACCAGATAGATGGAATCGTTGTAGTTTAACTTACTAAAAGAAAAGTAGTAGGTGACCTGGCACAATGCGTGAATAGGTATGAACACGAGTATGTATGATAGAGTTAAAGTCAAAAGCATTAGTACATAAATTAACATTAGCCACCATAGCATTTTTCCTAAGCTAAAGCTAAGCTTGCTAACTTTGGGGTGGTAACTGAATTAGGTAGGCAGGCTCTGTGTGTTCTTCCCATTTGCCCATTTATGGATTAGTTGGTAGTTTAGGCAGCATTAGCTTCTGGCAAGATAGTAATGATCAGAGCTTCCACATTTGAGTTTCAGAAGCACTCTTCAGAAAACCTGTGGGTGTCAACACAGGGTTTGTCCAATTCTTTTTATTCCGCCTATGGTAAACAAAGTAATGTTAACTAAAATCTATCAGTAACTCTTTCATTCTCCTCGAAGTAATTAATCAAATACTAACAAATAGAATATTTAAATAAATAAATAAAAGTAGCAAACAAACAAATAAACAAACAAACTAATAAAACAAACAAATAAATGAGACATTTTGCCTGTATGAACTGATCATGATTATTTCCTCCTTTTACCATGCAGCAACATTACAAAATCTATATTTGGGACTGTACAAGGACTGATGTAGGTATGAAGTGAGTCACATATTCACAGATCACATATTTTGTGGTTGTTGTTGGTGGTGGTGTTTTTTAAATTAAAGCAGATTAACCTGTATTAAAGCTATTTACGCTGTTTAGCTGGTTAGGTAGGCTCTAATTGGTGTATTTATTTTTCACACCTGCTAAATGAAATTTCATGTTATTAATTTAATTTAGGTTATTTTAATTGTTAAGCATAAGAACTGCTTTTCATTTCCCTTCCCCCTTTTTATTGCACCTCTTATATCATACAAAAGGGTAATAGTAAGGCACACTCTTAACTTAAAGACAAATAAAATAAATCTTAAAGAAAACAACAATTGGGTAAAAAGAGCACACACCAGAAGCAATATGTACATTGTTCTCCATACTTCTTTCCATGTTACTTTTGTGTGAAAAAGTTAAAACAGCTCAGAGAGTGATTAAAGTTACTCTGCAGTCCAAGGAACATTTAGCAAGCTTAATTGAAGCTTCAAACTGAATGATTTTTTTTTTGTTTATTAATACTATTTTAGTTAGTTAGTATATATTGTAGTTATTATGCAATTTTGCAAATGTACATGTAAATGTTTATTGCAAACTATGTGGGGTAATTATTTACCAACAATCATACATGATTCACTCTTTAAATTCATTCTGTGATACGTTTGTTAGCACCGTTCTCTATGTCTGTTTATGATCCCTTTAACTGGTTTCCTCTTATTTTAGCTCACACCTCCTTATTTTCCATTTATGGAAGCCCCTCTGGTTAAGAAGACCTGAGAATGCATTGAGAAAAATAGTTGTGACTTTTTATTCAGTTTTGTTTTCAACTAGTTGTGACTTTTTCTTTATATACTTTTCATTTAAACTTTTCTAATTAGTAAAAATGGACATTAAAATTAAACCTTTCTAATATTCCTCATTTTCTGTCGACTCAGTTTCTTTTTTGTAGGTATTCCAAGAGGTCTCATTCCTGCTTCTCTCCCAGGAATGTCGCATGGTTCCTTAATGACCAAGTCAGCAGATTGTGTGAATCATGTCAAAACAAGCAGGCTTAATCGCGCCTTGGCTGAGAAAAGTGGACCATGCTAGGAAGCCGATCAACCTTAGGGGTCAGCCTGCAATTAGTCCCCAAGGGGGGCAAATATGAACTCAGCCCACCGCTGGTTCATACACCTCCCAGACTTCCCTTGTCCTCTCTGTCTCTCTCGCACTAATCCCATTGGCCTCACAGCTGATCCAATTCCTCTCCCCATTCTGGCTGCCCCAGTGGATGATCTATGGCCCAATGAACCTCACAGTGGGTCACATGATTCATGCAGGTGTGGAGGCCCCATCACCCTCCAATTAGTGACCCTAATTAATGAAGAGGCCACCTGCAGGGTCACTGAACAGGGACTAGGGAGAGAGCGGATGGATAAAGAAAAGAGAAGGAGGTAGAAAAAGGGAGGGAAGGAAGCAGTACAGTGATGCATGGTAAAAGCCGAGGAGGCCAGGACTAGGCCTAACAAAACAGGCTTAACACTGATTACTTTAACCCAAACAAGAAAAAAGGAGAAAATGGAGCGTGCAATAATTTCTGCCTCATTGATAGTTTAGGTTAGATGAGTCATTAAAGTGTGCAGAGTATATACATTTCTTCTGTTTGCTGTTAAAAATGAAATTACTAATAATTTTACCATAAAACCTAAAATTAATAAAGTTTATTTTTTATAAAAGTTTCAAAATAAAACCTTGCATAAGTAAATACTATAGGACTTTTTTAGTTTGTTGACTAATTTTATTTTGATCTGTGACTGCACATTGGTGTGAAGAATTCCAGAATATTCTGTTAAATTTTATTTTGATTACATGCCCAACATACATAAAATCTCTTAAATAAAGGTATTGCCCACCTTTATTTGCGCCACAGCTGTTGGGTCCTGCACCACTATCCTCAGCTGCCCCACACAAATCACCAGGCCACCCATTTAGTGCTCACTCTCCCCAGCCATCCACTCTCTTAAAGAAAAGACGCCAATCATTTTAATTGGCACCCTGGAGTTGATTGTCTCAGCAAGCTTCAGAAAGAGAGTGCAGTTCCAAGAGGAAGGAGGGCACCAAACCATGTGGTTAAACATATTGTGGCTGTTTCGGCCTCTTTCTTGAGGAATAACCCCATCACCCTTACAAGACATAAAAGAATTTTATGTTTCCACAGATGGCTATAAATAGCAGAAGATGACCTTACACTATCTATAGGCAAGGCTAAATTGCTAAAACATTGGTTTTATTTAATTTTTATATTTTTAAGAGTGCCAGAAAAAAGTAATAAATAAAAAATAATAATAATGTTTTTCCTCCATTCTCTTGTCAATTAAGACATTTGCTGTGAAAAACTATTGCCTATTGCTGCTAGCAATCTTCAGGTTTAGTGAAACCAACTATTATTATTAGTAGTAGTAGTAGTATTAACACAATGTTTTAAATAAGACAACATTTTGTCTTATTCATATATGTAATTTTATTCTATCATCATATTTGTTTTGCTCTTTGTCCTTGAACTCTCAATGAACATGCAATAAATTTCATAGCAACTTCTGAAAAAACATCCATTCTTAAATTGTGATAACCTTGTGATAGGGCAGTGTTATGTGATACAGTATTATGGGAATTAAATAATTGTTCATGATCATTTATTAATATTTAGCAAGTGGTGGGGGTCAGTTTTCAGGAATCTGTTCTAAGAGATGGTACATTTTAATTTGACCATTGTTGGAGTTCAACCTAAAATCACTTTGACTTTAGCATTGAGTCTAAACTGCTCAACTGAGGTTTTAAATAGTCTTTTGTCTGTGTTGCAAGTCAAAAAAAGTGTCTCTTGAATAAATACAATGTAAACACTAATGAGTAATTGATGCACAATGTATGATAAATTGAAGTAAGTTGTACATTGAACATAAGAAGGCATAAGAACAGGGACATACTCACAGTCAAATTACATAGACATATATTTATATTCATATGAATAAAAATGCATATACATATTATACAATATTTTGGCTTTCATGGCCTGAGCACCAAAACTGCTCATTTACCAAATACACACAAAAATCTTATACCTTTTAAATAAGTGCAAACTGTTAATGTGACATGAAGGGCTTTTTTCTTTTTCCATCTTTTTTTCTTCTTTTTTCTTCTTCTTCTTTTTTTTTTAACTGCGACTTGAAATGACACAATACCAACATGAAAATACTGTGCAAAGACTTATATGGTATATCTACACATGGTTTGTGTTAACTGTTTCTTTTTGCCACTAATGTTTTGACATGATTACAGAAAGATTAACTATCTAAAATAGCTTATTTGTTGTGTAAGAACAAGAACACTGATTCACACAATCTCATATTTCAAACATAAAACCAGAAAGCATTACATTACAATCAAATTAGTGTGGAAAGTTATATATAGACCCCTCTTGTACCCTGTTGTTGTTTTTCTGCCATACTCTAGATTTCACAGTGTATTGTTGTTTTTAAGAAATATATCCATGGTTTAAACGGAATGAGCAGATGGGTAAATTTTAGAGAAGGGGTAAGCAAAGAATGTTACCACTAGTGTCACATTGTTTTAAGCTCATAATGCTCATCACTCTTCCACATACACTTAGTCACAACACATACTGGACAAGACAAACATGGGAAAATTATTACTATACAACAAATTTTCTGCTTAAAATGCAATACGTTGGGGTATCAGAGTGTCAAATTGACAATCACTTGCTAAGGAAAATGATTAAATTCAGTAAGACAATTTTATAATCTCTAAGGCTTTAAACTCCATCAAAGAGTCGTAAGCCAAATACAAATTATCAGTTTGTGTATGCATAAAAAAATCTAACTGAATAAAATATAAGAATTTTGTATATCAAAGAAAGAGGAAAACTGCAAAAGTTTACCACTGCTAAACTAAAATTTCAACCATATTCAATATTTAACATGGGAGTCAGTAAATTATTAATAGTGATTATGGAAAATGACACCGTTTTACAACAATATGTAAACTCATATTGTACACACAGGATTTCAGCGCAAAGGTCAATAACCTCAATTGCTTTTTTCTTATGTGCCAGGGTCAAATAGTCTCAGACACAAAGCTTTCATCTCAGTACAAATTATGACATTCAAAAAAGAGTCCAGTAAATATAAAAACCTAAGTGTTTAAATTAAAAGGGACAATGACAACTGTGGCTAGGATGGATTATATGGCTCATTTTTGCAATAGCGTGTCCATGTGCTGATGAGAAATGAAAGAAAAAACTAGATTTCTATCAGCGCTAAATGTTCTGAGCTCAAAGTCCAACGAGACATTATCTGTTTCTGGATTTCTAGTCACACACAAAAAAGAAAAACAAAAGAAAGACATGTGATAACTAACACTGACAGTGTATGGATACTTCTTAATTTTAGCCGAGAGTGCACAGAAATATTAAGAAGTAAACATATATTAAAATAAAGTGCTTTGATTTCACGGCAATTGATGAGGTGCTACCTAAGGCCTTAAAATCTTTCAAACATATATTGAACAAGTGACAAATAATTTGATGACCCTTCCTGAGGTTTATCCGTCACTATGACAATCAGAGTCACAATGCAAGCTCTAGGTCCAGAAACCAATCAAAGTGGTATAAACATCTAAGAAAGCAGGTCCACTTTATGTTTTAGAGGTACAGCAAACTGAATCAGAGACAGTCTTAGACTTTACTTTAAGTGATTTGGGAGAATGGAAAAGACCATCACAAGAAAGTGGATGAACAAACAGCTAAGAGTTGCATTAATACTCAATTAGATGATACTCTCAATGATGGAAAACAATGTCCACCATGCCTTCCATGGCTTTGTTAATAAACAGATAATGTTTGAGGTTGTGTGCCAATGTAATTAAAGTAATTTTAAATCCTATGTATAATCACTCAATAAATCATTACCTCACATTATATAATAACAGACAACTATGTGTAACTTTAAGTCTAATTAACAATCTGAAGTCCTAAATAGTGCCTAGAGCTGCATACATTTGAAAAAATATGGAAAATAACATCGATGAGACTCCACAATCATGTGTTTTCATGGTGCAAAATATTTTAAAGACATGATCTTGTTGAACTGGTACTGCTTCCATGCAGTGAACATGCATATGACACCCAATCTGTAATTTCCCATTTTGTTGTTTTTGTTATTGAATTATTAATAATAACATGTCAATACTATTTGCTAAAATATGCTTCAGTGAATCACTGTCTTTAAATTATAGAAAACTGGTAAAAAGAATTAAACATTTTCGAAATCACAATAATTTGGCATTATTATTATGTGTTTCTTAAAAACCCACCCTTACATGCACACCCAAAAATAAAAAATAAAATTATCCCTAATTACAATACCAGTAAAAAGCAGCATAAAGAGTACCACAAGGTCCAAAAACATAATGATATGATCATTCATTTTGTCTTTTTTTAACACATATTTGGATACAATATCTGTTATAAAGCAGTATATGCCATCACACCATTATATTAGCAATGTTGATTTTTTTTTTCTATTACAGACAAAGATTTAGCTTGAGGCTGTTTGTAATGTACATAGAGAAAGAGAGAGCGAGAGTTAAAAAAAAAAAAAAAAGTATCTGCAAACAAGATGCCACTTAAACTTGATGCAGAGATCGTAAATTAAATTGAGCTCCCTCGTATTGTAAAGTTGAGAATGTAGTCCTTTTTTATTCTCTTAGTGTGGTAGAAAGAACCAGCATGGCTTGGGAATTTAGGAATGAAAAGAATCTAAAATAGAGGTGAAAGCTCTCCATATTTGTTCAATTTTGAGAATCAACTCCACTTCCTCTCCGTCTTGCACCATAGCTAAAAAGAGAGCAGACTGCACCTTTTTGGTAAATGTAGAGCATTCCTTAGTGGTCAAGAAAGTGATTCAAGTCTTTAGGAAACTGTTTTTTTTCCAACCAAGTCCCCATCTTTCCTCTCTGTCCTTGTATAGGGCTCAAAAGCTGATGATCCACACCCATAACTAGATGTGAGTTCATGATGGGCACCGCTCATCAGTGGCATGGAAAAAAGGGATGGGGGTGCTACCCCAAGCCTTGGTGAAGGTGGCGTAGCACCGAGTGAGGAAAGAGATAGGCCAAACGTTCCACCACCACTGGCCACAATTGCAGGAGAAGTGCCTGTACTGCTTACCCCAGGAGAGGAGGATGACACAGATGGGTTTCCTAGGAGTGAGCCATTGACAGCATGCGATGATGCCAGCAGTGGATTGGGAGGAGGTGCAGGCACTGACAACAAGCGCCCCTGCTCTAGCAGGCGCAAAATGTTACATGTGGCCAGTGATTCAGAGGTGGATGAAGAGCGCTTGTCTGAGTCCTTGGTCTGGTCCTTCTTCTGCTTGGTACGTCGGTTCTGGAACCAAACTTTCACCTATGGAATACACAAAAACAACTGAACTCATACAATAAAATAGAAAGCATTCCAGAAGTGCTAAGCAAAGAGTCTAAATCCACATTTAGCATATAGATTCTTTAACCATAAATCAATAATGGATAAGAGATATAAATGGGTCGATCAATCCCTTGATATAGCCCTAGTCCTGACAGTTACCCTGTTTAAAATACTTACATTATTTTACTAGAATTATTCACTGATGATAACAGCATTAATTGCATTTAACTTGTTACACAAAATAAATCAAGCCTCTTTTGATTAAGGTGTAAACCATTTACATGAGCCCTGCGACTATTTGTTTGGCTGTCTGAAATCATGAGAAAGGAAGGTCATTAGGCATGCTAAACTCCTTCCTGCTATTGTTCTAATAATAATAAAAAAAATCATAGATCTGAAAATGCATTCAGGCTAGGTTGACTTTCAGTTTTGCCTTACCCTGTTAAACCCAGATTTAAATAAAAAAGAGAGAAAGTGTAACTCAATGTTTACTACATTAGGAACACATTTTCAGCTGTTAGTTAACGCACATATCCAATCAGCCACATCACCGCAACTGAATACACATAGGCATGTAGACAAGGTCAAGACAATCTGATGAAGTTCCAACTGGGTGTCAGAATGTGGAAGAAAGGTGTTTTAAGTGACTTTGAATGTGTGGTTGTTGGTGCCAAACAAACTGGTAGGAAAGTATTTCTGAAACTGCTGATCTGCTGTGATTTTCATGCACAAACATCTCTAGGGTCTGAAAAAAAATGTAATGAGTGGAAGTTCTCTGGGTGGAAATGCCTAGTTGATGCCAGAGGCCAGAGAGGACTGTTTCAAGCTGATAGAAAGGCAACAGTAACTCAAATGGCATCTTGTACCACATTGAACCTTGAAGCAAATAGGCTACAGCAGCAGAAGACCACACCAGGAGCCAGTCCTGTCAGCTATGAACAGGAAACTGAGGTTACAATTCACATGGGTTCACCAAAAATTTAACTCATTTGAATAATTGGAATAAATTCTTCTGGTTTGATGAATCACAATTTCATTAGCAACATTGGATGGTTGGTAAACAGCAAGAAAGCATAGATCAACCCTGCTTGTATCAACAGTTCAGGCTGGTATTGGTGGTGTCATGGTGTGGAGGATTGTTTTTGTCACACTTTCAGACCCTTAGTGCCTGAGTATTGTTGCCTGATGTTGCCATCTCTTTATGACCACAGTATTCCCATGTTCTAATGGCTATTCTTAGCAAAATAAAATGTCATATTACAAAGCTACAATCATTTTAAACAGGTTTCTTAAATGTTAAAATAGGTTCACTCTAATCAAATGGCTTCCACAGTCATGAGATCTCAATCCAATAGAGCACCTTTGGCCTGTGGTGAAATGAAAGAGTTGCATCATGCATGTGCAGCTGACAAATCTGCCACATATGTATGATACAATTGTTTCACTATGGACCAAATATAGCAAGAACATACACAAAATTTAAACTAAAGGGTCCAGTAAGCCCCTGTCCTGATCAGACAGCACAGTGGGGATCCAAAGAGAAACAAGCAGGCAGGAGAAGTGAGATCATGGCCTCAACTTGACCATTAGTGCCTAGATAATGAGATTGCGAGTGATCCCACAAGCATGCTGATGCCAGAGTCTTGAACTAAACAGAGACATATCTAGTGCATCTGGTAAAGAGGGAAACACATGTAAAGTATATTGCATCTCAGTCTTAAGCAGGGTTTGTGAGCTTAAATACATATACACTTTTCAACTTGGGGGGCATACTTTGTCCACTACAAGCCAAATACAAATATTAATCCTGCTTAGTAACTCTTTTTGGACAATCCTGTGGTCTGCCATTCATCTCGCGCAGACTTTTTTTTTTTTAGCCCATATTTGATATCATAGAGCCAGACACAAGAAGACCTACCAGGAAAATGTTGATAGAGAGAGCAAATCTCCTGCATCGTACTGAACATCTACACTATTGGAATGAAATCCTTTTTTAATGAGATTCAGGGTTCAGCCCTGGGGCAGAGATTACAAAAGTGAGATCTGCATGACCTGGATTTCCTCTTTCACCAGAAACACTCATAAGTATATACCAATCTCCTGTAATATAACTGTATATAATCTCTAGGTACAAAGTATACCATGCTGAAGTTCTAAATAAAAAAAAAAAAACACTTTACACCAAGAAAAAGTATCATGCTGTGTATCATAAGATCAGCAACTGAAACAGTGGAACTGTGGAACAGTGGAAATAAATTCAAATATTTACAGCATGATGTTACAATTCATAAATCATATCATATCATTATAGTGTGTGACTTTAGACACATATGAGATGAACAATTAAGCACCAAATGTAAAAACCTGGTGCACTAATCTTGCAGAGTAAAAGGTTGAAAATCCACACATTCTGCTGACCGTTCTGTGACCCCATGTAGAAGCCCTTCAACACATTTGTCTGAAACAACATGATACAGTCTTTTTTTTTTGCAGTTTAGAAAATGTATTGTAGATCAAGGTGCAAAGTGTTTCCCTCAATAATAGTGTACTTAAGATTATTTTACTATACCATCACTTCACTTAGGTCTCATGGCACAGCACCAACAAATTAGTTGCATTAGCTTAAAAAAATAGTTTTTAAGTATTAATAATTTAAAATAATTATTCATCTAACATCCATGTATACATTTGGCCTTTGGCAGATGCCCTTATACAGAACAACCTTTTTTATTTTACGTAGCTTTACCCCTGATTACTGTGTCTGTATGAAGAGCCTCTCTCTCACTACACACTTAAGCAAACTATAACTCTTACACATTTTTTTATTAATCTTATGTCGGATAAATTTGTCATTGTACTGTTAAGGATCTTCATCACATGCCCTCGCCCTTGTCCTTCTCATACCCTCTTCAACTTCTTAACTTGATCATGGCCTGATCCTTAGCCCCAGCCCCTAGTATTACTGAGAGACATGTTAAAACAGGTTCAGCCAAGGGTCAACTCTGTCTTAACGAAGGGCTTGTAGATATGGCTCGATAAGCTGCCTAGATGCCAAAGCACTTGGACTATTATTAGTGCTGTGCCCCCACACTTACTGATACGGCTTGGCTCTTCAACCCTGCAGCTTGAGGTGTTGATGTTTAGATAAAGTAATTAGGATTACAGTGTATGGGCTGTGATTGAGAAGATGCCTTTTATGCACAATTTGCTTGAGACTTTTGTTTGTTTGAAAAAAATTGAGACATACCAAGGAAGCCACAGCAACTTCATAAAGCACACTGTGCTTTAATAATAGAATCTGAGTAAAATGGCATAAGCAATTAAACTGCTACAGTATTTTACAGTTAAAGGAAAAATAAGAAAATAGATAATTTCTGTTATTTTTTCCCAAAATGCATCAAATAAAGAAATAGAGGAACAAAAGTCCTAATTAGAGCTTGGTTCATCTGTTCAGTTTAAAACAACTGGTTACCATTTTCTAAACATACAGCTTTTTATTGATCTAAAATCATATATTTACAACTCCAAACTATTAACAATTACAAAAACATAAAATCGGCCAAATGTGATTATATATATGTTAATGCCAATGAAGCAGGTAAAGATTAATGTCTCAATTGTCTGCCAATCAAGGATTTGAATTTCCAGACCTCCAGTTATGAACATAAATCTTTTACTACTGAGCTGTTACCAGTCTATGAAAAAAGGACCAAGCCACTATTAAAACACAGTGATCTGCATACACAACTGATTCAGTGTAATACACAAGTTTATTGTGTGCAAAAAGAGGTCAGTGTGAGTGTGTGTTGATCCTGTATACCTGGTCTAAGTGTACTGTGTAAAACATATTCTGGGACATTCCGTTGGTGAATGTATTTTCTGGATTAGTAGGTTTCTATTCTGCCTGATCCAATCAGGTAATGGAATTACACACTGCCTAGAGAGTGACACGACAGACCTGGACACATGTACTGTGTGAGCACTTTTACTCTGATCCAAGACATGTTTCCTGTAGGAGTGGGAATTTGACGTATGAGAGGATAAGTATGCCAGGATGAGCCGGATATTAGGTACACACATACTATTTTAAATGGCACACTTGAATCTTAAAGCTCACAAATTTGTGCCAGCAATTAAGTCAAACTATTCATTCTACAAGGCAATTATATACTTGTTATATTGTTATATTGTACATGTTTAATATTAAAAACATATAACTCAAGTTATTTTTCAAGTATATTTTATATGATGCTTTGGTACACCATTAATACTTCTAGACTTGTGTTAATAGACTTACAGATAATATAACACATAGTAGGAATATAACAAATCTGACTAGATAATTCATAATAAACACATAATCTGTTCAGACCAACTGAATATAAAAATATAAAAGAGGCATCTAGTTTCTTCACATGGCAACTAGTTGACTATAGATATGGTCTTAAAGATTAAGGTAAGAACAGTCCAATTGAGCTTAAATGCACATTGCTTTTTTTTTTTTTTTTTAGCTTTTCTAACAAAGATTTGCATATAGATGCAGACATTTCCTTTTCTTATAAAGATTCAGGCTTGAATCACACCTGCATTTTGGTAAAATGACTCAATTTAGAAGATACGTTTATTTTAACTAACAATATTAGCATGAAAAGCTGTTCTTCATTATTATACAGATATTTGATTTGAATTACACAACAACTAGACATCATTCACTCACCAATGTGGGTTTCTCTTATATCCCACTAAAGTTTGTCCACTTGTATGAAGCTTTTTCCTGGCTTACAAATTACATTGATTTCTAATAGATTTTACGCAATAATTTTTATTTTTTTTGGTTAGATTTATTTATTTAAGTATTTACTGAGCTTCTTTCTCCTTTTCTCCTTTCCAGACATTACAGCTACATTAGATACTGTCTGGATTGGACAGAGCAAACAAAAGCACACAACAAAGGCATTCTTCACTCACCAGATGGATGACTTGTTTGGATAGAGTCATACAATGGAAAAATTGTAGCATCCTCTGCATGCAAGATATTACAACCTGATTATCACAGAAACACTTGTGTTTATTTAAATTTGTCATACATCTGTATATTACCAGTAGTTCTCCTTATGCTAATCAAACAGCACCAGGAAGTCAAAGTTACAAAATTACACAAATATATAGCTGTAAATTATTGAAAAACAAAAGCCAGTGTGGTATCACCATGTGATTTATGTTTACTTTAAGATTTTTACAAGAAAAATTTGTTGTGTAAAAGTCATCAAAGTGACTCTACCCAGACAAGATGGACAACAGAAAGAAAGCTTTCAGCCATAGACAAAAATTATCGTGCCATCAAAATTATTGTGACAAATAAACTCAAGTGTTCCTGGCCAAACTGTGGTGATTCTAGCAACTGTCTCTGACTAGAAAGCATGCAATTCAAAACCTACAGGTAGTCACTCTATTATATTTTATATAAAGCTGTTATGTAAAGAAGCAACTAACTTTAAAAGACCAATGTTTGTGCTATTGTCTTCCATTACTTTTCATTTACTCTTCACAGGAGTTCAGTTCAACAAACTGACTAGTAAACACTCAAAAGCTCCCAGTTTCACTGCCCAGTTAAACACAAATGCAAACCAATGTTCAAGCTTCCTCAAATGACCTTCTAAGGTATATGCAAATAATAGTAATACATAAATGAATTTTAAGCTAATGTTAAATGTCAATATCACAATATATCTCCAGTACTGCACTGTTGCTTGTTGGTGCCTACCGTTAAACAATGGAGCGGGGAGCCACCTGCTGGGGGTGGCAACCCAGGAGTACCCATGCTCTGGAGCAGTACCAGAGGTTATTCACTCATCTTTGCCCAGGACAAGTGAATTATAAGTTGTATAGATGGATGGATGAATTTAAAGACTGCATCAGTTTTTCACTATGGAAGTACAAAAATTGAAAAACGCAAATTTACTATTTGCTTTTACTATTTTACTGCTTTTCTTCAGAAAGGAAAAATAGCTACAGAAATAAGATCTTAGCACATCGACTTCTCTTTTATTGATCATGGATTATATTAATTGCTATGTCTGAGGATGAATTATAGTGGTAAATATAAAATTATCCACACAGAAATTTAAGCTTCACCGTGTTATCATAATACATGGTTTACTGTATGTACATACAGTATGGTCTCTAGTTTTATTTCTTGAGTTTTTTATGCAAGCATACCAATGGGAAGCTCAGTTTAACAATTTAGACAGTTGGACTATTACATACACATTTTAAGCGAACATTACTGTTTACTAACTCCATTCAATATCTATTCAAAAATCAAGCTCAGTCAAGTAATGAATTTGCTCACCGAAGGGCAATGACCAGGTAAAACCTGGCAAATGCTCACAAACACATATCCGAAACATTATGGTTTGACGTGGTTCTTTTAATCCATCGCTAAAGTTTTTAAAGAAGAAGTATAAGTCTTTTAATGATGGAGAACACACAATTGTTAGACTGAAGAAACGGGAAAACGTACTTAATGCCTTTTACAAATAAAACAAAAATCTTTTCGAATTAAACGATCAGAATGAATGACACATCCAAATCTCGTTTTTATTTACAATAAAGAAGGAACTGTTAATTACACTCACATACAATTTTTAGGCCACAGACTACAGACCAAAGATTATAAATAAATAAATAAATAAATAAATAAATACATAAATAAACAAATGTAAACAAAAGGCAGAACTCGGTGCATTCTAGGTTTTTAAGCAACTCACATACGGAGTTGTTGGAAGTGTTCTATTACTAATGAATATAAATAAGGAGGAACATTAGTTTCAATCTCTCTGAAAACCTCACGTATGTTTTTAAAAGCCATTTCGGTAAAGCTCACATGTAAGTTTTTTTCTAAATTCCTTCCTGAGCATTTAAGTAAAAGTAAAAAATACTGGATAACTTTAGGAATGTCTAGTGTATTTACTGGAAATGGCTTTCAGAAAGAAGAGTTGGAGATCGGAAATATTTAGAAAAAAAGACACATAATTTCTACATTTCTACCAAAACATTATAGCATAATTCAGCCCAAATCATGTTTTTGTATTCAATTTACACCTATATTATAATAATAATATATAATAATAATAATAATAATAATTCGATGTTGTTGTTTCAATGCTAAATAAATTTTAAAAATTCATTAAATTATTATTATTATTAAATAGGCGGCACCAATTTGAATTAAAAAGCGAGAATTTCGTCCTCTCACGAGTTCAATCTTCTTCAAGTAATTCTGCATGGCTTTAGATGGAGTTGTTTAAGCTTTTTATTTACACGTATAAAATTTGAAATTCTACCCAAACAGGCTGGGGCAATCTCTTTTTTGTTTTTTTGCTTGATTAGTTGATTGTTTAATCTGAATACGATGCTAAATTAGTTCATATATTCATTTGTACTGTCCACTGATAGTGTGAAAAATATTCCCGTCAACAACAACATAATAATTTAGAGCACAAGTAAGACCGCACCGAATGCATTAGGTATGTTTAATTAATATATTTACATATATATTTGACCACAATCATTTGTCAAGATCTTTTCAGGTATTTTTTTAATTAAATGTTTAAGATCCCTTTAAAATGTGCCCGTTCACATGTCGAATAACATTTAAACGTTAGCAAACTGTTTCAGCACAAAGAAAAACAGGAATTACGTACGAAACCTTAAAAAGGAAAATGCAATTAAAGAGTAATTAAAATACAACTACGCATGATTAACGTTGTAATAAATTGTCTAATTTTTCGCTGAAGAAACTGTATTATTATTATTATTATTATTATTATTATTATTATTATTATAATAACTGTATTTGAATGAATGAATGAATGAATGACAGTCTTTAACAGCGCCATCAAGCGGTAAAATGTTGCGTCCTTATTTGGGCAAATGTATTAAAATAATAGATATATTTAAAACACTGAAGTTTAGATTTAAAGTAATGTCACTTATTAGAGCGATTATAACTCCTAAATATTATTCAGTCTTAAAACCGCTCAAAAACTGAATACGGAGTATGAATTCCTTAAAAATGTATATGCCGTACTTCTTTTACTGCGTTAAAATCACAAATAATAATTTTCAGTGAGTCTGACGAAACATTAAATGCTCTATCTGTTGATAATTATGCTTCTTATTATCCTGATATAAAACAGTCTTGCTGAATATACCTACACTATTTTGTAAGTCGTTCTTTACTTTCGATTACAGTCCGAACGAGTGGGCGGAGCTCGCTATCGTTTTTATATAAGACCCAGCTTTATTCCTCTCGTCATTAATAATCCTACTGATTTCCCTTTACATCCTGAAGTCTTTGAAAAATATTTGTATTGCATTACATCCCGTGTGTGTGTGTGTGTGTGTGTGTGTGTGTGTGTGTGTGTGTGTGTGTGTGTGTGTGTGTGTATGTGTGAGTGTGTGTGCGCGCGCGTGTGGCTGGTGGGGCGGTTGGTTGGTCTTGATTACTCATTACTCTTTTATTCCGGATTCCGGTTGGACTCAATATCTGAAAGTGTTAAATAAAAACTGGGGATTTCAGTGTGTGGTTGCAATAAAAAAAAAATACAAATTGATATCCAATATTCAGGTCGTTTTTTAGATGCTTAAATATTTTAAGGATAGTCTTGATGCAACTAAAGTATCCCAATGATCATAAGCCTTGTGTGCGCTTAAATAATAAAGTATTTTAGTATCATTCTCCAACGTGATAGCGACATTATTTAGCATTTAAATATTAACACCATGTATATGTTTCTGCGATAAAGTTTGTTAATCCACGTATTTCTGTTTAAAAAGTTTAACATAATGTCATTAATTATCTATATAGTTGCTTAACATATTTTATGCTTAACATATTTTACATATTTGCTCTTTGTTATAATATGTAATATGTGATTTGATTTCATTAATCAATCAAACCAATCAAACTAATGCACATTTTATGACTGACGCTTATATTATAGCAAACAAATGGTCTACGTCTAGTTTATTTTACCAGCATTGTTTAAGACAATTACCGGAAAGGGCAAATTAATAGATTTAAAATAAAAAAATTTAATTTTCCATTTAAATGTTACTGTTGTTAAATTTATTTGCAGAAAATTGGGGACAGGAGGTTGAGGCATTGCTCCGGGTTGCTGATCCGGTTGTAAGGGTTAAGCGCCAATACCCATAATAAAATGCCCAGTCAATGAGATGCGTAAAACCTGTGGCAATAACTTGCGAGTCGAATTAGGCGATGGGTCAACATCGCGAATTTTTTGCTCCATCGCAACAAATATAACGATAAATTATCGTTATTGCATTAAATTAAACAACTGTGCAGTGATTATGTGGGTTTTGCTTGTGGCCATTTGTATTTAACGAACTGTCCATTGCAATACGTGAACAACAACACCGTGGAATCAGTTCTCGAAGTCTAGAAGGAGTATTTTAAATAACATTATACTATTTTTTTAATACATCGCACTTACACCTAACTTTTGAAATGTTGCAGTTGCTTTAGTCTACTGGGATTAAAAAGTCGGCTTTGTTTTCTGTCCTACCTGAGTTTCGGAGAGGTTCAGCTGGCGGGCGAGCTCTGTGCGCTCACGCCCCACCACATACTGACAGCGCTGGAACTCGAGCTCCAGCCGGTACAGCTGCTCCGCCGTGAAGGAAGTGCGCGTGCGCTTCGGTCGGTCCAAATCCAGGCCTTTCGGCAAAACGATTTCACGAATAGTGCCTTTAGCATCTGCCGAGTCAAAATGCATTACCATTATTTTTTTTCTAAATATTCGTCATATTACCTTAAACAGATTTTTTAAAAATATAGATAAAAACAGAGGTATTATAAAAGTAGAACTCGGAAGGATACTGTAAATTAGAATGTAGGCTAGAGTAAAGTTACAACCACAATATCACCACCACCATCACCATCAGCAACAACAGCGGCAAAACAACAACAACAATATTATTATTATTATTATTATTATTATTATTATTATTATTATTATTTTATAACTATTACAGTTTCAGGGTTGCTGCGCTAAAAAAATGTACATATAAGTAATATAGATACGAGGAAGAATTTATATAAATATATTAACCATTATACTACTATTAACTCAATAAACTTTTCTAAATAACTCTGTGATGCTTAGGGCTGAAGCTCCTCCTCTTTCAATTGTTTCCTTGGCAACCACATCAAAATACGCATTTACAAATATTCTTATAGGCCATTCATTGATATAATCGCCATTTTCATGTTGATAATGGGAATTTTGTTTTCTCTCTCTCTCTCTCTCTCTCTTCAGCATTTAAAACACCTAAAATGTTTCTTTTCCCATTAGCGCTGGACCTGCTGACCCTTCTATGACCCTGGCTCTGACGCGCTCGATGTACAGCTTCGGGAGTGACAGAGAGAGAGGGTGGGGGGATTACAGGCAGATCTCCTGTTTTATACAAGGCTAGAACTAAAAGCTTCCAAATTTCACAGCAATAAAGAAAGGGCCAGACTGATCCTTCAGTCATAGTGTTTAGTCTCCCACTGAGTATTAACATGCACTACACTAATCTGTGTCAACTTTCGATGATAGTCATCGAAATAATAAACTTATAATAATAATAATAATAATAATAATAATAATAATAATAATAATAATGTACTTCAATTCTTAAATAAGGTGTATTGAAATTACCTTAACAAACCAGCGGGAGCTGTAGTGTTTAGGACCACAGGCTGAAACTATTTTATAATTCATAACATTCGCATTTAGTTATTGTTAAATGTATTGCATATGTCTAAGAATACGGTTAAACCTTACTGCTTGTAGATGTGATTTTAGTAGCCTATTGTTAGCAGCGAATCTTTGTAAATAATCCAATCATTGTAAATAAGCCAATTATAAAAAGCTACCAGTGCCTTGGCATTAAGGAGTAATGTTCTAGTAAATTATTATTACTATTATTAAAATTATTATTTAATAATTATGATTATCATTATCTATGTGATGATTTTACATAGGTATGTAAGAAGGTAAAACGACGGGTATCATAAATAATTTACATTTTTGCTATTTATATTATTAAAGAATTCTGAAAAATAATCAAAAAGTCAAACCCTACAATTTCACAAGATTCTTTCTTTATCTGAGATATTTCTAGCTAATGCTCGCTGCTACAAATGGTTCACTTAAGTAGAGGAATAAAAATATTAACTATCCTTTTTGTCATTACTTATACTACTTCTACTACTACTAATAGTAATAATAATAGTAATTATTATTATTATTATGGCTGTAATTTCTGCTGCCTTACTGTGCAATGGATTTTCATGCTGTGCATAACGAAAAAGAATGTATGTTTTTTTTATCTTATTTTAATTAAACGAAGACCACTTTGTTGTTGTTGTTGCTTAATTATGTATCATTGTAGTCGGATGTATGTATGTATTTATTTATTTATTTTTGGGTCGCGTGTACCGTAGTTAATGAATCACAGTAAGTAGGTTCGTTAAGAAAGGACCTAAATGTCCTGATTTATTAGCCTGATAATATAACGCTGCTGAATTGTTGGTAAACATATATATTTTGAATGCAGTGATTATTCATCATATCAGTTGCAGTGCAGGACTATATCTAAAAAGGCTATCGGTCCGGATATTTTTACCACTGTTTTTCTCTAATGATGATAATGATTATTATTAGTAGTAGTAGTAGAAGTAGTAGTATTAAATGTTTGTTACTCCTGTCATTATAAAACTGACTCCTTACCTCGAACTAAAATACGGCGACAATAATCAGGGTCCACTCCTAACAGCTTGTCGTGACCGTCCTCGCTGGACGAGCTCGGAGTGGACGCGGATGTCCCCGCAGGAGCGTCGCCGGAACTGCGGCTTCCTACTTCCGCCAGAGTTTTAGCGTCTCCACCGCGTTCCCGGCGAAGCGAATTGACTCCACAGTGGTTTTGGTCCTCGGCGACTCCATCGCCCATACTCTTGGCTTGGTCAAACATGAACCAAAAGGTGCAGCAGTCTTATTCAATCGTATCCGTCCGTAGAATCCTACTTTATCGAGCACGCAGTAATCTAGTCCTTGTCTCGCCTTCAGTGTGTAGTTTAAAATAGGGAATCCGTCCCCGAAACACATCCAATCAGATTCCTGTCACAGAAACACAGGTCCTACAGAATCCGCTCGGCATGTTTATTCTAGGCCAGATTTCAGGGTGTTTAGTGTCGATGAAAGATGAGGGTCATGAGAAGGACGAAGCCTTGCGGACACACTAAAGGACCCTCACCTATAAAGCAGCCCGCCAAAAAGTGCATAAACAGGTGTGTGAATGCAGAGAGTTCGCTAGGTCTGTAGCAGAGCCACTGGGAGGTGCTTGCTTCACTGCTTACCCGCGGATGAGTAAAACAAAAAGACGGATCGGAGAAGGCAGGGGTAAATTCCACAAATTTTCACTTTTTGCCCCTGGATGTAGTCGGGGCTCAAATTAATGTACCATTAGTGATTAATTTGGTATCAGCACAGCGTCTTCGGTATGGGGAAAGATGATGGGAATATTTTTGAATATTGGACTATTTGCCTATACGAGTTTCCTCTTAAAGAGCAATGCAACTAATTTTAGCCGCATAGGTTGTCAAAATGTTTCTCGTAGTCATCTAGCAGTGCATTTGTATATATTCGACAGGATACATTTTTAAATTGACTGTCAGCCTCTGCGTAATTTCCTGTCTGTGCAAGAGCAAGGCGTTGATTGGTAAACAGAGTGTAGTAGGAGCACGTTTTGGAGGAGAGGGAGGAGTGAACGAGTCAGAGATTACCAGTGTTAGCGAGAGGGGAAACCCGGATTAAGCGTTTTGTATAATCCTGTGTGTCATTGCGATGGTTGTACCAATAGGCTCTGAAAGACGCTCAGTTGTATAACCACGTTTTTGAAGCGTCTACAATATTCCGTCATTTATTTTAAAATATCTTTTTGTAAACTAAGACATCCAAAATGAGGTCAGAAATTTTTTGCTGCTATTACTATACATAGGCTGAATAAAATCATTTAATGGAAGGTAAACTACACCAATCTGTGTGAAGAAATTGGTTGAAAAGCGCGATTTTGCGATGCACTCCAGACTAAATAATAAAGCTTATATAATTGTCTTGAAGAGTTTTAATAATATGTACCCACTATCAAATGTTTTGCCGACATTTATTTAACGAAATCATACAGTAATTACATTTTGTCAGACATTTATTATATCATTTACTAGCCTATCAAAACGCAGACTCGCATAATTTGTGATTAGTTTGTGATTATTGTTCAACATTGTGATGTATAGTTGAACGCAACTGCTAAATCCAGTGAAAAGTCCACACCAGATGAAATATTCGACTCCTTTATATGCGCCATTACAGCGACATCACAGACTGTGCGCAATGACATAATTACAGTTTTGCCACTTCGCGTGGTGTTTACCACTGAGCGCCGAATTGGCTTATTATTCAATTCAGCTGCTGTGCACAGATTAAACTGTGAATGTAATGAATAAAGCTGTCAGCCAGAAAGCCACAGAGAACTTCCATCAAAGTGACAACACAGTCAAGAGAGGTCTAATTGGCTTCAACTACTCCAACTGGTTCACACAGTCAATCACGCAGTCGCTGCCATGAACCAACTGACATTCAATTTATGCAAATCAGTAACGTAGTTTATAGGATGAAGTTTTTTTTCTTTTCTAGTTCATGAAATTTACTAGGTGCTGAGTATGTTTCCAGTAAACTGCATAATCTGTTAGATTTATTGTATAGCTCCCACATGCTATGCCCACCCACATAGCAGCCCCAACCTCATCCATCACTGATTTAGGCTACACGGTTCAAGTCATGACTGAAATAGGCCGATATGTCAATAGCAGAAAGGGATATTATGTTAATATTAAATCTAGTTGATTCGCATCTGTGAGTAATATTTACATCCCACTCTCCAGCTGGGAGAAATCTCTTAAACCTTTTGCAGCTGCAGACCGAGCAATAAATGAAGTGACGTTGTTATAACAACATGTGAAAATGAATGAAACGTTAAATTAGGAGATATTCTTTTCAGAAAGTTTTTTTTAAATATATGATTTTAAGGCTATTCTAAATAAAGACAGCTATTACGCAGTGATACATTTTACTTACAAATCGTGTATTCACCTTCATTTAGCATTTTTTGTTCGCTTAGCATTTTAGTTATTGTTGGTTATCATACTGCTGAATTTTAAATATTTTAAAACACAACATTCATTTCACAGCCTTTATATGTGCATTGTACTCTGTCACTAAAGTAATTACAACTACATTATGTAATAGTATTGGCATTAATATTCACAACAAGCCTAAATTAAATTTTATGGTAAATTTTATGGTAAATTTGAGGTAATTGCACATTTTACTGTTATTAAACAATGAACAGTGAAATAGGGAAACGCTTCCTAACTACAAACAAACAGACAGATTATTGCACACATTGCCATAATTTAAATGTTTACGGGTTAATCTCGGGATATATTATAACCACAGAAAATAACTGAAAGATAGCCATTATTTAAGTGCAATGCTATAAATTCTTAGAGAGACTACAAAAAGTCGGTAAAAGACGCACTGAAATCTCCAAAGGCTTCCCTACTTACAGTTACCAAGATCTTCAGAGGAAAAATGAAACATTTGAATATGGGAGAGGAATTTCATTTTAAACATCACAACATTGTCCGATGACAACAAATCATCAATTATAAATACAGTAGCATAAAATAAAAACTTTTATACATGTTATTGGTAGAAGTGGGGAGCTGCCAGTCTTTCATGACGCAAGATTTTTTATTTATTTTTATTTTTTTATGCTGGGCATCCTCCACCGAGTTTTTTTCTCCAGTAATTTCAAATGCCAAAGAGCAGTTCTAGAGTCCATCTCTCACGGACGTGATCACTTTTATCTGTATACAGAAACGCACGCATACACAAACCACATCTCAGCTGGAGTGGAGGGTTTAAATTAAAATGGAAGAGTAAAACCCCTTCAATGTGTCTGACCTGGAGAATGAAATTAGCTGGTTTAGGTTGCTAGACTGTGGCACGTTGTAAAATGACAATTCATCACGTGTATAAAGAGCTACTTAGCATAGGACACGAGCTTGTTTACAAAATAATAACAATAATAATAATAATAATAATAATAATAATAATAATAATATAGGATAGGATTTAACTAACGAATTGTGTGTAGAAAAGCAGCACGACTCCATAGTCATAAAGTCGATTCAGGTAAATATATTAGAGAAATCAGTGATTTAAACTGCGTAATTAATTACGCAGTTTAAAGTTTGGAAAACGGAAATTTGTAAACATTTTAGGTCACACGGAGTAAAAAAAAAATCAATGCAAGAGTAAAATATTTGGGAAATTAACATTAAACTTAAATATTCTTACCGATATCCTTGGTTGTTTTTACATGAGAGACATTTAAGCCCTGTACCAGTAGTCTAGTCCAATAGTCTAAGTGAGTGCCAAATGCTACTTATAAATGAACACTTGTTTTATTATACCAAAATGACATAAGCTTAACTTTAGGATGCAGAATCATATTTTTGTAACCCCTTTTGTAGAACATTAGTTTCAAATGAGTTATTGCCGTTTTATTTTATTTTATTTCGTCATAGCATGTTTTTTTTTTAATGTAAAACATAATGGCCTATCACATGAGACAGACACAATTATCTTCCACTCTGCTTTGTTCTAAACATCTCCTGCTTATTTACTTTATTTGATATTTTCCATCAGCTGGTTGAAAAACTGTTAGTAGTGAATATACGTTGAGGAAATGTAGTAGTCATCCACTTCAGCTGGCCAAAATAAAAAGAGAACTTCGCAGCAACTTGGTCACAATTTGCTGCGAATTCATACAGCAACTGTAGATAAGATTTTACAGAATTCTGTCCGAATTCACCAGTGGCATATTGTCAGGTAAAACATCCGATGTTTATCTCTATCAACGTATAAGAGTGTTTCTGAGCTCTAAGTTCTGAGATTTACTACTCCTGTTCAATTAATTCAGATTTAAAGAATCATATCTAAACTGGACTTAGACACTAATCTTAGGTTCTGACAATAATAATAATAATAATAATAATAATAATAATAATAACCCTACACTGTAATTTAAATGAGTTATAGATATTGTTGCATTCCACCACCCATTTGCTGGGTGTTATTCTCATCATCATCATCATTATTATTATTATTATTATTATTAATAATATAATAATAATAATAATAATAAACACTACTACTACTACAAAAAAATTAATTAATACAGTTTCATGGCCCATGAAATATGCCCCACCACATACAGAAATCCTGAATCCCTTTACAGCTGCCACAGAGAGTTCTCTTTGCAGAGAAACTGCAGGTGTGACCACCACTGATTTTTCACAAACGTTGTTGCCAAGTGGCTGGTGAGAATTAATGAAGTCTTTATTTAGGCCAACTGCAGTGTGCCAGAAGTGTAAAGAATGGGGGCTGATTGATAGTGTATTTTGTCTTCTTTGCTATACCATGCAGTAGCTCACTATGCACAAAAGCTGAGTAACATATGACTCAAAGAATAATTTACATGTCCTCATTCATTCATTTCTTCTTTCATTTGTTGAGGTTGGGGTTTATGAGGATACCAAGGAGGCAAAAAAAAAAAAAAAAAAAAACCATCAAACCTGCAGGAAGAGAATATATATAAAGCATAAAGAGGTGCAACACCCAGCTGGACTGGGAGCACAAATTGGATGGTTCTGGGGGTTTTTTATTATGCTTTTATGTAAATGCTCTTCCCATTAAATATTCAAACTATATTAAAGAAGCAACAAATCAAGAAATCAAATATTCAGCGGCATAAAAATCAACTGCAAAAAAAGTGTCAACTGTGTCACACAAACAAAATGAGCAACCAAACTACCTTGGCCATCCCAGGACAATGTGTAGGCTTTAGACACATTTTTAGACACACTTTTTCATTTTGGCGAAGAAAACAAAAAAGCAGTGATTGTATAGAGAACACAAAGCAACATTTTACACTTCCTTTGTTCGTGAGCAATATAAAGTAGCTGGTAGTGATAGACTGATGAAAACTAGTTGCATGTTCCTATCCTAGAATTGCTTTGGATATTAAAATAAATTCTGTCAAATCAAAATACCATCTATCAAGAGCATTTATAGAGTTTGACAATATCTCATGAATTGAGAAGTTGTCTATTAAACCCATGCTACTTTTTTTTTAAAACAGTGTTGGAATGGACTCACCAAAAGGAGTATTAGAACTGGTCTGGGCTCTGAATATTGTGATAGCTTTGAATTCAGGTTTTCCTGAGTCAGAGACTGAGGCCACTCATGGGTCTATACAAGGGGTGGGCAAACTTTTTGATTTGTGGGCCACATTGAGTTCTAACATTTGACAAAGGGGCCGGAACAGGAGCAGATAGATGGCATGCTTTGGTCAAAGGGTCAAAGGGTAAATTGCAAAGGTGGAGTAATAGGCCTACGCTTCACCTCAACAAAGCCAATATATCTAGAGTGCGCCATCTAGTGAGGAAACATCAGAATTACAGGGGAAATAAAACATTAACAAGGTTAATTTTAATTTTTTTTTTCAAGTTTGGCGGGCCGAATCAAAACGCATGTGGCCCCCGGGCCATAGTTTGCCCATGCCTGGTCTATTATGCCAACTTATGCCGCAGTATTTCTATAGGGCTCATCATGAGTGTATCCAGAAAGTTGTTTGGAGATGTTTTCTTTAATCTATGTTCATATTGGAAATCACAATGTATATTTCCATAAGTGTGACCTTTTTAAAATATGACATTTATGGATGGATGGATGGTTAGATAGATAGATAGATTCTTCAAACCATCTCGGCTGGGATAGTTGGTCACAACTGCCTACTGTTTGACTGTAAGCTAAGAGTCTCATCACCGCACTTGAAGTCTTGTGTAAATGTCAATCAGTTTTTATGACTTCATTCACAAGACATTTCAAGTCCCGGTTTGATGTAAACACCCCTCACAGACTAAAGGCAAAACATTTACACAGACAGATCTTTTAAAAGGTGTTTTATTTATTTTTTTTTTTTTTAAGGTGTCAAATATAGATCAAAATCACACTAAGACCAATAAGGTAAGTTGAATGCATTGTAAACCTTAAGACATTGTTTTTTTGAATATCAGTCATAGGTCAATTTAATATGGAACTACTGTAAATATATAAAACCTATATCCAACAATAAATAAATAAATAAATAAAAGTGTACACCCGAGGAAGAGAAAAAGCCCTCCTAAACTGCAAAAACAACCTATGCTTAAAATGTTATTTTGCAGAGTAATGAAATGATTGGCTCTGTTTATAATGTAAAGTCACAGTAACATTTCTAAACAGTATAAACTATGCCGACATGACCATTTATCTGAGTATTAGACATCAACATTACCTTCTATATATTTTAGCAACTGTATATATGATACATACACACCTACATACATATATCATTCATACATGCAGTGATACCATTATATTAGTTTAAGGGTTATATTGATTGTTCTTCATTTAAATTCACAAATAAAAAAAGTAATCCTCGATTTGAACTGCTTCGAATGCCTAGAAATTCAGGGTGTCCACTGCCTACTGTTGAGCTTCCAAAAATTGCTTTAAAGGACAAAGACGATTTACAATCAACAGTCTTCTTTATTTAATTAAAAAGGCAAAAACAAAACAGTAAATGTAGTAAAATTTCAATAAGCGCAGGTTTGGGTTTAAACCAGACCAGATGTTTTTGCAAAGCAAGTGAAATTTACAGGTAAGACCATATTAACACACAAACACCAAACATCACATGCACTCTAGATTATCTCATTTTAAAGAATCATGTTGCACAAATGCCATGTATTCACAATCACACACAATCAATAACATGTCATAACCATTAATGTAGAAACACTGACTGTGCAAAAAACCTGTCACATTACTATGGGTAAGTAAGGCCTCAGATGTTTTGAATTAATTGGAGACAAGACAGTTACAAGGCCTTGTGGAAAACTATAGAAATGAGAGAACAAATGACTTAGGCACTTTGGCTCACTTAAAGTAATGGAGACAACAGTTTATGTAATGAATAAGCCCTTGAAGTCTACCAGGATAATCACTAGAGGGAATACTACCATAAGTTTATTTTTTTAATAGTTCATATCTACTAAAGTTACACAATTTGGAAATGTAATTTTATACAGTTTTACATTAAAATGTAAAACTGTGCAACAGTTAAAACTTTCTAACCATTCTGATCGGAAGTCTGTACTTTTTGTATAACATTTATGTATAACTGTTTTTCAATCTTTAGCCAATAACGCCCCCTACTGGAACTGTAAACTGTAGAGAAAGTCGATTGTCATTTTATGTCCCAAGCATACACAAACTACTTGCTTTATTAAAAAAATTATAATTAATAAATAAAAGAAATAATCAGTAGCCTTTTACAAGTTTTGGTATGTTTTACTCAGCATCTAGGAGATTCTTGGAGAGTTAGGGTTCATTTAGAGATTTTAACTTTCATACTTGCTTCTTATTGTTGCCTGCAAATCCCAGCATCCTTCATTAAGTTTTTGTCTGAAAAAGTTTGTTACACAAGATGTTGCTTTCTTTACCAGCATACAAACATCTTTCAGTAACATTTCTGTTGTTGAAAAGTAATGCTTGGAAATATAAAATGTTTTTGTACTGACTGAGCAATGCAGAGGTTATAAAATAAACATCTATAACACACACACACACACACCAGCCATTACATTATAACACATACTGACAAGTGAAATGATTAACATTCATTTTATCATTAAAATGGCACCTGGAAGTGAGTGGGATATATTAGGCAGCAAATGAACATTTGTGACTTTGGAGTTGATACATTGGAAGCAGAAAAATATACAAGTGTAAGGATTTAAAAGACTTAGACAAGGATCTAATTGTGATGACTTGATGATTGTAGATCATGTTGGATGCTCCCAGTCTTCAGTAGGCAGGACCTACCCAAAAGTGATCCAAGGAAAGGAAAGTAGGGAACCAAAGACGGGGTCATGGGCAGCCAAAGCTCACTGATGCACAAGGGGAGCTTAGACTGGCCAATATAGTCTGACCCAATAGAAGAGGTATTATATCTCAAATGGTTTACAAAAAAGATAATGCTGTTGCCGACAGAAGGGTTCAGAACACATCCCAGTTTGTTGTGTATGGGGCTGTGTAGCCGCAGAACGATCAGGGTACCAACAGGAGCCCAAAAGTGCGTACAATGAAGCAAGGAACAGGGCGCAATGGAAGAACATGGCCTGGTCTGATGAATCAGGTTTTCCTTTACATCAAATTGTGGTTGGGTGCATGTGCATCGCTGACCTGGAGAAGAGAAGGCACCAGGATACACTATGGGGAAAAGGCAAGCTGATAGAGGCAGTTTGATGCTTTGGGCAATGCTCTACGGGGAAACCTCGGATGATGCCTTCAGATCTCTAAGATCTTATTCTCCAGATCTCAATGCAATCAACAAAACAAGTCCAATCCATGGAAGCACACCTCACCACTTACAGGACTTAAAGGAGCTTCTACTGAGGACTTGTTGCCAAATACCACAGAATTATTTCAGCGGTCTAAAGGCATCAATGCCTTGTATGTGGGTTATTTTTGCAACAAAATGGGGACAGACTCAATTTTAGGTACATGGTCATAATTTTATGGCTGACTGGTGCATGTACACATGTATGTATGTATTTATGGATGCATGAATGTAATGTATGTATGTATGTACTGTATATGCATATGTACATGGTTGTGTGTGCATTTATTCTAACCTGCACCAATGATAATATTTGAGAAAGGAACAAAAATTAATCAAATCCTTGCCAATCACTTTGCTCTGAGTCATACTCAAGCTCGGCTCCAACACATCGTACTCCTTCTAGTAGCATAGGTGTCCCATGATGTCGATCTGAGAAAGAAAGACAAGGAATACTTTTTATAGGAAATAAAATCTGTCATGACGCATGGCATAAACGCCATTATAACATCCTAGATGTTGCTAGGATTTAATAGATCCTAAATTTGCTAGGATCCATTAAATGGAGAATGCAGACATGATTTACATGAAAATTTAATTCACGCCAACTGTTTTATAAGACCATCTTAGCCACCTTGAAATGCAAAGTATAATGCATTCTTACCCTGCTCTGAATACAGACTGCATGTTGGACTACAGTCATGGCAGTTGTACTGTAGAAAGAACTGATTGAACGGATTTTACTGACCACAGGGGGGCAGCAGATACCAACTTTAGAAAAGAAAAATCTATTTCCAGTCTTTGCACTATTTAATAAAATGCTGATTGGGTTTAAATTTCAAGAGGTAGACCTCTGCAGGAAGTCAAAATAATTTGTACGGGACAATACTAGCCTACTTAAAATGAGAATGTCTCGCACATTATGGAGCTACATTAATAAGTGCTAATTTTATGCTTTAAGATTATTTCTCTAGCTGTACCTCATACAGTATGTCCATATGTCTAAAATTAATATAACTTAGCCCAAGTCAGCACAGAACATAGTAAGAAAAAGTGTAAAACTACAGGCAAGTCAAGACAGATAATTAGAAAATGCCAACCTTCAGATTTATTTCCCTTATATTAATAATAATACGTTTAATAACTTACCCATAACACGGGCATGAACTTTCACCTTCAGGCACACATCCTCTTTGCTTTCACTGACTATTAGCATCTCTTCACACAGCACCCCCTCCTTGTGAGCCACATACTCACAAGTCACCTTTAAACCTCCTACAAAGAAATAGGATTAATGCTATAAGATAATGTAGAGCAGTACAGACACAACAACAAAAAACAAAAAGCTACTCCTGAAAAAAGCCAACTTAGAAAAATTGAAAGCTTTAATATAAAAGATTTGTGTCTAAGGGTAGAAGATTTGAGCCATTTGGTCTAAAGTCAAAGTATGTCTGACAAAAGCCAAATACAGCCCAAAACCCAGGTAACACCATTCCTATGATCAAGTATGTTGGGGTAGCATCATGCTCTAGGGTTACTTTTCAGCAGGAGTTACTGGAAGCTTGCTGAAATCAAAGACAACATGGATGGAGCCAAACATAAGTAAACTGTTGAAAGGAACAAGTCTCTGTCAGCCAGACATCAGCATTCAGGAAGAAAAATAAATGTTCTAACAGAACAATGAGCCAAAGCACAAGGCAACAATTACAAATGAATGACTTGAAAAATAGAAGTGTTTTTGCTTTGGAAAGAACAAGTCTCACTCACACTGACACACTCACAAACGCACACAAATCAGCCCCCCCCAAAAAAGGAAAGCACAGTAATATTTAATTGGATGGCCTTTTGTTTTAATTAGGGCCATCGTTTCGATAAGCTTATGCAATGTCACATTTATTTTTATCCAGAGTCACATTAATTTGTCTCCAAGATCTTTTATTGATGGCGAGAGAGTCAGATTGCTGCGTAAAGCCCTTTCCAGCACATCACAAACACGTACAGTGTTCTAAAGGGTCTGGACTCTGTAGTAGTCAAGTCATGTGTGAAATGATGTCTCATGGTCCCTGAACCACTCTTTCATAGTCTGAGCCCGATAAATCCTAGCACCACCTTCATACAATTTTCCTTTGGGATTAATAAAGTTATGTGTCTGTCTATCTGTCAGTCAGGTCATTCAGGTCATTTAGATCATTTAGGTCATCAACTAACGTTTATTTTTAGGTGCATAATGTTGCTGAAACTAGACCTGACCAACATGAGCAGTCCCAGATCATAAGACAGCCCCACAGGCTTGTATAGTAGGCACTATGCTTGATGGGTCCATCACTTCCCTTCTTACTCTGATACACCAATCACTCTGGAACAGGGTAAATCTGCAATCATCAGATAACATTACTTATTTTCAAATCTACCAAATTCCATACTTTATGCTCCCTAGCAAATTGGAGCATTTATTCAGATTAACCTTACTGATAAATTATTTTGTTAAGGCTACACAGCTCTTTAGTCCCGAAACCCCTGAAGTTCAACCCATTTAAGCATGCCTTACATTACAGAAAACAAAACCGAAGGCAGAAACATTCGTAAACAAGCAGTAGCTAAACTAATCTATTATTATTAGTCTTAAAATAATCTTAATACTAAGAGCATTCAAGTCAAACTAGGACTTCAGATGAAGCCGTAAAATTATTTGACATTTACAGAAGATTTCAACCACAGCACATTGACGAGACTCTTCGCTTCAGTAAAACATTAGAATAGAGCAGATTCATTGTGAAGAATGTCATATTTCAGTGAATGATCATCCCGGCCGAGGTGTCTTGGAGCTCACTGCAATCGTTCCCGTGAACATTCAGCGAGTAGAATGCCACAATCCTTGACAATCAACAGATAACTTTTTGCCAACTTGCAGAAAAGATCCATCTGTCTGTGTGAACTGTACAAACAATCATTCACAAACATCTTTTGCACATTACAGGAAGTCGGCTGGGAGTTACTGCCACATCCCCCGTACAGTCCTGACTATAGTTCTTGTGAGGACAGCTTTTCAGTCATGAAGCAGGCTCCAGCATACTGGGGAAACTTTCAACCTTGCAGGCATTCCAGCACAATATGCGCATTAGTGTAGCAGGCGGTTATGCAGAGCAATAAAGGAAGTTTTTACTCTCAAAACGTCTGACATTATGCATAATCAAAAGTCCGGGTTTGACTCAAATGCTACTTATGTTTATGGTTTGATGATTGTTTTATGGTTAAATCATTAATTAAATGTTTTTAGGATAAATTCTAAAAATGGATGCCAAAAGTCCAAACTTCAATCACATCTTGAATGCCTCATGTCAAATCCATTGTGGTGGAACCACAAAAATCTGAACATTATGTTGCTGTACAAATAATTATACACCTGACTGTATATTTAGATCAGAACGATAAGTACAAATGTATATTTTGACACTACAAGTCCTGTCCGAAATACTAAATACTTTAGCAACAAAATATTACTTCTCTCACAACTAAGCAAAATGAGATTATTTCAGCAAAACAAGATTTTGAGGCTTTAAACAGCTAAATAATTCTTCAAGAAGGATTAAAACAAGTGTCATTAAAGCCTCAAAGAGAGTCATATTTACGAATCATCTAACTGGTTCTTCCTTGAATTACTTATAAACACAATAAATTCACATATACCAAGGCCCACAAGCACAGCCACACAAAGCACAATAATGAAAAATGCTTGCTAGCTCGCAAAAGTATATCATCCAAAGCTCTCATCCATATTAAATATTGGTTCCACAAAAGCCCCATAAAGGTTTATTAAGTCTCATAATCTGTAAAAACAGATCATTTATACATTATTGTGCTCAGTCAACTTTCCAAAATTGTTGTTAATTAACTGGCTGTTGCTTGGTCACATAAACTAATCCATGCTTGTTTGTAATAATAATAATGATGATGATAACAGTGTTTGACTGATGGTACTTCTAGTTAGTAACTAGTAAACTAGTGGTAGCCTACTAAATTCATCATTAAAGGATATATTTAATGATGGAAACCTTAAAGCACTTATGTAAGATGCTCTGTATAAGACTAACTGCAAAATGCCTAAATGTAAACGTTGAAGCATACCACTTGGGGCTGTAGTAAGATCTTTAATCTGAAGGTATGGGTTGGGCACAGGAGCTGGACACACATCTTTCCCAAGCCCTGGAACCTCTGGCAGTGTAAAGACGATTTCATATTTGTGTTGAGTCTTCAGGAAGCCCACCTGAAAAGAAGACACGAGTGAGAGAGTAACCAACACCGAATCACAAAATACTTTGCAATATCTTATTACAGTTTCAGCAATCAGAAAATAATTGATATTTCATTCCAACATAGCTACTGTATGAAGTGGCGGTCAATCATTATTTGAAAAAAACAAAGCTGGCAGGGAGACACATGGAGAGTGAGAGGAAGAGAATCTCTTGCCAATCTTTAAAGGAGAGTGTGCCAAACAGAGAAGGGAGCATGATTGTTTTAATTTAGTACATAGCTATGATGCCACAAAGGCTGTCTCTATGCAACACTGAGTGCACCAATACAAATTTGAAGCATTATATCAAGTAAGTGAGAAAATGTAATTTCACTTACGTAACAGCAAAAGAAGAAAAGAAAAAAAAACCAGAATACAATAAGAGACAAGTCTGTGTATATATATGCGAGTGTGGGTATGTGCATATAATATAAAGTGGGATGTGCCGATGGGAAGACAAAGTGGTGTCTGTACAACATTGGGTTATAAAATTTGGCTTTCTTTCCAAAGCGCTATTATTCTCTCCGAACAAATCACACTCCAGGCTATGTGTGGAGTTCATCTGAAGTAACACTGACACTGAATCACAATTCCTAGTTTCCAACAAACACAAAGCATTTATTCAAAAACTTGATGCGGAGTTGGCAAAGGAAGGAGATCACAGAACATCCACAAGGAAAGGTAGAATTTGCATATGAAATAAACAGCGACATACATACTCAACCATAACATTGACAATACATGGCTTAATGTTACAGACTGAGTGAACAACGAGTCTCGAGTTACCAAGCAGAAGGTCTGTAGAGGTAATAAATTTAGTCTCTCCTAAAAGGATCTGGTCTCCAAGACAAAAACATTTGGGGGAAATAAAAGCAGGGTTCTGTTTTAGCAGTAGGAAAAGGACACAAAGTGGTAATGATGCGAGTGTGTGTTTGCAAACATATATGGAGAGGAGGAGGGTCTCAATAAATCAAAGACTTCTAAAAAAAAAAAAAAAAAAAACGAATATAAACCAGCTCAGGCCTTTAGAAATTACATAATCACCATGACTGTCAAACTCCTTTTCCACATGACCATAAATGACCATCCAAGAAGTGCAGTTAGAAAATGCTTCTGTCTAAATAAATAGTCTGTTCTAAATCACACAGACCATAATAAAGCAATATTTATATGACTTAAATACAGTTGTGATGTTAATAATATTAAAAAGTGAACCTGACAAGCATAGTCAAACATGCTACCCTGATTATTGTTTTCAAGCATACGGGAATTCTGGCTGAGCTTGTAATGCCTTATTTGTCATGCATGAAAGTCATAAACCATATACCACAGTCCTCTCATACACCAGTTCATATTTCAACAATAAGACATATTTACAACATTCATTAAAGCAGCAGTGCTGAGTGCTTTTCCATGTTCAGAAACACCACACTAACTAATGAAATTCCTCCTGGCCAGACCATTTTTATTAGAGAATTTTATGTACCCTTTATTATCGCTGTTGTTGAAGATGCACTAAAATCTCTTTATAAAAAAAATAAAATAAAAAAAAAGCTTTAGTGCACATTCAAATTCGTACCAAGCAGTACAGTACAGGACTATATGTATGTAATACGAATGAATATAGTACAGCTTTAAAAAGTGCTGGTATGTTTCCTCCATTAATTAGGATAAATCCAATTAATGGATTTTTTAAATGTTCTAATCAGGATTGTACATGTACACCCGAGAATGAGGTCAGTGGGAAAGGGACACACACCTGAGTGTGTAAATGTGTGCGTGCGTGCGTGCGTTGCTGTAAACTGAAATAAGAAGAGAGCACAACAGCATGACCGAGAAAAACCTGGACATTCTGACCCAAGAGCTGATCGACTGAAGCAGCCCCAGATCAGAACACTGCTTTCAGAGGCTGGTGCAGGATGCTTTTGTGCATGATGGGTGCATCGTTTGTGCACTTCTTTTTGCACCTGATGCAAGCATAGCTCTGGAACAGGGTCAATCTGAACTGATTAGACCATATGACTTTTTCCATTGCTCCAAAGTCCAAAGCTCCCTAGCAAACTTAACTGTGTTAAAGATTTAAGCCTTTTATATTATAAGGCTCACACACAAGTGTTACACAGCTGTTAAGTCCTAGTTCTGAGAGTCTTAAATCACATGGTTTCTGCATTGAAATGGTTTTACTGTTGATTATTTATTATGCAACAAAAGTGTTTAAGTCATCTCCAATCTTTGGAACCAATGGTCTTTTTTTTTTTTTTTTACCACATTTCTTCTAGAAAGGTGATTTATAGCACTATTCTTCCAGGTTTTTATGTGTTAAAGCCAGTTCCAGTAATTTGAAAATTTCAAATCTCCTTGGCTGAGTCCTTTGCTGGATGTAGCCCTATAATTTGACCTTCCTTTTTTTATACATAAATACAGACAAACATACATATACAGTATATATAAATATCATCTCATCCCATACACAGTACTTCTCAAAACCTGTTAATGTCCAATCATATTGGAATGTCCTAAATATTCCATTCCTTTTTTTGTTTGTTTTATATTCAGTTTGGCTTACAGCTTTTGAAAATCAGAAATCCAGTATCTTAAAATGTTAGATGATTTTATTTTACGTTTGATTCAACTACTATTCATAATGTGTATCTCCTAGTGTAGTTCAGTACATGCAACCACATCATGGAGGACACTGCTGACTTAACTTTCCAAAAGACGATCATTGACACCCTCCACAAGTAAGGTAAGCCACAGTAGGTGCTATATGGAAGCATATTCCTATAAGGGAAATTTTTGGTGGAAAACTTTGCATACATTTTGCATTTCATTTGGAAATAAAAGTCATATGATCTAGAGGAGAGGCACAGAATCCAAGTTGCTTGAAGTCCTGTGTATCCAGTTTCCAGTCTGATATGAGATGCCATGTCATTTGCTGGTATTGGTCAATTTTTTTTTTTAGTAAGTCCAACCTCAATCGTCTACTATGAGATTTTTTAATGACACAGCTCCTTTTCCAGCAGGACTTAGTACCTGCCCACAATGAAAAAACAAAACTACCACCATGTGGTTTGCTGACTATATTACTATGTTTAATTGACCAGCAAACTCATCTGACCCACAGAACATCTACCAAGATGAAGATGAGAAACACCCGACCCAACAATGCAGACAAGCTCGAGGCTGACTTCTCTTCTTCAATAATGCCTTGATATTGCCACAACCTGATCACCTCCATGCCATGCCACATTGATGAAGTAATTCATGCTAAAGCCGCCCTGACCAAATACGGAGTGCAAACATGAACAGACTACTTTTCAGAAGTTGGCTATTTCTCTGTATCTTCTCTAAATCAGTTTTAATTGAGCTTGAAAAATATTCTAATAGTTTGTGATACTATTTTTTTTCATGAGATATAATCCATAATCATCAAATTTAAACAACAAAAAAAAAAAATCCTGAAATGCACCGCCTAGACAAAAACAGAAAATCACACACTCCAAGATTGACCACATTTAGCTTTGATTACAGTGGACAGTGTGGAGGCGAGTTCACATTTGAAAACGATTCCTCATGCTTCCAAAACCAAACATTCTGGAATGGGCCCGTTCCCTCAAGGAAAAAAAAAAATCCATAGGTGAAATAACCTGGTCATTCAGTACGTTCATGATGTCAGCTGATTTTATTGCCACATACAGTAAAGTTGCTGAGCTTAGACCTGACCGACTGAAGCAACCCCAGATCATAAGACTAGCATAGTGGCCACTGTGCATGATGGGTGCATTGTTTATTTGCTTCCCTTCTGACCCTGATGAACACCTCACTCTGGAATAGGGCCAGTCTGAACTCCTCACACCATATGACCTTTTCCAATGCTCCAAAGTCCATTCTTTATAATCGCCAACAAATTTAAATGTGTTTTTCTGATTATGCTCAGACTGTTTTTATTTTTTTTTGCCCACACAACTGTTTATAGTGCAAGTTCTTCTTCATGAGGATGATAAATAGTCTAACCTTATCTGGCATTCTTATCTGGTTTTTGAGTATCATGATATTTTAACATCTATTTATTAGATTCATATATTTTTATTTATTATCTTGATTTATTAGTTTCTTTTGTAAATATGTATGCTAAGATAAGCCTGTCCTTAGCAGTGGTTTGATTCACACAGTGAAGGCCTGATTCACACAGTCTCCTCTTAACAGTTGTTCTAGAGATGTGTCTGCTGCTAGAACTCTGTGTGGCATTGACCTTCTCTCTGATCTGAGCTGCTGTTAACCTGCGATTTCTGAGGCTGGTGACTCCTGATGAACTTATCCTCCGCAGCAGAGGTGACTCCTGGTCTTCCTTTCCTGGGGCGGTCCGCATGTGAGCCAGTTTCTTTGTAGCGCTTGATGGTTTTTGTGACTGCACTTGTAGACACTTTCAAAGTTTTCCCAATTTTTCGGACTGACTGACCTTCATTTCTTAAAGTAATGATGGCCACTCGTTTTTCTTTTCTTAGCTGCTTTTTTCTCGCCATAATACAAATTCAACCACATGTGAAGGTCTGTATTGTAAATCACCAGTCAAGAGTTTAAGCTTGGACACACCATATAATTTTATGGGCTTTCCTGAATTGTATTTCTTTATAAACTCTAAATCAATGCGGAAGGCACCCAAAATTTGCAATAATCTCCTTTGAGCAGTTGATATTGAGATGTTTCTGCTACTTATGATCTGTAAAGCCTCTATAATGGCTCTAATCAGTGGTGCTGTTAATTGGTGATTTTTGAATCTGGTAACTTTAAACGAACTTTTCCTCTGCAGCAGAGGTACGTTTTAATCTTGCTTTCCTGGGAAGGTTTTTATGAAAGCCAGTTTCATCATGGTGCTTAATGGGTTTTGCAAATGCAATTGACAATACTGTTCTTATAAGAACTGTTCCAGAACAGCTGACCTTCAAGTCTTAAAACAACAACTGATTGTTGTTGTTGTTGTTTAATTACCTGATGCCATACGTGTTAATTCATGGTTTTGAAAAAAATCCAGTATTGTTCTAGAAGGTGTAAAATAAACCACAAAACAAAAACCACTGAATTGGAAGGTGTGTCCAAACATTTGACCGGTACTGTATGTATATATGTGTGTACATTTATGTAAAACAGAAGCACTGACACAAAACTCACCTTAACCAAGAAGTTCCCATCAGACTCGGGGATCACCATGACAACTGAATCGTGCAGCTTCTCATCAAAGTGCACGTGGGAGTGAGCAGCAGCAGCATCAGCGGCAGCATTTGCCTCAGCAAAGCGAATGCCACCCGCCTTAGAGGAAGCTGCAGGAACACATGCATTCATTAACGCACAAAACATGTCATAATACACACAGGAAGTCTCACTTTTCCACCACTCTTTCCAATTCTCTTTAAAACAAAGGCTGTAAGTGGACTCTCCATACAAGTTTAGCAAGGCACTTTCTAAAATAATAAATAATAATAATAATATAATAATTATTATTATTATTATTATTATAGTGGTATCAGAAAGAGGTAGTTCACATGGAAATTAGTCAAACCTCATTTGGCAACCTTTGTTTTTGAGTAACATGATATGAACATCTCTTTTATTACAACCAGATACATGTTTATTCAATATCTTGATTTATTTATAATTTGTAAATATGGATGCTAAGGTAAACCAAGTTTGGACCCAGTAGCAGTTCTTACGTTGGACGACATAAGATATGGACGACAGCAAATATGTACAAGTGTATGTTCTTCTTAGCAAATTACAAACATTACTTGAATCCCTTAATACACAAGTGTAGTTGTACCTATACAAAAATAAAATACCCTTCCTGAATTTAAATAGCTCTTCCAATCAAAAGGACAACAATCAACACTACTTCAGCGACATGCAGGATACTAAATGTGACATAGAAAAAAAGGTCCTATGCAGCAAGGTCATATTTGAGGCTTGAGTACGCTGGAGGTTTTTGTGTTGAAAATATAAACAGGATTACGTCCTCTCTCGTAGAAAATCCCAATCTACACAGCACTGTAAACATTGTGCCTATTCTGTTGCCACAGTTCCAGATGACATTGTGTGTTTAGAAAAGGTTCACATAAAACTACTTTATCAGTTTTTGTAGAACATGTACAGTACTAGTATACAGTATACTACATTTTACACTCACCAGCCACTTCAATAGGTACCTCTTCATATAACTGGGCTGAACCCTTATTGCTTCAAAACTGCCTTAATTCATAGTCACATTCAACATGGTGCAGGGAACATTCATTAGACATTTTGGTCCATATTGATATGACAGCATCACACATGTTCCTACAGCATTGATGCCTGCACATCTGTGATGCAAATCTCCCATTCCAATACATCCCAAAGCTGCGGTATTGAATTGAGATTTGCAGACTTTGGAAGCCATTTGACTACAATAAGATCATGGTCATGTTCAAGCATGAGTCTGAGATGATTTTGGCTTTGTAGCAAGGCAAGTTATAGAGCTGAAAGCAGACATTGTGGGATGGGTTCACTGTGGTCATAAAGAGATGGACATGGTCACAGTTCAAAGTTACGTAAATCACCTTCCTTCTCCATTCTGTTTGAACATCAACAGATTGTCATGACCTTGTCTACGTGTCCAAATGTTTTAAGTTGCTGCATTGTGATTGGCTGATTAGAGATGTGCGTTAACTAGGAGTGTACCTAATGAATTGTCCGTTAAGTGTATGCATCAAAAAAATAAACACAACATTATGTGTTGCCTGAATATTTATCATGGTGTGTTTTGGAACACACACACTGGATTAATGGTGTAGATGCTATGGCATGTAATCAACAAAAGTTGATTTTTAAAAACTGTTTAATTTCCACTAGTGTGCCACAAAACTAGTCAATCAGAGATGAAAGTCCAGATCTGTTTTTTTTTTTTCTTTTAATCATCTCTGTCTCCTTCTTATATAATTTTCTACCTAAAAGTGGTCTTAGGATCTGGCCTTCACTGAGAGATGAGTCAGACTTCATTTTAAATAGCAATAACCCAGCAAGAACTTTAGCAAAAGCAAATGAAGAGAGAGAGAGAGAGAGAGAGAGAGAGAGAGAGAGAGAGAGAGAGAGCTCTATATGTTGAGGAAATAAAAATGCACACCCACCTTTTTTGGCAGTTGCCATATTTCTATTTGTTAAGAGAGTGAGAGAGAGAATCAGTCACAGCTTCATGTTGAAATCCCAACAATAGACCTGTGAGCAAAATGCAAAAGAGTGAATATAGAAAACTAGCAATTCAAGGTTCCTAAAATCTGATTAAACCTCATGGAAAAGTTTTATTGCACAGCTGACAAACAATAGCTAATTTTTTTAATCAGGATTTTTTATCAGGACTTGTTTGCTGATTTAAACTGAAACATTTTCTTTTATCTAAGCTGGTCTGCTAAAAAAGCATGCAAACATGCTGACAGAATGAACAACAGGACCATTAGACTATGTCTAGCACATTGCAAGCATTCACACCCCCATGGACTGCTTTGACATTTTATTACTTTACACAGCTGTGCTGGACATCAAAAGAGACACCCCGCAACTAAATAAGTACAAATACAAAACACTTTAAGAGGATCAAATTGGACCAAGTACTTAAGGCTTTCACTGTTTCGTGGAAAAACTCCCTGGGAGACTGAACTGGGAGTCATGTTGTATAGATTTTCCCCTCATATTGTGATCTGAAAATAGTTGGGTTTGGAGATATGGGAATCATATACTTTAAAATTACTAGGTAAAAATTAGTAAGCTAAATGGTGGGAATTGTGCAGGTTGGAAATGCCTATATCTACATAAGAACAAGCTTAACAATTTAGCTCTTTTACCTTCAGACTGACAGTTTAATTGCTTTCTATAACGTCTGCTGGATTTTTATTTTTTAGAGAGCTGCAGTGTCCATGAGGTCAACTGCTAAAAGTTACTTAGAATTCACTTCACAGAGCCGGAGGCTGTGAGAAACAGGTATAAACATAAAGTAGATCATATACTGTACATGCACACACAATATTTCTTGCATAAAGATACAGAAATATTTCATCATCATCATCATATGAATCTTTTTCCCAGCTATCAGCATGATACTGATAGTTTAAGACTAACTGATATTATATAGCCATATTGATCTATTTTATTTTAATTTGTCTCATTTGCCCTTAATATCTTTTAGCAAATTATGTGGGGAAATACATTGTCCTAATCTAACCTTACACCCTAAAATGCAGTCTTGAAATAAGTACTTGATTTTATCATTTTGATGTGATAAATAAATTTTGGCAAACATAATAAGTTGTGTGATTATCTTCTGTTCGCCTAGATACCTGTAATGCTAATTAGGCCAAAACCACCCTGAGATCACGTGACCTGAGAGCTCATTATAATTTTCTTCCTAAATATAAATTTTGAGAACCATGTATGGTTTGTGTCTATCTTTAATTACTATTTTATTTTTCTATTATATATGCTCATCAGGTACAGTATTAAGTGACTATGCATTCATTTAATTGCAAATATTTTTATAGCTTGCTGCAGTGACTGGGTTACAACTTTCCACTTAAAAAAAGCTAACAATAGTAGGTTTACAATGAGGAAGTACGATTGCTGCAAAAATAGATACATTTGTCAAATCAGTGAAAAAAAACTTTTTTCTCAGCAAGAAACACATATTATAGAAGTGATACAACATGACTCAAACATCTGTATATTCTTAGAAACATTACTTTGAGCTCCTGAAAATTTGATTTAAAGTACTCTATATGGCCAAAGATACATGGACACCTGTGGACACATATGAGGAGATATTAAAAAGCATCAAAACCAATTTTGTAACATGCAAAGAGATAGTACCATACGGCTCTGTGCACCGACCTTCATAAGTCAGGATGTCAAAGGACATCATCCTGTGTAAATCGGGAGCTGTGCAACCGGGGCTATTCTGACCACGCCTGCGATTTCATCATGGACAGCAAGATAGAAGAAAGAACAAATGTGAAATATTGCATGAAACTGGGCAGATCTGCCCCAGAGACGTTTGATATGATTCAGCAAGTTAACAGCAATGTTACAATGAGTCGCTTGAGGTGCTTTGAGTGGCATGAGTGCTTCAAGAGCGGAACAACACCACTGGAAGATGACTAAAGATCAGGAAGACCTTCAACAAGCTTAACTCCAGAAAATGTATAAACCATTTGGCAACTTGAGCATGGTTATCGGCAGAGAAAAATCCTGCTGCCATTGTCTTTGTGTCATACGGAACAGTCCAGGCATTCCTCACATGGGATTTGCTGCCAAGTTTGTCCCCAGGCTGTTGACCAAGGAGCAGAAGGAACATCGCATCGAAGTCTGCCAAGAACTCCGTCAGCATGTTGTGAATGACCCGTCCTTGATGTCGAGGATCATTAACGGTGACAAAACTTGGATGTATAAGTATGGCCCTGAGACAAAGCAACGGTCTTCACAGTGAAAGAACCCATCATCTCCACAGCCAAATATTTTTGAACATTTGAGGCCACCAGAGCTAATGTTAAAGCTTTTTCATAAGCCCTCGTATGAGTCTTTTGGACATCACATTCTAAAACCCGGCCGTTATTACAATAGTGTTGTTAAGAACGAAATGCAGTACGATTTATACCACTCTACTCAACACCGAGCATTGAGCATTCTGTTTTTAGGTTTGTTTACAGCTGCTTGGCCATGGAACTCTATTTTCATGAAGCTCATGATAAATAGATCTTGCACTAATTTTGGTTACAGAGGCAGGCTAAAATTCTGCAGTAAGTGATACAAGAGGAGAGGCAATTTTTATCTACTATGTGCTTAAGCACACAGAAGACCTGCTCAACAAGGTTGCCTGGTCTATTGCTTCAGGGCTGAGCTGTTGTTGCTATAATAATAATAATAATAATAATAATAATAATAATAACATGTTCATTACGACTTGATCTACTGCCAGTGTTTTCCAGTACCCATTGAAAATGAATTAAGAAAACTAACGTTTAGTTGCCGGTTGTGTTGGAGGCAGCCCGCATACACTGTTCAGTATTTACTTTAGTATAGGACTGCAGAAATACCGTAGCTTGCAGGACAGCAACAGATGTGACTATACAATGATATAAATAGACTGAATGCCAGGCTCATTCATTCATTTTCTATACCGATTGTCCTGTGTAGGGTCAGAGGGTGCCGGGAGCCCATCCCAGTGACCCCAGGGCACCTTATCCTGGAGACACACTTACACCCCCAATCATACCAGGGGCCTCACAAGAGGAGTCAAGGACATCTTTTTCTACTGTTTTTACACTGAATTATGGTATAAACACAACAGACATTTAATTATAACTTCAAACAATACAGTGATGAGACTCATACCCAAGTATTTGAATCATGCAAACATTTTAAATAAGGCCAGATATCCGTGAATGACAATCGTGGCCGAGGTGGCTCAGAGCTCACTGCAGTCATTCACCTAATCCTTGAACATCAATGCATAACTTGCCATCAGCTTGCAGAAGAGACACTGTTGTCAGAGAGGACTGTACACACAATCATTCACCAGCACCACTTGCACATTAAATGAACTTTGCTGGGAGTTATTGCCACATTAACTGTACAGTCCTGAACTCACTCCAAACCATTTCCACACGTTTGGTACATTACAGAAGTCCCTGAGAGGCCAGCGTTTCAGGCATGAGGCAAGAATTCCAATCATGGCTTCTGCATACCAAGAAAACATTCTACCTTAATGATATCCAAGCACCAGTGAAACACTTGGATAAGTGCATAGTGTATCAGGACATTATATAGAGAAATAAAAGGAGTTTTTCCTCTCATAAATGTGCTCTGTTAATTTCAACCATCAAAAGTTCAACAACGTCCAACAAACATTCACCAATCAGCCTACAGTGCCTTTGTCTTTGGACTGTGGGGGAAAATGAGGCACCAAGGAAAATCCCACAAAGCATAGGAGGAATACACACACACACACACACACACACACACACACACACACACACACACACACAACCCTAGAGGTGCAAGGCAACCATGCTAACCACAGAGCCACTGTGCCCATGCAAGATTGTTACCCCAAATAGCCTGTATTGGTTCTAATAAGAACTTTAATATGAAATTCCTAGCTGTATTTTCCAACTTAACTTCCCAAATTCCTTGGATTGCATAGGTTAGGATGCGAAACATGAAAGACCTAGTGATGGTCTGTTATTGTTGCTACCATTTTCTGTCATTTGTACTTCGACAAGTAGACCTAGATTTGGGTTTCCAAAAGTTGCCCTAACAACAAATATAGTTACAGAGAATTTACAGGTAATGAGAATGACTTGTATATTGTATTTGTTAAAATAAAAAAGCTGCTCAATAAAATTTCCTTCTCATAATGCAGTATGTCAAATAATGTTCATGTTTGCTCAAATGTTTGTAAGCTTTATGGTATTTTTTTAGTTTCAGATGCTAATGCTGAAGATTTAAAAACATTAGCGAGGACGAAAGGAAGAACAAAAGGGAGCCACTTTAAGTGGAAATGAAAGAAATAATTGCTAAAAAAAAAGCAGCTGGTTCCAAGAATAATCATAAATTAATGTTATGTGAGGTTTAATGTCTATTTGTTTTATATTTTATTTCATTTAAATGTCTTTTCTAAATGTTTTGATTGTTTTTATATCCAAAAATATTATTAGTGTTGGCAATTGGTAATATTAGGCTGGCTGGAACATCTGGAATATATACATTTACATTACAACACAAATTTTCGCCTTAAGAACTCAGGGACTATTTCAATAATCCACAGTATATCCTAAATGCTCTTGACTCCAATAAAATTTTATACATGAATGATCTTTAATTCCTATCACCAAAACCTGTTATGAGATTTTACACATGGTCCAAACCAAAACCCAGTCTTAAGTTGAGCTGACCACTGATTTTCAGTATCTAATAAAACTCATTATTCAAGCTTTTCTACAAACTGTGAACACTCCTGCCACAGTTTTACAAGTGGTTATAAACACATCAGACCAACACAAAGCCTACTCGGGCCAACATAACTTTCAC